>JAKSZP010001434.1:0-190415 GCA_022478985.1 Massospora cicadina | reverse complement strand
AGTAAAGGGGCCCCAAATTTTCCGGGGATCCCGGATACCCTTTTAAACCCTTTTCCCTTTCCCCTTCCTTTACCCAACAAGGGATTTTTTCCAAAATTTTCCATGGGAATTGCACCCTTGAAGGGTGACAGCTGGGAAACATGGAAAACAGGGTGTTGCTTCCAATGCGAAGGAAGCTTCAATTGGAACGCCCCGTTACCTAATACATCCCCACCAGATGAGGACCCGAGCATTTACTGGTAAATTTATGGGAAGGGGTTTTAATTATTAAATGATGGGTATTAAGCATAACATAGGAACCCACCATAAAATCGTGACCCAGAAGCCACTTACAATCCACGAACTGCTTGTAGTCAGTGAAGGCTTTGGTAAGGCTTCCTGCACTAAAGCTTGAGTCAATCAGATATGGGCAGCATGGTCTGCGGCAGCTTGTACCTCAGGCTGTAAGCATAGTCCGACCAAAAAAGACAGATTATAACCCAACGTTGCTTTGAAAGGGGAAAACCCCATGGATGTGTGGGTCCCGTTGTTGTAAGCGAATTGAGCAAGGGGCAAGTCACTGGCCCAAGTATCCTGCGCTGCTGCAGCATAACAACTCAGGTACTGTTTGAGAACTTGATTGACCCACTTGGTCTGTCCATCAGACTGAGGGTGATACGCTGTGGATTGACAGGGGGATATTTTCAGTATTGATAGTAGCTCACTCCAGAACCGTGTGGTAAACTGTGAACCCCGGTCACTGATGATCTCCTGGGGAAGACCAAACATCAAAAACACATGGCGTACAAAAAGACAGGCAGTTTCTTCTGACATAATCGTGGAAGTACAAGGGATAAAAAGGGAAATTTAGCGAAACAATCCACCACTACCATCACTGCTGAAACCCATTAGAGCAGGGGAGTTCAACAATAAAGTCCACGGACACCGAGGTCCATGGACCCTCCACCTGTTGTAAGGGGTGCAGGAGGCCATTTTTCTCTGAGCGATCTGACTTGGCCCTGGCACAAGTTACACAATTGGCGATCCAGGCTGAGAACTCTTTTGTCAATCTCACCCAATTAAAGGTTTTTTGATCAAATTGATGCATTTTATGTTACTGGGATGTCCGACCATGAGGGGATCATGATGTGCACAGAATACTTCCAAATGAAAGGGGAGGGAACCCAGATGTGAGAGCAGAAGTAAATAAGCCCCTCATCTAAGGAGTATAGGGAGTTTTTATGACTCGAGTGAGCCAACTGCTCAGACAACTCCACGCCTTCAGGGCAGGCCATTTGACTGGCTAAAACCTGAGCTACTAGCAGGGCATCAGGAGCCAAAGTGATGGAGGAGATGACGGGGGGAACGATTGACAGGATTTGAGTGGCAGAAATCATAGTAATGAGATACCTCCTCTGGTTCCGAGGGACAATGGGTGGGACTGCGGCTCAGGAAATTGGGAAGCACATTGAGCGCACCTTTAATGAATTCATATTTAAAATTAAAGCTGCACATGTCCCAATAAATTTGGGCCTGCCGATGCACTATTTTTTAGAGGTTTGCAAAAGTACAAAAGAGCCTGGTGATCCGTGCAGACTATTAATTCATGGCGGGCACCCTGCAACAGATACCGCCAATGGATTAATGCCCATGCAACAGCTGCCAATTCCTTATCATAAATAGCCCAAGTCTGCTCCGTGGCTATGAACTTTTGGGAGAAATAAGCGAACAGATGTTCTAGATCATCATGCTCCTGAAGCAGCACCGCACCAACTGCTACTGATGAGGCATCACATGTGAAAATATACAGTTTGGTAGGATCAGCATGTTTCAAAATGGGAGGAGACACAAACACTTCCTTGATCGATTCAAACACCTGCTGGCATTTGGGCGTCCAACAAAATGGTATGTTTTTCCCAGTAAGGGGGTGGAGCGGTGCGGCCAATTGGGAAAGTGCTGGGTAAAATTTTTTAAGGAAAATAATTGTTCCTAAGAAGCTCCAAAGTTGTTTTTGGGTAGTCAGGGTTGGCCACTCCCAGATAGAATCCAACTTGTTGGGGGGAATTGCAACCCCATCTTAAGAACTAGATTCCCAAGGAAAGTGACCTACTCCTTGTAAAACTCACAAATAGAAGCTTTGAAGAACAACCCTGCTTTATGCAAGGCGACCACCACCGCTTCAAAGTCAATAGCATGTTGTTTGGGGGTTGGGGAGTGAACAAGGATATCATCAATGTATGCAATCGCACAGGTAAATGGAGGTCACCCAGTACATTATCAATCATCCATTGAAATGTAGCTGGAGCATTCTTCAGCCTGAAGGGCATCACATGAAATTGGAAAATGCCCCGCTTTTTCCAGATTGCAGTTAACCATTCCTGTCCTTCCATTACCCAAATTTGGTTGAAGGCACTCACCAGATCCAGCTTAGAGAACACCCGGGATTTAGCAATGCCTAGCTGATTGTCTGCTCCAGAGGTAATGGTTAGGGATCAGTAACTGTGATTTTACTCAAATGGCCATAATCTATGCAGGGACGGAGAGAACCATCCACTTTTTTGGTGAAGACAATGGGGGAGGCGATGGGTGAGGTTCCTTTGAACAACCAGTCTTTTTTCAGCATATTGTCTAACCAGGTATTGAGTGCAACTTCTTCCTCCGCTGTATGGGGATATAACGGACAGTTGATGTTCACCAACTCCATGGTCGTTCGAAATCCACAATCATACCTAGTGTGCTTCATCAGGCGATCCACCTTTTCCATGTCAAAGATTATCCGATATGGCATTAAGTTTTCAGGGAAATTGGCCAGAATGCCCATGGAGGTAACCAGGGTAGTGATAGAGCTGGTTCCTTGTATCTTAGTGAGGGTGTTGATCAGAGGGAATTCTCCCTCCTTATCATAATTGGTAAATGACAATGTATTAGACTCTAAATGAATCTTCGCATGTTGTTGGCGCCACCACCCCACGCCTAAGATAACTGGAAACACCAAGTTTGGCATCGCTGAAAAATAATTGCAGAAACTGAACTGGTGAATTGAAAAGGGTACTAGTTGGCGAACGACATATGAGGACTGATAAGCAGATGAGGCCACCATCACTGAGGAGCCTACATCCATTTCCAGTTTTAATTGTTGCGCCAATTCAACGCTCATGAAGTTCCCCGCAGCTCTGGTATCCACCAAAGCCTCAAAGGAAACATGATGAGAACCAACTCTAATCTTCATGAGTACTAAGAAGTAAGCGTAGTTCTCCTTATTGGTAGTTGTGGATGAATCCTGCAATACCAAAGAGATGGTGATGGGGTCTTGGGAAACCAGTGGGCAAATAGCTGCAGCAACTATGGGGTATGGTTTTGGAGTTACGAGTGTGGCAGGACAAATGTGGTCAGATAAAATCTTCTTTACAACCTGGCTCAGTTGGAAAGAAGGAACCATTGCTACGCCTATCCACATGAGAAAGGTGGAAATAGCTAATAGTAATGGTTGGTCGATTATGTCAGGCAAACAGTAAGGAAGAATTAGACTGGCCTGCCAAACAGAGTGCCAGAGTACCTAAATGGCAAACCAGAATGCCTGGGGCACTGCTGTTAATACAACAAGTATGAAACTGGAAAGAAATTCCACCAATGTCTGCCAGTGGGCCAGAATTTTGTATAGGCACAAGATAGCATACCAGATACTTGTGGCCATTGGCCCTGATGGGCGCAAGAACGTCGGCAGATTAGGTGGTTTAATTTATAATATATATATATATATATAAACTAAATTTTGGGAGGGTTTTTTAATGGAAAATTTAAAGGAAGAAAATTGACCAACAATTTTCTCAGTGCTATGCAACTGATTAAATAGTAGTCAATTGGGGTAGTGGCAAGCTGGGATTGGGTCCCACAATTTTGACCTAACCAGCGAATTATTTGGGAATGGGGGGTTTGTTCCTTGAGAACTGACATTACAAAAATTCAGTGGTAGGCTGAGTCGCTGTCAGTTCAACCTTGAATGTCTGAACCAGAGCTCAGTTAAATTTTTGACGGTTAGCATGATGGCATTTAGCCTGGTGAGCCACGGGAATCCCCCAAGGCCACCCCACATTGGGGCAGGTCCATTTGGTTTAGAACAGGTTTGGGATGCCCAACCCACCTGACCACGCTTGGTTGCTGGACCATTCATTCAGTCAATGGCATCACATTGGCCGCAACGCCTGAATTACCTACCAGGGACTTTGAACCCTCATAAGTGGCGCCTGATGCTATAGCCTGATCATTAAGGATGATCCTCAACAAGTTTGGTCGGAGAGTACTTTTTTCAATTGACATATTGATTGAATTGGAACTGTCAGGCGTTCTGGCTGACACCTCAGTCTTCTTGCCTTTCCAGCCATTTGAGTTTTGGGCATTGGCCAGGTTGCCACTTGAATTAGATCTAGCCAATTTCGATTCAACAATTTTGATGCAGATTTCACTAATTCCCCATAAAAGTTCTGCTGAGGTGAGTGTGGGTGCTGGGGGTAGGATATAAAGTGGAAGGGCTGTTACCCATTGCTCGTCTACTATGTGAGTGAGATCGCCCTGAGTAATGAGGGGTATCGCCCTCCTCTTCGGTGTCTTTTTACTTGGGAATGGGAAGATGGCCCGATCAACAGCCAGAGGACGTTCTCTGGGACTTACAGACAGCTCCTATTGCCATCAGCAACACATACAATTGAATAATGAATGGCTTCTCAAAATTCATGTATTTTAAAATTGACTTGTCATCAGTTATTTCTTTAATTCATTAAATGTGAGTTGAGGCTCATACTCCAGACAAATACCTTTTTTGGATCTTTCAATAGGTGGAAAAGCGGCTTGGCTATTTTTGTGAAATTCTTTAATGAATTGGCGATAATAACTGACCATTCTGAGGAAAACTTGAATATTGCATATGCTCTTGGGGACTGACATCTGATTAATTGATTCTTTCTTTTGGACTTGGGGCTTAAGTCCCTCAGCGTTAATTAAAAATCCTAAGTATTTTAATTTCTCCTTAAAGAAATGGCATTTTCTTGGCTTGATTTTGAGATTCACCAAAGCCAGTCGCTTGAATACTTCCTCAAGATGTTGTAGATGGTTGGTAAACATTCAACTGAATACATTAATGTCGTCTGGATAGACTAGGACACAGAACAGATTCAAATCTGACAAAATTGTGTTCATAGCCAATTGAAATGTCGTGGGGGCGTTGCATAAGCCTTGAGGCATCCTTGTTGGCTGATACAACCCCTGTGCTGTGATAATAGCACACTTCGCTTAGTCTTCTGGGGGCATATCTATCTGCCAATATTGGAGATTAAGTCCATGGCGGAGAAAAACTTTGCTCCTCCTAACTGATCCAGCGCATCATCAATCCTAGGCAGGGGGTACAAGTCCTTTTTTATGATTTTATTTAACCGTTGGTAATCTATTACAAATTGATTCAACCATCTTTCTTTTTAACTATTAATATAGGACTTGCCCATGGGCTAGATGATGGTACAAGCATTCCATGCTCTAAGAGTTTCTCAATTTCTTCAGCAACAACTGCCTCTGCCGCCCTAGACTGTCGAATAGGCCTCAATCAAATTGGACCATCATCCCCAGTATTGACTCAGTGCAAAACATCCTTCACACACCCAAGATCATGGTCATCCTGCGCGAAAATAACTTAATATTTCTTGCATAAGGCCAGAACTTCATCTTTCTGGTCTTCCATTAATCCAGCTAATCAATCCCGTTCAATTAGTGTATCAATATTCCCATCAGTTTCTTTTGGAAGTCCCAATTCATCTAATTCACCAAATTTGTGGAATAAACAAATCTCTGATACCAGTTTTAGTTGAGCGAATGCAACCACCTGGTGTCATTTGACCTTTATTGGAGATTTTCCCAGATTGGCTAAAAGGACCCAAATCTCCTCATGACCAGGGATTAAAATTCCTGGGGCTACCCAAGGTTCAATCCTCAATTGTTGCCAAGGAGCTTTGATTTCTGAATATAACTTCTCTGGGATCTCCAAGGTCAGTCCAGTCTCCACAATTTGTTCATTCCTAGCTGAATTATGACATCTTCTTTAGAACAGATCGGGATCCCACAATTTTTGTTTACATATATAGGTAATTTCTGGGCTTTTCTTCTGACTAATTTGTAACCAATAGGTAATATTCCATCCTTATAGACTAAGTTGATGAAATTGTTCCATCTACTAAGGGGCGCTTTCCCCTCACGTTGATATACCAGTGGCAACATCTGCCCCAGAATCATCAAAGTGTCTTCCTCAAAGTCACATTTGACCCCATACTTCCACATGAAGTCAGTGCCAATGAGTATGTCATAATTCTGGTTGGCTAGAACAATCGCTGGCGCTGATATGACCAAGGATCCAAACCATAGTGGTAGAGCGCTATAAGCCCCACAGGAAGTTGTAGAGTCAGGGCCTGCCATCCCATACTGCTTCCAATGCTCCAAATCTGGTTTGGCCTTTAATTTCTTTACTAATTTGGTCAATACTATATTAATTGGCGCTCCACTGTCAATTATTGCTCTGATGGGGATTCAGTTCACCAAAATATCCATATATGTGCACTTGGAAAAATAAGATAAGCTATTGTTTACTGCATGTATAGCAGATTTGTTGGCCAAATCCAAGGTATGAATTAACTGTGCTGATATATCAGGGAACATTTCTCAAATTGTACCAATTGGAATCAATACATTAACTCCATCTAACTTGGTATTCAATAAGTCCATCTCATCTTTGGCGTTTTGGACCTTCTCCATTATCTGTCAGGCATATGGGCGAGCTACCTCCTGTATAATTTTGGGGGCAATCTCCTTCAATTTTGATCTTGTTATTACATTTACATCTTGGTACATGATCTGATGAAGGGGATCTAATTCAGGCTCATCCACAAATAGGTCTGACTTGTCCAAACTATCTGATTTATCTGGGGGAACTTGGTTACCTGCAGTTCTAGACTGTTCCACATCTAGACTGCATGGTCTTTTCCCTCCCCATCAGAAGTTTCCTGTTTATCATTATGCTGGACTAAGTTAACCTGATCCTTTGGTTTGCATTGTCCACAGTTATTGGCGAAGTGCCCAGGCTGTCCACACTTATTGCAAGTTAAATGAGGCTTAAATGGTTTAGCTCCTTCATTCAGTTTATCTTGATTCCCACGATTGTTGAAATCTCTTGATTTGTCAGGGAATCGTCCTGATCCCTTATTATTGTTTGACTGGTTATTTGGCTTATATGTATGATTTGGTGCATTAAACGTTGCTGATAAAACTCTTAGTTGTTCTACCATTTGAGCAATGGTGTATTTACTAGTCAAAGTGGAGGACATCATTTGGTGTAATTCTCAATGAGGGCGCAACAAGTTTTGCATCGCAATTCTTCCATCAAAATCAGTCATCATATTGGCCCCATTGAGGATCTGAGCTTCCTCATAGAAATGATTGGCAAACGCACCCACAGTTTCATCCTTTTTAAATTGAATGCCCATGAATTCTTGTTTCTGAGCTGCCATCTTATCTGGACTACCAAATTCGGTCAGAATCGCCTCCTTCGCCTCCTTGTAACTCCAGTTCTCCCCACAAAGGTAAGGCAAAACTAGGTTTTGGCATGAAGTATCGAGACAATTCATGACAGTGACAGCTTTTTGTCAGTCACTATAACTGTACATCATCATTTCAAATAACTGGAAGAAGGCAGGCGCATTATCCCAATGGAAAACAGGCAACTTTGGAGTACTCTTGAAATCTTCAACAATAATTGGACCAGCACTTCTAATCAGGATTTGACCAGACATTGGAGTTGCTTTGGGTGTTACTTCAGGAAGTGCCACAAAGATTGGGGCATTTCCTGAACAGATTGAATGGTGCTGTCAGCGATACTCTCTGTTTCAATGGATGCCAAATCCTCCTCAATAAATTCGCCTCATGGTACTCATCCTGTGAACAAGTACACTTAGAGTCTTTGAGGTTATCCAATCATCTCAGGATTTTATCTTCCCAAGCCAAGCGTTTTTGGTCATTTTCCCAAAGTTGACAATTCTTATCAATTTCTTCTTGTAAAGTCACTTTCAGAGTTTTGACTTCTTTCTGCAACTTGCCCTCTCAGTTTTGGACATGGAATAAATGCTCATACATTTCTCAGTTCTCTTTTTCATACTTGGACATTTCATCATTTAATTTAATGACTTTGAGTTTCAACAAATCTAACTCAGATTGAGTTGCCAATTCTAAAGCATTCTTGTTGACAATTTCTATTTCTGTGCAAAGCTTATCAATTTCAGCTCTCATCTCTTCATTGAGTCATTCAAATTTTCTTTCCATATCATTGATGGTATTCTTAATTTCCTGTTTTCCTTTAACTAAATTGAGCAAGACCGTGTGAGTTTTGGTGTTGGCTACAGCCATTGGCACAACTGCCTCCTGAGCTCAAATCAAATCAGCAATATTTGATTCAGCTAATCTGGCAATGCTTATCCACATCATGTTTCCATTGGTAATTGAACCCAATTTGGTTGATGATCTCCTCAACTATTCCCCAAAGTTTTGTATTTAACTCAGCCACCAGATTCTTGATTTGGGTGTTTGATTGGTGGACACACTGTGATGTGGAATCCAAACCAGTGCAAATCTGCTGAAAACTGACATTTAATTGTCGCATCAGCGCCTGCTGTTGTATGCTGTTATTTTGAGTATACTCAACAAGATTGGCGATCACTGCCTGCTGCCATACTTGGATGGCTCTCATGTTTTGGGTAGTCAGCTGTACATATTTGATAATATAATCGCCAATATTACCAACGCTCTGCAAGTATCCTATTAATGTTTGAGTTTTCATATTAAGGAAGTTTTTGAAGTGTCATCTTTGCTCTTCCTGATTGGTAGTGTGGTGGAATAATCCACAGCTTCAGTCTAATGTATCAGTTGGCAAAATTTGGAATCCTCTCATTAGGATATCAGTGATGCTGGGTATATTATCTCAGATTTGCTCCAAAGGTGGTTCATAAATTGTTATGGCGTTCTCATTTACTCCAATCGTTGATAGATGGATGTATTGAGGATCCACCAGCATTCCAGCCTCTAGTTGGATATTTCCCCAGTGGTCTGCTGATGACCCTGTTTCTTCATTTCTTTGATGTTCCATATTAGTTAGATAATCTGGCGTTATTATGTTCTTATAAACTTGACTCAGCCCCTGTAGTGAGCACCACATGTAAAAACCGCAGGGTTTCTACTGGTGCACAAGTTTGCTTAACTATTGATTCTGGGAATAAACACAATTTTGCTAATTGTATGAAGACAATTAGCCTAGTCAAGTTCAGGTAATTGAGTAGCTTCAGCCCTACTCTGGCAATATAAAAGGTTTGAAGTGACTTTGGCCTCACTCTGGCAATATATAAGGATTTGACACTTACACTTAGATGGGAAGACTTCTTCACAACTTCACTCTGAAGTAGACAATCCACAATTGGAAACAATAAAGTATTCACAGTACTAAGGTGTTTTTTATTAGTAGAGAGAGGGAATATTTATAGGGTAAAAATGAGGAAAACATGTAATATGGGGTACTTGTGGTAACCATAAGGTTCTTGGCACACCTAGCCAACAGAAAAGGAATATCCACAAGGTTCTCAACACACCTAGCTGAAAAGGGATATCTCAGCATGCCTAGCTGACAGAAAAGGGATATTGGTTCAATTGCAGGGAATACTCCAGCTGATATTCACAAGGAATAGCATAATTAAATCACTATCCACATGTTGGCTACCAAACCTGACAATTCCCCACAAGTAATTACCCATTTAGAGTTAATTTACTCATCTTCAAATTGTTGGCAACAATCCCCAATTAAATTGTAACTGTAATTATCATCAGATATGATCCTATGAGCATTACAATTAACCATTTAATTGGTGATTATCACCAATGAGATGGAATAATTGATCAACATCTCAAAGCTTAATCAATAAGCTAAATTGAATAAATGAACCAATTATCATAAATTAATTGAAGCTTAGATAATTTGCAAGCTGGATAATGTGGTCATATAAATTCCCACAGTATAATGAAAGATAGTAAAGGAAATTGGCTGTACAGTCCTGTGAGGAATGATGATAAACTAAATCTATTCAACTCTTTTTTTGCTCAAACATATAGTTCTAATACCATTTATTAAAACACATCATTATATGCTGTAATTGATTACATATCAAAGTACACCTCAAAATCAAAATCTACTTCTTGAAACTTTTATAAATGTTTAAAGAAATTAAAAATTAAATTAAATAATCAGTCTCACCAGGAGTAGCTAATTTAATAATCAAGATAATTGGTGAAAGAGACATTGGAGCTTGTGAAGCCTGTCATATACTTATGAGTTTCCATTATTCCATTGCTTAAGGAGCTTTGAGAAATTTGTGATTAAAATTGAAAAGTATGTTGCTATTCTGAAAATTGAAGATGATGGTTATGAATTACAATATACAGAATTGTACAATCAGAGAACCACTTTATATAAAAGATATAAATTTGTTTATATTTACTAAAAGATTTACTAAAAGATTTGAAATAGTCTGGTTTTTGAATAAACATAAAATAGTAAAAGGTGATTTAGTTTTAATAGAAATTTTGATAATCAAGCTTTAGATTATTTATAAGCAAAAGCCAAGTTATACAAACCCTGGCGTTGTGAACAAAATTTTAAAAAAAAAGATGAGACTTGGAAAAGCGCATAAATACAAAGCAACAATGTGAAAACTCATCAGATTAATATGTCTTTAAAGCTTCTGGAAGATGATAAATTGAAAATAATAATAATAATGAGATTATTCTGATGCTTGGCAGCTCCCCCTTTTTGGGTTGGGCACCACTAGTACTAAAAAAGTTAATAGTGAAATTATATTAAATAAGAAAGTCTGGTTGGTAATTGCTGCAGTTATGCCTACTGATCTACCAGCCTATGTTACTCTTGGTAATCATGACATTGATAAACTTTATGACTGAAATGAAGCTTATCATAGTTATCCAGATATAAGAGTTAACACTAATTTCATTGAATAATTAGAGAAACAATTGTGAGTCAATGTAACTTTTTTGAACTTTTGAATATCAACTTTAATAAAAACAAAATGACATTTGGCTTTTTTGGATCAACAGCTTATGGATTAAAAATACATCTTTACATAAGCTTTCAATAGTTCAAGGTAAGGCTAAAACAGGAAATAGTTGTATCATCAATGAGATAATTCATCGAATAACTCTCATTTATAATGAAAGCTACTCTTTTGATGGCTCCAATGGGTGTTTTTTGAATAATACTAATGGACAAACCATCCTTTCAGTTCTTAGTATACCTTCTTTGAGAAATTCTCTACCACAATTAAACAGTGACACCAAATCTTTTATTATAGATGATGCCAGTATGCATGGGTTTAGCTAAATTTTAAAGTTGATCAAAGACCAAGAGACACTAAACCGCAATTAGCCTGCTGGCCATTTGGATGTTTTGTATTTAATTAGTGGGTGATTAGTCACAATCTTCTCCAGTATGTGATTATAGCCTTTACACTTTTGGAAAAAACGCTAAAACAATTCAGCCAATTTTATTATATTTACAGTTTCAAAAAATATTTTTATACAGGTAATGAGACAAATTAAAATGTATAAAAAACTTTATAAAAAACTCTTATATGATCTCAAATGTAAGAATTACTGAGCTTGATCATCAACTGTTACCTTCTCAATTTTTTGTCATTAACATTGGGGGTAAGTCTTTTGAAAATGGAGTGTGCATAATGGCAAAATTACTGATATTGATAAATTAGTTATATAAATTTATAAAAAAGAACAGCTTATTACCTTGGTTAAAGCTATACATAAACGCTTAGAAGCCCTAGCTGCATCTTCTGAAGAAGCTCAAGGTCTGCCTTCTGAATTACATTTATGTTAAGGAGCCAAAATCTTTGAGATGAAATTTTTATTAGTTAAGGGTCTCTCAAATGGATCAGTTGGCATAGTAACTGATATAATTAATGATCCTTCTATTATATACAAGGCTTATAGTGAATGTATTCATTTTGCATTCTTGTTCAATTTAAAAAAATATGCTGGTTTAACTATTTATGAAAGCTCAGTCCCTATTGTGGCTTGTACATCTTCCTTTAAATGTTGTGGTATCAGTTGTACACTAAACAATTTCCTATTACTTGTATGTGCAATCAGTATTCACAGATCATAAGGAATAACTCCAGGTAAAGCAGTTGTTGACATAGGTGATAATAAGTTCCAAGTTGGTGTAACTCAAGTCACATATTAAGAATAAAAATTTTAGTGGATTGTTGTTAAAACCGTTATTTAACTTTAATCATTTGAAATAAGTTATCAGTAGACATTTGACAAATGCAACTTAAAAAATTACAGATATTGTGTATAATATAATACAAGATGGATGCTACCTATAAATATATGCCATCTTAACAAGATGTTACTTCCATTTACTGCATATCAATATTAGAATTATTAAACATAATGCTGTATAGTATATTCAAGATTATTGTTTTTATTGTAATCTATCTTCAAGTGTCTTATTTTTATATTTTAAATGCTATACAAAAATACGTTTTTATATATAGTGCTTAGCTGTTCATTTAAATCAATTTGTATTCTTAAATAGAAATCATCTCCCAGATAATTTTCAAGATATGAGACTTCATTTCTCTATCTAATAGAAAAATTCACATTTTTCTAGAGCTTCATCTCTTTTTGTCTATGATCAAAGATACATATTAATTTTTGGAGGGATTAGGGGTAATTCAAATTGAACATCAAGAGGTTTGAAGCATCAATCCATACGTGGTTTTAAAGTTTCATATTAAATTCCAAAATTCTCAGGTCTTTCTTGAATTTACTTAGTCAAAGTCTCACAATACAAGCGAGAGTTTGATATAATAAAAAGGCTCATGAAAAAGACTAAACTTTATTAATGAAAGGTTCAAATATTTATAGATTTTTGGTAGTCCTCTTTCAATCAGATCTCTTCAATTGACAAGCAATCAAATCTTCTGTTCTTTTAATTAGAATAACTTGATCATTAATATTTGACCCGATGAGAATCTCATCCCCAATTTATCCATCAGTAACCAATGTTGGAAAATTAGGTGTTGAGGAATTGATGAGGGTTGACTTAATTGAAATTCCAACATGTGTCCTGTATTAAATGTGATATCCTCAATTGGTTCCTGGGCTTCATCATGGAAGTCAGGTGGGAAATTTGGACAACGAATTCTGTCAAAAAGCAACTCCATAGCTGCATGTAGGGCTTGGCAGGAAGAAACATTGGCAAGGACAGAGGATGCCTCAAGGGCCATCTAATTTAATGTTTTATAAACTGAGAAGCCATTACAATGGCATAATTGGGGGTGAGGAGTTGAATTGGGTGCTGAAAAAAGAACTCAAGCCAAACAAGGTCAGGGTTTCTAGAATATGACACCTCATCATCATCCACACAGTTGAAAATTTTAAAGGGTTTGATATAAAAATACTCATGCCAGAAGTGGGAGATGATTGGCTGGGACCAGGAGCAGCAGGCTTAATATACCAGTTCCCATTAATAAAATCTATATCATTTTTATATCTCCCACTTATTTTTGCCTATATAAATAACTTTTAAAGCCCTACCTATATAATTTTCCTTTTAAATTTATTGCGGGGAAGGCCGACCATGGGACGGACACTTCCAAATATGACTCAGACGAGACAAAACTTAGTACCAGGGGAGGCACCCCAGAGAAGCGATGCTATCTCTTGTTGCCAGCGGGAACGCCACTTATGGGAAGGGGGAGGGAACGTGTGTAGGGGACGTAGCCACTATTGAGCACGTGTGGAGGAAGGGGTCTGATTTGATGAACCAGACTGGGAACCAGGAGGAGACCAGCTGTCGGCGACGCGGTGGGAGATATCCAAACATCCACGCTTGAAAGTGATCCACCAAATGAGACTGGAATCTGTGGACAGCTTCAGGGAGGGTGGGGATGGATCCAGCGATGGCATCCAAGACAATCGTGTGGATAGTCCATATGGCGATTGCAACCACCAGAGCACGGAGGGAGGGTGGGGAGGGGGGAGGCTATTGATGAAGCAAACATATCTCTTGACAGACTGAAGGGATGTGTTTGATCCTGGCCTAGCAGACGTTGGACTTCGCGCCATATTACTTTAGAGGTGGGGCACTTCTCCAGGCGGTGAAACAGCGTTCCATACTGGCCACACACGACACAGGATGAGTGTAAAGCATTAGAGCGCTCAGCTGTACGATACACCCGCCTCAGGCAGTGCCACACATGGGAGCGGACTTGAGGCTGCAACAGAGGATGGTGTGCGTATTTCCAGATAGTCTTTTGGGTCTCAGTGGAATAAGGGATGTCCATCATGTCCAGGTAGTCCACCCTGGATAGGACTTGGGGTCGAATGGGGATCACGCCATCATGGATGGGTAGCCCCTGTACCTCTTGTGTGAACTGAGGAGAGGGGCGGCCTCTTCAGGTTGTATGTCCACTAATATGAATTCTCCACTCTGTGCTTCGCATGGAGAGTAGGATTCGTTTGTAGTGGGTTTTGGTCCCGTGAGGACCTGTGGCTGATGTGTGTGATGCGAGGTATTTCATCAGGGAGTGGGGGTTTGATGGATTGTTGAGGCCCAAGGCTCAGGAGAAGTTGGAGCGGGCCGCGCGGGACCAGTGTTGGGATGGGAGTGTAGGAGCAGTGATGGCCGCAATCCAGGTGCCCAGGATCTTAGCGGCATGGGCTTTGAAGTCAAGTAGGCCCATGCCACCATGATGATGAGGGCCAAACATGACCTCTAGCTGTACTGGTGGAGGGCGGCCTGACCAAAGCCAACCTTGTAGCAAAGCATACAGGGATTTGAAGAAGCTTGGGGAGAAGGGGATGGCGTGGGCTCCAAACCAGACTTTGGATAGGAGCATAGAGTTGGCAAGAACAACCCTGCCAGTGAGGGTAGTAGGATGGGCTCTGAGAGAGGCGATTCGCTTCGTCACGTTGTCCAGTATATGGCACTCCATTACTGCTGACGCATATCCACCTGCCTCCAACCACACGCCCAGATGGCGTACCGGTCCTATGGTAGGTCGTGGCACAAAGGGGAGCACCAGTGGAGCGGTGTGTTTTGAGTTAGTAAGGCGTGGACGTGGGCGAGCAGATGGGCCAGGTTGGGAACTACTTGCTGGGGCCCAGCAGTTCTGAAACCAACCAAGGAGGATGATTTCGGTTTTGGAGGCGTTCAGTGCCGCGTTGCTTACCCAGGAATATTCCTGGATGAGGGCTTCAAGCGCGCGTGCATCTTTGTTATTAGACACCCCCACCACGCAATCATCTGCAAATGCCATCATCTTGACTGGGGTTTGGCCTGGCACATGGACCCCAGTGAGTTGGGCATTCACATTTCGCAGTAGTGGGTCAAGGCTGAAGTTGTATAAGAGTGGGCTCAGGGGGTCCCCTTGTCGCAGGCCCCTTTGAGGATGGACTACTTCTGTTAGGAAACCTGGGCCGCGCACTGCCATTGTTGCAGATTCCGTGAGCAGCATCACCCAGTTAATGAAGCGGGGAGGTAGGCGGAATTGTTGGAGGCAGGCCCTAAGGTATTCCCAGTTTACTCTATCATAGGCCTTTTGTTGGTCCAAGAATATAAGTGCCCCAGAGGCTGTGGACTGACACACATTAGCCACAGAGTGCACGTTATCCCAAATTGACCTTCTGGGGATGAAACCAAATTGTTCTGGAGAGATGGTGGCAGATGCTACAGTCCCTAAACGGTTAGCCATGATTTTTGTTAAAATTTTGGTGTCTGTGTTTGTTAGAGAAATGGGGTGCCAGTTGGCTAAGTCTAGCCTATCCCCTTTCTTGAAGAGTGTGACCGTAAAGGCCTCATGTCCTCCTGGTAGGAGGCGCGTTTCCAACAGGCTTTGGTTGAGTGAGGCTAGCAGCAATGGGGATATATATTTAAAATATTTTTTGTAGAACTCATATGGAATGCCATCTGGGCCTGGGCATTTTTGGTTTGGCGCACCGCGAATGGTAGTCCATAATTTGTTCGGAGTAATTAAATTCATTATTTCCGGGTATCAGAAAATGGTGCAGATATGAGCTCTGTTGAGAAATTCTGCCATTTTGGCTGGCTGAATTGGTTCAGCTTGGTATAACTCGGAGTAATATCTTTGCGTTTTGATTGCCACTTCAGCCAGTGTGTCCACAATAGAATTATCCGATCTTCGCACCTGTGTGCAGGCCACACTCTGGCGTGGTGCAAAAAATTCTTTGAAAAAGTATGCGGTGCACTTGTCGCCTTTAGTGATGCGTGTGGCCCTGTATTGACACAAACCCGATGTTTGTGTTGCCTTTCAAGTGCGTTGAGGTGGGCGGCTGCCTCTGCCCACTTCTGGCCCCATGCAGGGCTATATCCTGAGGCTGGAATGTTGGACTCCAAGTGGGCCAATTCCACCAGCGCGCGTGATATAACCGCCAATGTGGCTCGTGAGCATCTGGATGAGAGATGGTGATAGTGGCGGATAGTGTCTTCTTTGAAAGTTGCCCATGTGGAAATGGGGTCCGCACAAAACGGTGCAACAAACAATTTTTCCAAAGTTGCCTCTTCCACCCACGTGGAAAATCCTGGCGACGCGAGCTCTGGGGGGCGGATTTTGCACCAATGTGGGGCCTTTGCAACTGTGAAGGGTAAGTGGTATGTTATCGAGACCAGTCGGTGGTTGGAGAATTCCATTTTCGTTGTTTTGAAGTGGGAGATGTGGGGTTGGAATTTCGCTGGCACTAGTATAAGGTCAATGCAGGTCATGGACCTTAATTGACCGTTGTGGACGTGGGGACACGTCATGTTTTTGAGCAGTGGGGCATGTCATGGCAGCGCATCCATTAACCCAAGGGTGGCTTTTAGAACGCGTAGTTCTACATGACCCTGTGGGGCGTGGGGTGAGGGTGGCCACCAGTCCATTGGTGAGGTTAGCCAACAGTTCATGTCGCCAATTAGGAAAGAATCGGGGGGTAGCAGGAGGGATTTGACCAATGAGAAAAATTCCTGACGCTCTTGTGCACCGTTTGGGGTGTATATGTTGATGATTGTGTGTGCAACATCAGCCCATGAGAAGGTGACAACGAGCACTCGGTCATTTAGGAATGTTTCTGAAGATGTAAATTTGAAAAAATTGTTTTTCTGAATTAGCACCCCACAGTGCTTTGACCAAAAGGATAGGGATGGTAGGAGCATTGTTTTCCATGCTTCCTCAGAACCTCGTGGACAGTGGGACTTCTGGATGTCCAGGATATCCACGGGTAAATTGTTTTGTAAAAAACTCAGTTTCCTAGCCTGGGATGGGGAGGCCTTGAGTCCGGTGATATTAAGTGTCCCTAGAGTGAAGGTTTCCCCCATCGCACCTTAGGTGCGAGGGGTGGGGCCCCCGGGCCCACCAGCCTCTTCTAGGTCCCCACGGGCTTTAACAGCAGTGTGGGTATTAGCAGCAATGCTATTGGGGTTTTTGTTAATTTTTGCGGAAAGAGTTGCGTTGGCTTTGGCCTTCACTTTTTGTTTTCCTGACGTCAGACAAATTTTTTGTGGTGCGGATAAGTTCAGTGCACCGTCGAGTGGGGCAAAAAAAAAAAAATTTTGGTTGGGATAGGTCCCAAGTCAGTTTTGACTGGGGCTTGGGTGCAGCGATTGGGTGAGATTGAATCTCCCTTGGATCCTCAGATTGAGTGGCCCGTTCAGCATGGGCCTCCCAATCTGATTGGGTAATGGATTCCCAAGTTGCTTCCACCGCAAAGGTCTCCATGTCCTCCTGGCGTTGTGAGTGTGGGATGGTGGTGGTGGCCTTGGCCGCTTCCTTGGCCGCGGTCCTATGGGCCTGCTTGGCCTTCTTCTGCTCCTGTGGGGAGATGGGCTTTACCAATAGGTAGCAGCCTTGTGCTCCCCACGGGAAAGCCTCCTTGGTGCTTGCAGTTGGTTTGTAGTGCGCCTCTCCGCTGGCCATGGCCGCCAAGGGGTGCTCTTGGAATGTGACGCCCTCTTTGATGGGGCATGCATGCGCCTTATGGCCGAACGCATCACAGTGGGTGCAAATGGGGGGTGCACTGTCCACGGTTACCTGGAATGGGTGGGTGGTGTGCCCTGCGATGTCAATAAAGGTGGAGTGCGGGATCTGGGTTAGGTCCTTCATGATCTCCTCAGTTGGGGTCAGAACTGTGATGGCTTTGCCGGTGCACAGGTGTGGCATCAGCGTGAAACGTTGCATTTTGAAAGATTGTATTTCGCCATATATGGCGAGACCATCTTTCAGGTGTTGCTCCAAAATGTCATGTTTTACTGTAGTAGACAAAAAGTCAAACGTGAGGAAAATTTGGTTTGATTTTGTCCATCTGGTGCATTTAGTTTTGATGACCCGTTGCCCTTTGGGGAGGTTGACCACTATGCGCACTGCTGCAGCCTCATCTGCTGCTATTTTGCTTTTGAAACCTAGGTCCAGCCAACTGCGTGACATGGAGTGAGGTGCAACGTACACCGCGGTTGGGAAAATTTTGTGTACATCTTCACAAAATTTTTCCCATAGGGCTGTTTTTTGGATGTCCAGATACACACAGACTCCAAATTCCACCGACAAAAGTGGCTGGGAATGTGGCATGTTGATGTACTGGTTGCATCATGCTTGCCACACGAGTATCTCCGGGGAAATTGTGACCGCCAGTTTTTTTAGATTTTTTTCTATTCCACCAGATTCTCCGGGGCATTTTTGAACGTTAGAGGCCGCGGGCCTTCCGCCTGCTCCTCTTGCCTTGCTTGCCCAACTGCTCCCAGACATGGGCGCAGACTAATCCCCTCTATGAGATTATCAAACTAGATTTAGTCTTGAATTGAATGGGTTGCAAAAGTGTTTGCAACGAGAAAGAAAAGTCTACCTATATAATTTTCCTGCTTTATAAGATATATGTGCAAATTTTATTTATTTTGGGGTCAATCGTTTAGGAGATAATGGCCATATATATGCACATAGTCATAATGATATATTTCTATAGAAATTGGTAGAACTAATCAAATCTGTCAAATCAAGTGAAAAGGTATAAAATCAATTCAAAAGTTTGGTAATTATTTATTATATCATGGGCATAATGATAGCTCTTATATTATAGAGGTTTATATTCTTATATATTTTATAGAAAGTAAGTTCAATGATTTTGCCTAAATAGTTGGTATTGTTAAATTGATTTAATAATTGATTTTAGCTAAGCGGTTGGTATTTTGATGACTGAAATACTACATACTGTTCTTAATTTAGAAACTTAGATTATATGGTATTTCCCAGGCGATTAGTATTCTTAGTTGATGTGATATGTTGATTGGTCTCAATTAAGCAGTTGGTGGTACTGATGACTGAAGCATAGTCTTTGTGTTATATTAAATATAATCAGTCAACCCAGCTTGAAAGTTTAGTAAATATTCATTATATGTTACCTAATTCATTATATTATGTTAGATGATAATGGTTCAGGTAATACATCACCCAAATTTTTGGAAAAAAACCTTCAGCTAGAAGAATTACATCACATGAAGATAAGTTAGCAAGCTCTGTTACAAAATGTCACATTTTAAAGCAATAATTTCACAAAGGAAGGCCAAAAAGAAGTTTGGAAAAGGTTAAAAACAATTCCTTAAGTTTATATAGAATACTACCAATAATCTCCAACAAATGGGTGTGGTGACACAAGAAGTGTGAAGTTCAACTGACATTTTTACATTAAATTATGAAAAATAAAAGGTCATAAAAGGTCATAAACGCAAAATATTAGTTGATCAGAGATGGTGAGGTTTAAAAATTAGTCTAATATAAGTAAGGGACAAATTCAGACCTGGATGAAATTTCTGAACCTTAAACATCAATATTAATGTATCCTAACTCTCATAGATTTAGTTTCTATAGGATCCTGTTCCTATGAATTGGGTGTTAAAACATATGGGGCAGTTACCCTTTATAAACGCTTGGTGAAAGTTGGATCTTCCCTTGATAACAGAATTACCTTAAGGCCAAGTTTGGGATTAATAGGGGTTCTGATGGTCACAGTTCATCCATCTTAGTAAAACGAGTTTAACAACTTTTTAAGATTGAAAGTTTCCCTAGTGTTGACATCCCAGTAAAGTAGAATGACACTATACATGGTGAGGACATAAAAATTTACTCTAACGATAATGGGATGGTAGAGGGTGGATTTACCAATGTTTGGCAATATACGGGTTGACTAGTTAACTGTGTTTGACGGTTATACACATCAAGAGGACTACTGGTTAAAAATTTATTTATACAGTTAAAGGGTTAAGTTAATATGTTGTTTACCAGAATTTTGTGGAAGAATTATGTTCAACAGTGGTGTTACCAAACGTTGCCCAGGTTTATTTATTAGCAGAAGATATAAATTGATTAATTTATGTTTATATATAGATAACTTGAAACTGCTTACTCATTACTATTGAACCTATCAAGCTAGTTTATCACCAACTGCTTATAAAATTCAGTTGAACCTAAAAAATTAAAAAAAAACTAACCACTTAACCACAACAATTGTTTATTTGGGGTAAGACAACAAGGGGACTGCAGCCAAAACCAATTGAATCTATTGAATTACTAATACTCTCAAACCTCTTGGCAAAGCAAAGAACCTAAGAGATCAGCCAAAAAACCACCAACCATTCATCCAAAAAATGATGAACATAAGAAACAACAAAAAACCACCAACTTCTTAGCCAAATAAATTAATCTATATCAAGTCAAATTTAAATCACAAACTCTAAGCTGAATCTAATTTCAATATCTAATTAATAAAAAACCAACACAGACTTACTCAAAAACATTCAATATATTAAAAAACCAAAAACACCAACTACTCTGCAAATTAAATTTAAACCTATTAGATCTAACAAATGACACATGACTGGTAACCAAAACATCTCTATATTAAAGAATCATCATGTGTATATATGTGACATATCATCTTTAAGCTACTGAACCAATTTCAACCTAACTTGGCAAAGGTACTTAATGAATCAGGGGAAACAATAAAGCAGGTAAAATAAAATTATATGATAAAAAACTAAACAAAGTAATATTTAAAAATGAAAGGATAATTAAAGTTCATGCTAACATACCATAAGGTGTAAGCACTTAGATTTGTTTCTTAAACTACTCAAAATTGTCTAGTACTAAAAAAAAAAAACTACTCAAAATTGTGGAACTTAGAATCTTATTGTTTATAAAATAACCAAAGTAAAAACATACACATGACAATTTTTAGATAACTTTAATAACTATGTTGGTTTATCATTTTTATTTTTAGTTTTGACTAATGCTTGCAATATCAATTTTAAGTTATATATAGGATAGATATAGATTTTTACACTTTATAAAGATTGGACGAAATTGAGTCTTTTTGAAATTTAAAATTATTTTCTTTAACATTATAAGTACTTATTATGTAATGCATTGTCTGAGTACAGCCACTTTTTAACCAACATAATCAATATACCAATTTAATGTATTGCATAAGAATAGCCATTGGCTTAATCAGGTCAATGGGTTCATATATATATATTCTATTATATATATACTATAGATAGAGTGTGGTATTACCCAGCATTTCTCAAATTTAATAAACAAATGATTCAAATGGAGTTCTTTAGATTTTGTATCATATATAAACCACTAAACTGCTTAGCTAATGCCATCAAACATACCAAATCAATCAATCACCAACTGCTTGGTAAAACCAAGCCAAACTTATCAAAACAACCAAAAACAACTAAAACCTTACCAAAACCAATTATTTTACAAAATCAACTAATTTTTAACTGCTTACTAAACCCTCAAGTGTATTAATCAACTTAAAAATTACCAATCAATCTTTTGGCAAAACCATTTAAGCTATTAAACAACCAAATTTTAAACAAATCAGCTAAAACAATAAACCAATCACCATTAAAATATATAATTTTTTACTTCTTAAATATAAAACCTTTTTACTTTACTACTATGAAAATGGTTGTATTAATTGAAAAACTTTGCAGGTGAGCGCATAATAACTCAATAAAGCTTCATCACAATTGGATGAATGGTATAAGAAAACATATGTTACAAACAAAGAACAGATATGGAAACATTCATTTTTGTATATAAGAAGATGCAATTAAGACTTATGGGCTAATTTAGTTTGTAGCTGATAGCACTAAGGGTACTTAGTTTGTTTTAACTTAGCTTAATAAGAGTACTTAATTTATTTAATTATTTGTATATATTGATAATTCATTTTATAATAAAATAGACCTCTAAAAACTTATGAAAAAAAAATAAATTATATAAGAGGAAAAAATAATTAAATGTATAAAATGTTTAAAATAAATAGCCTTAAATTAGATGATAAAAAGTTCTAGCTGGGAATTATACCTGCAATCTAACTATAACTTAACCTTAGGATTAATCACTAATCATTAATAGCTTATCTTTTTATAACCTCCATAATTTACTTAGAAAAAGCAAAAAAGTAAGAGGGAAGGACGGAACACAAGAGATTTGGCTAAGTTTAAAAGGATCAGGAAGGGGCACCACTAGCCATCCTAAATCACCAACCATTGCTGGTTGGCGATTACCATTTCTAGCCACAGTTCCAGCGCCAGCGGGTTTGCAGGCCATTGGACTATTTAATCAGTTTGTTTTTTCATCACATATGATGATCAATACAGTGGGGAAATCCAGGCGTGCAGCTTTATAACACCCAGGGTAAATTGCAATTTTTTTGGTGATCTGCTGGAGCTGATTGGATAGTATTAGAATTTTTTTAACAATAAACCCTTGTAATGGGGAACTCATTGCCAAAACTTTTAGCAATGAGAGGAATTTACAACCCATATACGTTATGGTAGAGGAAGGCGTGCAGCTGGATCAAGGGTACTTACAGGGTCAACGCAAAAAACAGGTCCTGATATGGATGATTTTCCTCCAATGACACAACGGTTGAAAGGAGGTACCTCATTGTAGACCAGTACTTGCATAAAACGGTGCACTAATAATAGAAGTGGTCAATATCTACTTCTGTTTTGGTGAAAATGGAAGCCTTGTGCAGGCAATCCAGTCTACCATGCTTACTGTATTTGAATGCTCAGTGCAGGATTGAACAAGTGACAGTACTTTCTTTAGATGTAACCAGAAGGGAATTAAGACATGAAGTTAACTCCTTCACAGGGTAGTTTGTATCATGGCCTTCAGCTTCCCAGTTGTTGAGGATTCAGGGTCAAGTGAGTAATTGTTCCCAATTTTCAGAAGCAGTTTCTCATATTTGACTGGCATAGACTTGAAGAGAATTTTGATAGCCTTACTTGTGAATTCATGGCTTATTTGACTAAATTCCTCCCAGATAGTTGTGGAATTCATGGCGTAATTAAGGTAATTGACACACCTATGAATCTGGTCAGCATCATGCTCTTAAGCTTCAAATGATCAATCTTCTAGCTTAACAGACCAATTGCACAACCACTAATAATAAGAGCTGCCATTTTGGGCGGGTAGTCTTTGATGGGTTGTCACCCACGCATGCAAGGAGTGAAAGGAGACTAGATCCTGAAGGCCCTGGGCTCATGCCCAGTTAACTTTCCACACTAGAGTTGGGCAGTGCATGTGCGTTTGCACCAATTGGAGGGAGAACCTGGCCCATATCCTTCAAATGTGGGACTTAAAATCAAGAAGGCCCACCCACCCTTTACGCTTTGGTTTAAACAGGTATAAAGGGCAATTAGCGCTGTTTTCACTTTACACCAGAGTAAGGTGTGAAGTAGAGCCTTTATTTTCTTCTCCAAGTTTGGGCTCATTGGAAGCATGTTGGAGACGTACCAGAGATTTTAGATGAAGACGTTGCAGCCAGCACTTTTCCTCAAGATTGAGGCATGCATGTTTCCACCAGGCCATATGGGCAAATGACTTGACAGTACCTCCTGTTCGATTTCAAGTACCTCAGGACCCTTATTGTTGAATAAAACTATGAGGTAGTGAATCTGGGTTTTGGATCAGCGCTAGATCAGATTATAGGCTAAAATTGGGTACACCAATCCTCATTATGTCAGTTTTGTCCAAGTTAATATTTGCATTTAAAGCTTATTGACATAGGCTCAGGAGCTCTTCAGCGCCTTGAAGGTCAGTCAGAGAGCTGATTCTTACTATGTTATCATTGTCAAAGGCAAGCATTTTCTTTGGTCTCTGGTTGGGGTGGACGATGCCCTGGAGTTTTGCTTCTGCTGCTGCCAAGAGGTTGTTTGCTGAAAAATTGAATAGGATTGGCAACATGGGGTCGCCTTGGTGGAGACCCTGGATGATCAGGATATCATTGGTAAGGCTATTAGCAACAATCTCCTTTGTTGTCAGACCTGAATACAGTGTCATATCCAGATGAGGAAAGCGTTGGGGAATACCTACCATCTTCAACGCCACGTGAAAGAAGGGCCATGTTACCCAACTCCTAGGCCTTCTTTATGTTGAAGAAACATAAGATAGCCCTGTTTGGAACCTCATATGTCGTGTAACACATTATAAATGGTACCAATGCTGTTCAAGATGGTACATCCCTTGATGAACCCATGCTGGGCCTGATAGAGGGTATTCAGTGCAGTTGCCATAATCCTATTTAATAGAATGAGTGTTAAAAGTTTGTAGTCAGTGTTAGAAAAGAAAAAAAGGTGCCAGCAAAAAGTTGCCGTTGGATCTGCTTCTGGTATAAAGTAGAATATGGGCTCCTGGCCTTAGGAATCTGGCGTCCAGTTTGCAGGCAGGAGTTGAAAAGGCTAACAAACTCCTGCAGAATGCATTCACAGAAAGCGCTGTAAATTTCCACACGCATATTGTTGGGGACTGAGGGATTTCTTCTCTGTTGACTCCTTTAACTCTCGCTTAACTTCCTAAATTGTAATTTCAGCAGTTAATCTTTTAAAGTCATCCAGTGAGCAGGCCCCAAGCACTGGCTTGGCCAGGCTGATTAGGAATTCAGCTGCTGCGTTGCTCATCTCGTGGTACAAGTATAATTCGCCATAGAAACTTTTTATCTCACTCTTACTTATCTCAGGATTAATTGACACTTTGCATGATTGGGTTTCAACCCGTTGTATCTTGGCTTTGAATTGGATTTAATTGGGGGAAATACAGGCCCTCTTTGGTCATCATCCCCTTGAGGATTTGATACCAAGAGGTAGCATTCACATGGTACTCTGAATCTTATTTGCATATTAAAGCTAGATAGCGTTTTTGTGTCATTTGGTACTCGTTCCACCATTCTTCACTGCCTCTCCAGGAAAGCTTCAGGTTATTCAGGGCATCCTTCAGGTGCTTAACGAGGACAGTTCATTTATAGACTTTTGCTTTCTCAAACTTCATGCTATCCCACTTTATTTTCTCCTTGATTCAGACCATCATTCCAGGGGAAAAATTCCTGGTTGATGATCCAAGTAAGCGACTAGGCAATCAAGTCTGGTTTCAATTGTTTGGCTCCACTCCCCAACCCCTCAGTGTGGCTGGTGCAATCTGCTACTCTCAGTTCTTTGTGGTTTTACCCAGGTTAATTTCCACATGGTTGATCATATGGATGCTTTCAGAGTTTATGCTTACTTTGCTATTAGACATCAGCGGCTTGAGGTCAGATGTCACGTACATGTAGTTCAGGCGCAAACCTGTCTGTGGTGCTCCACTAGAATCATATGACCACCTTGTGAGGTTAGTGGGGTCGCCATCCTCTTTTTCAATCATAAGGCACATCCTCAACTGTAACAGTTACTCTAGAATATACTCAGCCTTACAGTTGGGGCGCTCACTAATTAGGAACGTATCTTAACTTGTATCTATCCAACATCCTGAATCTCCTGATATGACCATAGATTCTTTAATTGGCACCTCCAATAAAAGTTTCCAAAAAGCTCAGTTTTTGTGGGGCTTAAGCGAGGCGTACACTGCTACCACTCAGAGGTGCTTTCCAGTTTCCCTATAAGTGGCTGTGGCCATTATGTTCCGTCCATCATGAGTCTCCTCCATGATACAAGATCAATTTTTGTTCAAATCAATGGCAGTCACATGATACGTCCAAAGGATTGACACTCAATCTGAAGAGACTGTGAGTGTCTCATTGCATGACGGTTTGTGTTTGGTGCCATTTCTTTTTTGCTGCCTGATTGCATCTCCAAAACTAAAATTATATAAATTATATCATTTGATTTAAAATGTTGTAGCTTCCTCCTCCTTGTCTGTAAGATTGCCTTCTTCAAGACTTTGTGGTCACTATAATCATTTTCAGTCGCCCAACCCACGGGTATGAGGAAGGTTGAGGTTGTACAGGTTATAGATGGAATCAGAATTGGAGGTTATAACTTTGGCAACTGTGTTCGCTGAGGGTGTGTGGAGAAGATGTGGGCATGGGTTTATATTGATGGTTATTTTGTGTACTGAAAACTCCATAGCCATCCCCATCTTCTAGTCAATTGATAATTGCAATGGTTTGAGCAACAACTTAGTAAGCATTTCTGACTCAAGATTGAAAAAAAGTGGTGGCAACTTTCACCAAATGCTTACCAGAGTTACTTTTGGGTTTCTCAGTGAATGAGTACTTTTTATGGGGGGCGTTCAGCCAAATCTGTTTGTTTGGCCTCCCCCAAGGGTGATTAAGGTGGCACCAGGCTTTTTAACTGCTGGTTTGCATTCTGACTTCTTACCCAATTTTTGCTTTTTAGGCTTATTTGACAGATTTGTAGGGTCTGGTTTCGGTTGTCTCATCTTTGACGACTTTTTTGGGCTGGCTTTTGCCAGCGCGCCTCCTCTCAAACCGCCCACTCCGCCTGTGATGGGAAGGCTGCAACTGGGTCAGGGCCCTTCCCTTCATCCATTTTATGCGCCTCAGGGTTGGGTTCATGAAGGGCTCATCATCCGCTTCAGGTTGCTTGGACACCTCCCTCACCCATGCTTCCTTATGGGCAACGTACAGCTCCTGTTGCTGACGCTTCATGTCTGCAACATTCATTAGGTTCCAAGGGATCCATTCCTTGGCTTTGTGATTGAGGAAGTTTTTGTTCCAACTTTGGGGACGTCGCCAACAAAATTATAGTCAAGTTTGTGGGGGTTATCTTATTGTGGTGACATTGGGCCATCATGTGGCTAGTCTGATAGCCAAAATGGCATATCTCTTTGAAATCTTCCTGTTCCACATAAATAACTTGGCTGAGACCAGGCAGGCAGATGAACCGGGGGAGGGAGTTCTATTTAGCTTCATCCAGGGGCCAGTTCATAGAGCGCCTCCACAATTTGTGAAAAAAGGCATCTAGCAATATAATCACCACCAGCCTGCCCAAATTCCGAACTCCCCATAGTACAAGATGTTATTCTGGATCACCTTATTTACCTATATCTTTCCTGATCCATTGGCATATTTTGAAACAAAACACATTTGATAGCTTGGTAAGCTTATTTGTTTAATGCCAATAACAGTTATACACCTTTGTATTTGATCCCAACCTCAAAGAGTTGCTTCCAGTTGAGCTCATCTGTGATTGCGATGTCAATATAATCATTCACAGACACCCAGTGGTGGTTGAAGTCCACTCCTTACAAGACATTAATGAGCCTGTGGTAAAGTAACATTATTAAGTTGGGCCACTCTTCCTTCTCCAGCAGCTGCAAGTGGATTTGGATGGCATCTTTGAGGTATGACAGGTACCTGGAGATCCATAAAGCCTCCACTGATAAGTTGGAGAATGTAATTAATGTGGCTTCTGGCCCATTCCAAAAGTACTCATTAGTTGGGCTGCTGCTGCGCTGTACAATTTGGATTTTTGGTTGGGTTACAGTGCATCATCTGGGGGTTTACCCTTCATAATTCAACTGAGAGATTCATTGAGTTTAAGCTTCCATTTTGAGAAAGCTTCAACCTGTCATATGGTAATACCATGTCAATTTATATTCCTGGCCATCACTGCTTTAATATCCAAGTTTTGCAGCTAAGGGCGTCAGCCAGCAAAAACCCCATACAGTACCAGTGGAGGGCGGCTTCAGGCTCAAACGTCAGATGCAGGTACTGTTGAAGAGCCTCCAGCTTGATTGAGTTACGCTGGCACCAGTCCATCACAGTGACACTGTTCCAGCCCCAATCAGTGAAGAACCTCGCCATGGCAGTAGGCACGTCCACTTTGCTTCACTAAAAAGCCTCCATGGGAACAAAGCCTTTGGCAGCATATGAAGCGGCAATGGATGTCTCTGGGAATGACTGTTTCCAAGCCCAAAGGGTCTCAATATGAATGCCTACTTTAGGACTTTTGCGTTTGAGGTCAGGAGTTGTGACCTCTTCATTACTACTGATGCTTGTAGAGAAACCTTGTTTTCTATCCATAGTTGGGTGGATTCAGGCGTGAACCCTGAAGCACTAGTTGGCTGCCTCAGCAATTGTGGCAAAGTCACGGCAGATTTTTATTTTTGAAATGGGGAATGCGCAGCCATGGAAAGTCTTGGGGATTAGATTCATTACCCCCAAATCTTCCCACTTTCAAACCTGTTCAATAATGACATTTTCCAGAACCAACATTCATTTTCAAAGGGGTAAACTCATTATCACACCGGTTGATGGTCTTCTCCAGCGACCAATCATGAAAGAGCCCCCACTCTACAGCCTTATCTTTTTTCCAATCTGCCTTTATTAGGTTGGACATTCACCAGTGGAATGTGTGATGCAACCAGTGCAAAAGTTTGGTAGCCTTGAACCCAGCCACAATCCACGGTAGAGCCTCCTTGGGATAATGTGGTGTATACCATTTCATTGCTACTTTAACTGGAAGTGCATAGTGAGCCCATTTGAGGGCAGTTGAAACCATGAAAAGCATTTTTATATATGCATTAAGTTCCTTCAGTAGGAGGCCAAACTCCTAATAGCCTGGGCAAATTAAGCTGGTACTCCATCTTTGGTGTACTAGATCACGTTGTGGAGATCTATGCCAAATTTCATTCAGACTCTTGCATATATGGTCTTCCATACTCTTGGATAGCCGCCACTATGGCTTGATAATTGAGCGGAAGTTTCATCCACTCAAGCACATCTTTAGTATAAAATTGCAATGATTTAAAAAATACTTCCATGTTCAGCGAAATTTGAGTATCTAGTCAGCGTTTGGCGGCCCCAGAGGAGAACTTATGGTTTTTCTAAAATGGCAGCAATGGCAGGCATAATGGCTTTCATAATCTACTGAGTCGCCATAAAATACAGGAACTTAAGTGCCTTCCACTGCTTAATATCATGGTAAGACACACTTAGATGCACAATCATAACCTTTTGCATGGGTGTATAATTTATGGGGCTCTAGATAATGGCTTTACCGCATTAGAGGTGGTTGACCCCTCTGGCAAGTTTTTTGTTTTTTTGACAAATTAGCCTGTTTTCTGATCCATCAAATTCAGTTCTTAATGCTACTGTTACCACATCAAAGTTATAGCCCAATGAATTAGGTGAGCGAGCAGTGTAAGTTTGGGCAGGGATAGTCCCCTCCTCTGACTAAAATTTTTCAAGGGTATGACCTGATGATTTAGGTGGACAAATGGATTGTTTTTTGGTGGAAAATAGCACCACCCCAACTGAAGATTTGTTGGGGATTCAACTCAACAAATTAGGTGATTGTTCTGTGTGATTGTATCAATATCAGATCCTGGCGCAACAGTAACATCATCAGGAATTTTGGCCAGCACTTTTTCAGTGCAATTAATTGCGCAGCCAGGTTGCAATCCACCAGGGATTTCCCTGAAACCAATAGACTTGGTTTTTCTGCTACCATCCAGAACTCTCTTTGGTAAGTCCAGTGGGCTTACTAAGGCAGCATATGGTGACGCTTACAGGTGAATCTTCATGATCCTGATGGGTTGCAGTCTGTGTCTATGGGGTTTGTACCCTGGTTGGCATCATTTTAAAGATATTAGAAGCGTTACATGCTAGGAAGGGTTATGATTCACTCTGATATGATTGGGTACCATCGCTGACAGCACCATGAGCGTCAGTGGTGAGAAATGATCCAGTGGAGTCACTTTTCATATTAGTGCGCATTAAAAATTTACTAAAATTATGCACTGCTTATGCATGGGATTAGGTGCCATTTTGTTTTGAGGCAAGTGGGCACCATTGCTAATATCCATGTGGCATAGTTGGTAGGAAGTCATCTGGTGGATTTATTCACCATTGCAGGGTACTTTACTGAGCATTGATAAAAATCTGTTGGAGCAGAAGTAGTCCATATGCCTCTTTGTGCTTAGCACTAATGGGCGGAAAGTCCTTTTTTGCACTAGGGTTGGTGGCTATGGAGTACTGCTCTATATATTCAGTAACACACTAGCAGGTGGTATATTCTCTCTGTCTTGTTCTGATCGCTTTTGATAAAAAAAGTGAGCTTAGCAAGAGTCATTATCATTATTTTTTTGTTTAGATTTAAATAAAAAATTTGGTGGATTATCCAATTTATTCAAAAATACTCAACCACTTGGCAAACTAAACTGAAGCTATCTGAATTGATAGAGAAAGGACATTCATTTAATTGCTGATTATTTGGTGGATTATTCAGTTGAATGAAAGATTCTCAACCAATTGACCAAATTAGTGTATTATATAAATCTATGGGAGCATAGATACATATATACAATGCACTCATACTTTTCTATCTTTAACTTACTAAAAACGGAGGAGGTTCTCAATTTGACCTGTATATATGTTTTTTGACATGTATATGTCTTATCTTTGGGGAAAAGTTTGAAATCTGAGGTATGAAATGATGTCATAGTGTGATGAGCCTATAGTGTTATAGGTGGGAATTATTATGTTTAGTATCTAATAACTGAACCAATTAAGTCAGTTTAAATAAAATAAATTAAATAAATTATTGTGTATGCCGATTAGTATGTTTGGTATTTACAATCAAACCAATAAAATTAACTAACTAAATAAATTAATTGAGTTACTGTAGATAGAAAAAATTATGTTTAGTATTTGATATGGGATCAATTAAATCTCCTAAATAAATAAATAAATAAAAAGTTGTAGATAGCAATTAGTATATTTTGTTTATAATAAGTGAACCAATTAAATTAATTAAATAGTTAGATTAAATAAGTATTGTAGATGACCATTAGTAATTTAAGTATGTATAATAACCAAATTTATTAAATTAAATTAAATTAAATAAACAGATTAAAATAAGTGTTATAGATGGCCATTAGTAGGTTTAACATGTATAATAGCCAAAAATAGTTGAATCAACTATTTGAAAATATTAAATTAAGGTTATAGAAGGCCAGAGTAGGGACCTCTACTGCTGCCTCCCCAAGTTCGATTCTGGTACTGGAATTTGGGTAGGGGACGATTATGACTGTGTTGGCATTGCGCACCAATGCCCTAAACCAAGATAGCAAATAGCAAAGGCAGTCCATGGAGTTCCTGGCCTATCATACGCCACACATGGAGCTTTGCCAGATTTTATCCTCCTTTCCCATTCATTCAATTTCCCTTAATTGGTGCGGTATCATCCCCAGGTAAGCCCGTCTTGAATAAAATAAAAGGTTATAGAAGGCCATTAGCAAGTTTAGTATGGAATGAATAAACTAATTAAATCAACTAAATAGATAGATTAAATTAAGTATTGTTAAGTGTGGTTAGCCTGGCAGGGTAATTTCCTGATTCCACTCTAGTGCAGTCTTTTGTTCAACATGTTTGAAACCTGTACAGGCTATAAAAAATCTTGGTGTAGTATAATTGTCCCAAGGTCAACCTGCCTATTTTACTTTCTAAAATTAAGTATTGTTGATGACTATCATCAGTTTTAGTATAAAATTATACCAATCAAATTTAGCTAAATAAACAAATTAAGCATTTTATATAGCCATCATTATTTGTGTATATAACTGGACCAATCAAAAATTAGAAAACTGATTGCCTCTTATACAAAATCATTTGGCCTTTTAAACAAACCAAATAATGTCAAATTGCTCATTCAAAATGATTATTTCTTATTACAGTCCTATATATCATTTTACATCTTAAATTAATTAAAGTTATATTTCTATGAGTGAAAATAAGGGAAATCATACAGTTTTAGTTTTTATTCATAAAATCTTTGTACTAAGTTTTTGTTATTTTTGGTCCAATTGTTTAGAAGAAAAATTGTAACAAATATATTTGCATAAATATAAAATAATATTATTCATAAGATGGCTTCTTAAATCACTTTCATCCAATTGCTGACTAATTTCAAACTAAATCAAATAAATTTTCAATGAATCTATATTAGCTATTGGGTCGCTGTTGCTCTCATTCTCATATAGTCAAATCCAACTAATCACTTAAGTAACCTAACTATCATAGTTGTCTTCTTTTATATGATTAAAATGACAAACACAATGATGATATCACAGCTTCACAGTAAATGAAATGCCACAGAAGTTTTTAAGGTACCCAGCTAAGGCATATAAATGCTCTTTTGCTTTTACTATAAGATAAAAGATATACCCTTTTTTATTTATATGTTTATTTGCACATTACTCCAAAACTACTTGACCAAATGAATAGTTTTTTTAAATGGAAGAGGACGCTCCCACCTAGGTACCATCCCAATTATGTAAGAATTGTTATTAATAAAAAAGTTTTATAAGTAAGAAAAGAAATTTATATATACTTATAAAAGTTTGGTATATCATTTTGGCAGAGCAAATAGCGGGTATTCATTTAATTTGATAGCTTCAAATCTGACATCCTCCTTTTAGAAATCTGACATCATTTTTGGTAGATGGACATCTATAGGTTTACAGTAAATAGGCCTATCAACTTAACTAAGTAATTTTTAAATTTGATGTTTTTTTGGTAGATGGACTTCAATAGTTTACAGTCATTAAACCTATCAACCTAACTAATTAGATACTAAACTGTATAGTAACCTTTCTTTCACTTTGATACCCAAATTGAAGCAAAATTCAGATTTTAGAAAAAAAATACAAAAAACAATTGCTCAATTGAGCCAAAACTTACCAATGTCAATGCAATTGATGCCTGCTGCCCCAGCTTGGGGGTGGTGGTGTGCCATCATATGGCATCTTTCAGCCGCCACTGAAGCATGCCTGGGCTTGCTCTGCTAGCCCTCCCAACGCTACCAGGCGTTATGTCCCTCCTTGGGACTTGGCCCACCACCTCGCAAGCTCTCAGGCAGTGCTCCAAAGCCCTTTGGTGCTCCCATGGAGCAATTTGCGTTTTGGCCTCCAGGTCAAATATGGGAAACTTTTCCCATATGCAAGTGTGACCATCATCAAGATGGCCATGGCAGTTTTCAAACCCGCCAGCTTTATTGACTTCCACCCCTTTAAGGGGTACTTCAACCTCAGCTTTCACTTGGAAGTCAATGCAGCAGCAGCCAAGCTGCAATCAATTTACAAAAAAATTCCGCTCCCTACCATTTGCACCCAGCTCCCAGATGAGGCCACTTTGGTGGTCCAGTTCTCCAGGTTGCCCTCTTTCCTTACCCCTGAACGCCACCGCCATGAGCTCTCAGTGGGTTTGGCCATTTACAGCGCAGACCCCATGTTGCAGTTTGTGGTTCCCAATGGGGCAGATTGGTTGGTAGGCCTTGCACCTTTGCAACGATCTGCCCATTTCATTGCAACTCTCACCTTGCAATTATCCCACACCGTGATCAGATCCACCTCTGATCACCCATTCTTGGCGCACATCAAAAATGGCTGCGCCATTTGCCCCTTGTACTTTGAGCTTGACCACTCAAAGCGCAAGTGCCCCACAGTTGCCACTTCCGTCATGTCCGCCGCTCAGAGCTCAGGCGCTGCCCTGGTAGCTGCCTCGCCCCAATTTTTCAAATGGGGCTTGATCATCCTGCCCCTAACGTTGGGGAATTCTGGCGCTGCTTCCAAAGCGGCAGCTAATCAAAATTTTAAAAAAATTGAAAATTTTGAAAATTTGACTGGATTATGGAATCCTGAGTTGATGGCTTAACCAGTTTCAGCTGAGCTGCCATGGTCAACAGCACGTGGCCAATCAGCTCCAGCCACAGCTTTAATTCCTGTGGCTGGCCCAGCGCTGGCTGAACCCAATCCATTTGAGGCTCTCAAATGGATTGAGGGGGATGGACAGCCATGGCATGTGAAACCTGATTTTGCTTTGGAGGAGTTTTTTGTTGACCCTCTCTTAAATTGCGTTCCCGCCATTTTTGTCCAAAAAACGGGTTCCCATTTATAAAAATATCATTAATATGGCAGTTGCGGCTGCAGCTGCCCCAGCCAACACCCTCCTCTGCCAGCAACTCCATGGGGCAATGGAGCCCCTTGTCAAGGGTATTCCTATCCACAATTTTCCTCATGATTTTGAGGAAGATGCGAAGTACAAAATTGAGGCGCTTGCTTTTGGTGCAAGCCGCGCTTGCGTTTATGCAGCAAAAACTTCTCTTTTTGACCCCAACTACCCCAAAACCCACCGGCACATTAAGTAGTTTACTTGTGTTAGCTTTCATCAATTTTGCTGAGCATTAACATGCTTAATATGTTGAGGCGATGGACACCGCCAGCCTCATTAATAAAAAAACCCCCAATTATACCTCCTTATGCCTCATGTAGATGATGCTCCCATCTCAATGCTGTCTGCCATGGTCCACCAGCTAAAGCAGGTGCCGGAAAAAGTTTCCCCAAAGCCTCCTCGCCATCTGATATGGCTTCCTAGGCTGATAACCTAGGGGCTATATTAGGTTTTTTCGATTTATAATAATCCCTTTGTTTGGCCCATTTTGAATAAAGATGCGTGGTGGCTCCCCCTTTTAGGTTGGGCACCACTATTACTAAAAAAAGATACTAAACTGTATATTAAAACCATTTAATTTGTCAAAATAAACTCTAAACTACCAACCACTCAACCAAACCTGATTTGACTATTGCATCAACCAATCATCAACTGTATACAGAAACCAGTGAAACTATTGAATTCACCAAATAACCATTAACCATCTTGTCAGACAATTACAAGTTCAATTTTGTAATAATAGTGCTTTGGTTTATAATAAGGACGAAATTGGGCAAAAGTCTTATTCAATTCTTGGTGAAATACTCAAATTGGGGCAATTTTATTCAATCGCTTCTTGGCCAAATCGTCCAGTTTTTAGTAATTGGGTTGTACCAAACTTGCAGCGGAATACATGAAGTTCATCAAGGATCCTCCCCATCCCCTCAACAACTCAGTTCAAACACCTAGGCGGAGATCACTCCCTTTTATAAGGATGGAGGGGGTCCCACAAGATGCAAATCTTTTCTCACCCATGGATTGTGTTAAATATATTAAATCCTTGCATAACGTACTTATCCTACCCAGTATACTCTCCATTTGTCATTCCATTGAAGCGAGGCAAAGTTTGAGAGCTCCAATAGGTCCAAACCCCATATTACTTAATTTGGATATTCCTAGCCTAATCTGAATTTTGTGCCTCACTCACTTTGATCCTTGACACATTTAAATACTAAGCAGCGACATATTAATAGGGTTTGCTTTTGTCACTATTACCGCAACTAATAAAATACATATAAAAACCTTTAAGTTTATTCCCAATTTTCATATATTAATTTGTGGTAAATATTCCCCAAAAGTTGTTACCCCAAAGTTAATAATAGTCCTTCTCCTGAACATAAATTGTTAAAATCCAGGGCTGAAAAGCACCTGCAAGCATAAAAACACCTGGATTCCAACAAGTGTTGCTCACTACAGGTGTCATGTACACCACAAATTTCCTACAAATGGCAACTTTATCTGAACATCAGATAGCTATTATGGAACTTCAGTTAACCAGTGCTTTGTCTTGTATTAAAAGGCTTGAGCAGCACTCATCTTAACGCCCTTGTGGGGAGTGCCCTATTATAAAAAACACTCTCAGAGATAAGTTCACCCCAGGTGAGGGCAGTATTGCCTCCTTCCTCTTCGTTTATATATCATCTATGGAAGTGGCAACTGAACAGCAAAAAATCCAATACATCCTCCCCTGCTTGATCCGTGTGGCGCAGGAAATAATGGTTCCACACATGGTCACCCTCAACAACTGGGCAAAGGTGAAGGAAGCCCTCATCAAAGAATTTGGGTCCGTGCAGAGTCTAAAAAGGCAAAACAGGCCTTTATGTGCCTTATCCTACAAAAAAGAGAATCCTTTGCTTTTTTTGTTGATTGGTTCTATAATTAAGCCCAACCTCTGCTGCTTACAAAAGTGCTCCCATTTGATGACGCTATTGCCGATGTTTTGTCTGGATTGGAGCCTCATCCCTTTTGGAAATGCATATCACTACCATCAAGCGTTCCTTCAAAGATATAAAGGATATTAAGGAAGCTTTACTAGCGGTGGTTGACTTCTATGGACATGATAATATGCAAGTAGCTCTGAGACAAGATTCTCCTATAATCCCTTCAGCCTCTTATATGGCTGTTTCCCCTCATAAATCTGCTACTGCAAAGCTGCCCATGAAATGTGCCTCCCTATTTGATTAATTGCAGAGGATACTAGAAGTGTTAGGGAGCGCTCCCCTTCATCTTCCAATCCCAAAGCTCAGCCAGCGAAGTTATCTATCACCTTTCCTTTCTCCTCTCCTTCTTCATAAAAGTCTTCCAAAATATTTTAAGTGTCACATCCCACTAAGGCGCTATCTCTATCCCCTCAGGATCTCATCCAGATGTCCCTTACACAAAACATATGGCTGTGGGGCAGCCCAAACATGTCACTTTCAAGGCCAAAGTCAAAGTCATTACTATTTCAGAAATCCCCCAAAAGTTAATAAGGTGGAGGGGCAACCCCAGGACCTATCTTGCTATAAGAGAAGCCATGAACCTATCTCACCTCCTATGGGCTCCCTGAATGCATCAATAACCCTTCTGATGATAAATCTGAAGGGGATTGTGAAGATATGGGTCATTATGTTTTAGGAGCCCCAGGTGAAGTGGAGGTACCCAACAGGTTGAACCCTGAGAGAGTAGACATGGCTAGAATACCCCGCTGAACCTATCTTAATCATGTGCTGAGGGGTATGGAGGTTATTGACACTTCTAGTGACACTGATTAGCTCACTGCCTCACTAATCTGATCTACTCAGAGTGTGCACATACTGCAATCTATCCAGAAGAAATACCTTGAGAATGCCAAAATACTGGCTTTCACTCTCCAGCTAAAAGATGTCTTGGCTCTTTCCCCTAACTTGGGTGAAACCAAAAAAAGTGGAGGTTGTTGTTAATGGGCTACAGTCATAGCTATCATTGACACTGGATCACCTGTGAATGTTGTATCATCTAAACTCATCAAAAAGATTAAGCTGGCCCCTGACCTTGACTACACCCGAGAGTTTGGTACTGCTGGCCCCTTAAACACATGTGTTATTGGGGCATACTCTTATTTACCCATCAGATTCAGAAAGCTCATCTTGTTGGCCCCATGGTGGCCTTGGTTAACAATACCTATGATCTACTAATTGGTACATAGTTTATGCTTGAGTACAAAGGGATCACTAACTTGAAGCAGGGCTACCTCTAACTGCTTAACTATGAGGTACCTCTGATTTTGACCAACAATGAGCCTGATATAAAGGATTACGACTGCACAGTGGAGTACTCCTCCTCAGCCTTGTCCCTGGACTACACCTCTGAAGGACAAAATACAAAAATATTGACAAATCAGTGGATTCTCTAGAGTCTATCTCGTTCTATGCTTCTAAAAAGGTAGTCACCAAAGCTGGTGAACAAAGGGTAGTTGACATAAAGATTACCCTACAGATCCCCCGCAACTGCCCATTGCATTTAACCAGCGTTGAGGGTGTTAGTCTCTTAGAGTCTAGAGTATTTCCAGGCATATTGAACCCAGCCTATCAGCGATCCATCAATCTCCTGCTGAGAATCTCACCCCAAAGAATTTGGTCATAAAAAATCATCAGGCGATTGAAAAGGCCTGCTGATACCCATTGAGGACATCCAATAAATTCACTGTATTAGGTCTTTGGCAAATATGGGCTTACCCGCTGACCAATCCTTATGTACATTGCCTACCATTCATATCACTGAGAAATTAACCCCAGTGGAGCTTGACAATGTCCACTCCCTACTTGAGGCCTATAGCGACATCTTTTCTACCTCTGAAACTGACTGTGGACACATGAAGGGTTGGACTCACACTATTGATCTTGGTGATGCTTGTCCCATACAATGCAAACCATACCGCAAATCCAAAGTTGAGGAGTTACAGATGCGGACGGAGATCAATTAGCTGCTAGACGCTAGGTTGCTGGTGCCCTCTCAAAGCCCTTAATTGTGCCCTCTTCTACTGACATAAAGAATTTTGTGTCATTGGGGAGTGCTGGACTACCGCAGATAAACATACTCACAAATGTAACAAACATAACCACCCAGATTCCATTCACCAGATGCCTGAATTTTCAGCGGAGTAAATTGACACCAAAGAATGTCTAACAGCCAAGTTGAACAACTGAGGTAAGCTAGTAGGGTTTAATAATACCAATCCATTTTTAATACTCATAATTTGGAAAAATCTCAGATCAGAAAAAGAATGACAGGTAAGTGAGGATGCAAATCTGAAAAGTAACATTTATTTTTACTTAATGTAATAAAATTAAGCAAAGTGTTTCCAGCATTTCTCTGCCATTGCAAGCAAAAAAAGAAAAAGACAGAGCAACTGGGAGGGCCAATGCCCCAGAAGCTCAAGGTTTTGTTTTTGTATAAAAAACTTGTTGCGCCCAACGCTCAGGTAAGGCATAAGGTCTAAATGGCCAAGAGAATCTACAAAAATTACAAGCTGAGGCTTGAATGATGGGAGCTTGACCTTTTAAAAGTTGCACTTTGGGAAGCCCTCTTCTGGACATGCTTGAAGCTCTTTCAAGCCTAAAAATAGCTCAGGGTGGAAAAAACCCTGGTTTCTTCCAACCTTAGTTGGAAACCTCTCTGACGCCTTGACTCAAAATTTGGAATCTGAATCCAGAGTCAAAATGGGACAAATGGTTTAAACTGTTTTGTCACATCACCCCCTGCTAAAGTGAAACCCCCAAAAAGAGAGCTCACGGACAGGAGGCCGCCACCATGAGGACTTCTTAGGAGAGTATTTTGAGCTCCATGAAATTTACCTGGAATAAATTCAGGATTCCTCATGGTGAGGGAAAGCTGATGAGGGTGTGTCAGGACTGGACTGCCGGATCAGCCCACCTGATGTGGGGAGCACGCCCAGCACTTGGCTGGGATGCGCTCCCCAAAAGGGTGCACAGTTCAGCATGACCTGGCAGCAGCCACCATATAAAGGGGCTGACCAAAAGGGAGGGAATATGCTGGGCTAAGTTCCCATGGTGCCCTCCAATCCCCAATGAGGGGGAGAACTCATCTTAATAAACACCATTATCAACTTGGTTCCAGAATTGGCCATCAATCACTAGCTCCCTCCAATGCTGGTTATTCACAACCGGGATTTAAGGCATCAACAAGTTCAGGTGAGTGGAGTTTAAAATTTAGGAAAAGGTAAAAGGTGAGTTTAGAATTATTTGATGAATGGAACCACCCAGATTCCATTTGCCAGATGCCTGAATTTTCAGTGGTATAAATCAACGCCAAAATAGATCCAACAGCCAAGTTGGACCACTGAGGTAAGCTAGTAGGGTTGAATAATACCAACCCATCTTTTTTTAGTACTAGATGGTCCCAACCAACCCATCTTTAATGCTCATAATATGGGAAAATCTCAGATCAGAAAAAGAATGCAGATAAGTGAGGATGCAAATCCGCAAAGTAACATTTATTTTTATCTAATGTAATAAAATTAAGCAAAGTGATTCCAGCATTTCTCTGGCATTGCAAGAGAGACAAGACAAAGACAGAGCAGCTAGGGAGGGCCAATGCCCCAGAAGATCAAGGTCTTGTTTTTGTGACAAAACCTTGTCGCACCCAACGCTCACGTAAGGCATGAGGCCTAAACAGCCAAGAGAAGCTGTGAAAATTCTGAGCTGAGGTTTGCATGATAGATGCTTGACCTTTTAAAGGTTGCGCTTCAGGAAGCCCTCTCCTGGCCATGGTTGGAGCTATTTCAAGCCTAAAGCATAGCTTAGAGCAAACAAAATCATGATTCCATGCCAACATTAGTCAAAAATCCCTCAGGCGTTTTGACTTGAAATTTGGATTCCAAATTTCAAGATAAAATGGTATGAATGGTTTTAATCATCTCATCACAATTAAGAAGGATAGTTACCCTATCTCCCGCTCCAAATGACGCTCTAGTTCAACTCTCTGGGTCCAAGATCTTATCCGCCATGGACTTGTCTAGTGGTTATTGGCAGATGACCCTTTCTCCACAAGACCAGGAAAGTGCGCCCTTATCTGTAACGAGGGACTATATTAACCCACTTGGTTACCCCAAGAGTTATGCAATTCTCCTGCCACTTTTCAGCCGGTGATGGATCATATTCTCCAGGACTTTAATCTAAGCTTTGTAATTGTCTATTTTGATGACATCACACTATTCTCCAGGACCTTCAATGAGCACCGCACACATCTAAAAAAAGTGTTTCAATAATTGTGGGCATCCAACATCAAGCTAAAGCCCTCCAAATGTACTTTCTTCTGGAAGAAGTTGGAATTCCTTGGGCACGCTATATCTCAAGTTGGAATACAACCTTTCTAAGACAAGGTGGAAGGATATCTAAAATGCCTTGACCCAAAACCCTATATGACATACAGATATCTTTGGGCATAATGAGGTATTACCATCAATTCATCCCCAATTTTCTCAGCTCAGTGAGCCCCTCATACGTCTTTTGGCTATAAACACTCCTTTTCATTGGGGTGCTGAACAAAAAGCCGCTTTTAAGAAACTGAATAAGTTATCCTAACAGGTGCTAATCCTCTGCCACCCTGACTATGGCAGGCACTTTATGTTGTTTACAGATGACTCTGATTATGGCAATTGAGCCATCTTGGTTCAATTGGATGAGCAGGGGGTCAAATCATCCCGCGTCCTATTTCAGCAAGATGCTCTCCAAAAAGCAGAACTTAATATTGCATCACTGAAAAGGAATACCTGTATGTCTTGCTGGGCATAAAGTACTATCAGCCTTTCTTATATAGGACTTCTTTCAAAGTAGTCACTGACCCCACCTCCTTGAAGTGGTTGCAAAGTATGATAGATTCCACTGGACGGTTGGCACTCTGGGCTTTGAAACTCCAGCACTTCGTCATGACCATTGAGCACTAGGTGGGAACTCAGCATATGAATGTCAATGGGTTAGTGCAGCTGCTTGTCCTTCACTTAGAAAATAGTGAAGCAGAGAGGTTACATGACCTCCTAATGATTCCTGATGCGTGGGCTGATGAGGATAAACCCGTACATAAAATGTGTCAAGAGAGTGTCTGTAACTCTCTCGTTCCCAGCGAGGTGGTGTGGGATGCAAACCCACACTGCTAGGGAACTAGCCGTTAGGAATATGGGAAACAAGGCACCTCAAACGGTGCCAGTATGAAAGGAACCCAAGGCAAGGGTGTAGAGCGCGATATACAGTACCAGGTAAGCTATAAACAACATAGCTTGAGTGGACCCCAGAGGGGAGTCCATAATCAAGTAGAACTTGGGGACAGGAGGTTTGGGCACCTCAATCTGGAGGGGACTGGAGCGACCCAAGGGAGCACTCAAAACTTCAGTAAATTGGGAAAGTATGTAGTGGTAAACATATTTGGAAACCTCCTTGAAGAGGTCATAACCCACGTTTACCCAAGGAACCATAAACAAAACGTAGAATAAAATGGTAAATTTATTTGAGAAAGTTGGCCAATGAGTAATGTTGGTCGCAATAACCATATTTAAAGCAGGTTGGGGCAATTAAGGTTCTACGGCAGTGTTCCCAAGCCTTGACGCTCCAATAAACAAACTCTTTCATCCGTTTTGGTAATATAACTGAAAATGCCTTCACTTGAGTGATCAATCGAAGCTGTATTTTACACAAGCTCATAATTCTATAACTCGAATGGGATTTGAACCCTCGTTTTCCAATTAACTGAATTGAACCATCTTCATTCATTACGTAGATTGTTTGTTTCAGTGCCTGGGCCAAGTTAAGGGGCTGGGCGTTTTGCACACCATTATTACCAACCTGAGCATGTTTTGCTTGCACCCAGCATTGGTCTAAGGTGTGTTTCAGGTCAGGAAGATCCTGAAGTTTTACCTTCTGGGCCTCCTATCGCCCAGCCCTATCTTTGGTATTAGTTCCCACTATTAAGTCATCCAACCATGACAAAATGCTAGCTCAACGCTCCCACAACACCAAGGTGAAGAGCGGGAAGCTATATAAAAAAGTAGGGACCAACTGGTTGCCCTATCTCCAGCCATTAGAGTGTGTACCTGTGATCTTGGAGCCCCATTCAATTCTAGGGCATAGCAGGGTATGGAAAACCTATGAATGGGTAAAAGAGCGCTACTACTGGGAGGGAGTCATGGAGACAATAACTGAAGTCCTGGATAACTGTCTGACCTGCAATAAGAAATCCAACTAAAAGACAAGGTATCAGTACCAGCACACACGCCTCAACAACCCTTTTTATACCATAAGTCTATACGTGGTAGGACCTCCACCTCAGATTTTTTGGGGGAAACTGGTCCATCTTAGTAGGCATAGACCACTTTATAAAGTGGGTTGAGGCTGTAGTTCTTCCTGCTCAAAACGCAAAAGCCACGACCACCTTACTTCATCAGTATATATTTGTTGCCATGGTTGACCCAAAGTCCTTCTCTATGACATTGGGAAAAATTTTACCTCCAGAGTGGTGAAGATCCTCTCTGCCTCAATGAGAACGCAACAGCTTTTCTCAGCCCCCTATAACCTATCACCAATGGTACTTTGGAAAGAGCCAATGGAACCCTGGTCTCTATATTTTGAAAAATGGCCACTTCAGACCCTCTGCACTTGGATTTTTACTTAAAAAGTGCCCTCATGGCCTACTATTGGGCTATTAACCAGGTGATATTCCTCACATATTAACAAAGTTAGTGTAATGATGAATTGAAGATGATTGCCAATTAGTTTGCTAATTTTTATTCATTATTTAATGATAATAACCCCAATTTGTGCCCCCCTTTTGGGTGGGTTGAGCTCTCTTGATCTTAAAGATCAAGAAAGTATTGGGATCATCCCTGATAGGAAATTGGTGGGTCTCAACACTGATAACTGAGGCTGAGGATGTCAAGATAATTAATATTATCAATTAAGATGGCAACTTGCTTAAATTTGACATTGATAGTATTGGTAAATGATCTTAATAGAGTCTTGAGACAATTTTGACATCAGCGACTTATTCCAAGGATGTAGAATCAATCAATACTAATTGATTGGGTTTGTCAGAATCCTAGCTCAATGCTAACTGCCAAATTGTAGATCATTGTGGGAATTTATGGTGATAAGACAATATATGTTGTCTAATGTCTGACGATGGTTTTGCTGCACCAAATCTGAGTATGGCAACTTATTCCAAGGATATCAAACCAATTAATATTTATTAATGAGTTGAAACACTATTTTAACTTCACAACAGTATTGGGAATAATCCCTGATAGCATTTTGGTTTAATTTGACACTGGCGACTTGTGCTGAGGATATCAATATATTTAATAAATTTGGATTATGACAAATCAAGGATTAATGTAATCATGAGCATTTGAGGATGACAAGTATCACCAATGAGAGTGCTGGTAAATAATAAGCAGGGAGAATCACCAGTGAGTGCTTACGATGCTGACAATAAATGCCAATGATGCAGACAGGCAAGAAATGCCTACGAATAGTTTGATCCCCCTATTAATAAAAGTACCTTGAAATCTAATCTTTTGTTTGCTATCTTTATTAAGTCTTTAGTGAACAGAGTTTTGCTTAGCTGATAGAGGTGGGGCTCAATATTACCAGAGTTTAGGTTCTGGGATAAAAACACCTGGAGTGGTTAGCACAACCAACTTCCAACATTGAACTAGATGGAAACCCTGCGGAAAATTGGGCAACTAGGAGCAACAATGATGAACTGGAAAGATTGAAGGGGAGAAACCCTGAGAGAGTCAATAGAGGCTGCTGAACCACAATCATTGGATAGGTCCCAAAGAGGACCTCTGAGCCATAACGAGTGGTCAAGCTTCAGAAGAGAAATTTTGTTTGTTGGCTGAGTTGGTGGGTTGTCCAGAAAATCTATAGGGAAAGGCTGCTTATGATTGTAAAAAAGCAAGGGCCAGCAGTCTTCATACTGTTTATCCTGGCACACTAATGGAGTCACCTGTTATTGAGAATGAAAATAACCCAACACCTAACATATCAGATATCACCAAATCCTCAAAATGTCACCTTTCTGATGGTTGTATGGTTGAGAACCTAGGGTGCCCGTATTACTAGCCAAAGATATTTTTTCTGATAGAACTGATCCTGAGCAAGCTATGAAGAAGTTAGCCCAGCACATCATCCAGTTGCAATCAGAGGAGATGACCAACTTGGCAAAGACTGTCACTAAAGAGGGCAAAGCAGCTAATGAGGTCCAGGCCCCATTTCCTTCATTCCAAATATCCAATTTGGTTCTATATTACATAATCATGTCACTCCTAGGAGTAAAAAGCTTTGGTCTATCTGAGAAAGGCCCGTTTGTCATCACTTATAAGCGAGGGAATGAGTACTCTATCAGATTTATGGCTACCAGAGTTACTGTTAACCATGTCCAAGCCAGTTCTTGTGCCCTTACTCTTCCTCTAACACTCTTAAAAGAGTGTAATGTTGGATAATTACAAGTTCAATTTTGTAATAAGAGTGCTTCAGTTTATAATAAGTATAAAATCAGCCAAAAGACCCTGGCCAATTATTGGTGGAACCCCTCAAATCAGGGCTATTCTATTCCATCCACTTCTTGGCCAAATTGTCCAGTTCTTAGTAATTGGTTGTGCCAAACCTGCAGCCAATTAAGGGAAGTTATGCTGAGGCTCCTCCTCAAACCCTCAACAGTTCAGTTAACCACCTAGGCAGTGACCACCCTCCATTTATAGAGATGGAGGGGATCACACAAGATGCAAATATTTTCTCACCCATGGATTGGGACAAATATATTAAATCCCTGCTTAACGAACTTATTCTACCAGTATTGACCCTCCATCAGCCATTCTATTGAAGCAAGGTGAAGTTCAAGAGCTCTGATAGGTCCAAACCCCACCTTTCCTAATTTAGTTATTCCTAACCTAATTTCCAATTTCACACCGCACTCACTTTGAGCCTTGACACATTTAAATACTAAGTAGTGACATAATAATAGGATTTGCTTTTGTCCCTATTGCCTCAACTAAAAGAAATATAAAAAACCAATTTTTAATATACATTCCCTGTTTTAATATACATAATTTGTTGTAATTAACCCCAAAAAATGTTACTCTACAGTTGAGAATATTCCTTCTCCTGCAAATAAATTGTTAAAACAGGGCTGAAAAGCACACGTTGAATAAAACTACCTGGATTACAACACACCTACCATAACTAACAAGCCTGATGAACTGACTAAATCACCATCTGCTTACCCAAAATTATTGAGCCTATCAAATTGACTGAATAACAACAAAACGCTCAGCTGAGATGCTAAAGATTACCATTATACTTTAGACATCATTAATCCATTCTATATATGACTTTTATTTATTTTTTTATAATTAAGTAAAATGAAAAGCAGCCTTTGAAAGCTCCCAGTGGGCATAAATATTGGTGCCAAGTTTGGTTATTTTTAGTATATTTGTTTATGAGATAATACATATAATATATATTGAAATTTTATTTTGAGGTGGGCTAACCTGGGGACAATACTGCACCAATTAAGGGATTTAAGACAATGGGAAAGGAGGATAAAACTCAAAAAACTTCCATGCGCAGCATATGATAGGCCAGGAACTCCATAACTGCCTTTGCTATTTGCTATCTCAGTTTGGAGCACTGGTGTGCAACTCCAACACAGTCATAAAGGTCCCCTACCCAAAGTTTATCTACCAGGATCAAACTTGGGGAGGCAGTGGTATTGGGTCCATAGTCTACCACTAGGGTATCCTCACCTTTATAAATAATATATAAATATGATAATTTTTATATAGAAATAGTGAAGGTTCAAAAAAATTCATAGAGATGGTAATTTTACTTTAAAAAATTGAAAAATAGAACCAACTAAAAAAATGAACCAATTTTTTTGAGGGGAAGAACTGTCCAAAAAAAATCTAAAAAGGACTTCTTAAAAAGCTTACTAAAAAAGTTTAATTGATAAAAGATGAATAATCAATAAAACCCTTTTTAAAGTTGACGCCATATTTTAAACTGACTTATTATAGGCATTTATAATATATATACTAAGCACTGTAAATTATAAGTTACTTATAGTTTACACTTGGACCTAATCCAGACATAAGATATTTTGTATTTGTGAGCAAAATCTATAATTGAGTTTAAAATATGGTGCTGACTTTAAAAATGGTTTTATTGAGGAGGCATAGTTTCTTGATTATATCATACTTTTTAGTGCTTTTTTAAAGGAGGTTCTTTTATTTCTCAAAAATTATGATTATTTTAGCCCTTTTCTGTAACATAAATATTTAGTAAGCTAGTGGAATATTCATGCTTTGCTATGATGTTTATAAACTACTAGATGATTCTAAATTATTTTAGGTTTTATATTGGTAGATAGCTATCAATAAGTTCAGAACCCATTAAATCTATTAAAGATTCCAACCTCCAACCACATAGCCAAAATCAATTAAGCCTGCTAAATTAAATAAATCATCACTTACCTGAAACCAGTGAGCCCATCTAATCAACCTAAATTTACTAAACACCACCCAGCCAAAAAATTGTTCTTTAAAATCAACCAAAAACCAAAAACCGGTTACCAAAACCAATTAACTTATTGAATCAACCAATCACTGACTGCTTACTAAAATCATCAAGCATATATATTATAAAACCTACTAGCCATTTGCCAAAACTATTTAACCTATTGAATCAAACAAATATCAAACTTCTCAGCCATAACAATATATTGAAATCTATTAAAACTAATAAAATTTTCACTTCTTACATATAAACCTTTTTGATAGTTTTATAAAAAATTATTAATCTTGCTTTAAGGTGCATACAGACCCCCTCCCATCCACCTATATCCAAATTTTCAAAGCTCTACATGCTTTACTTTTGGCTGGCATTATGCACTAGCATGCACAAACTTGATTTTATTAATATAAATATTACCTTATAAACAAATAAGCCAGAAACAGCCAAACTTGGCACCAATATTTATGCCCACTGGGAGCTTTCAAAGGCTGCTTTGCATTTTCTTAACTAAAAAAGCTATAAAAGGTATATTTAGAATGGATTAATGATAACTAAAGTATATTGGTAATCTTTAGCATTTCAGCTGAGCGGTTTGTTGTTATTTGGTCAATTTGATAGGCTTAATAATTTTGATTAAGCAGATGGTAATTTAGTCAGTTCATTAGACTCATTGGTTTTGATGAGCAGTTGGTGGTTATTTGGTTATTTAATAGGTTCACTGGTTTCCGTATACAGTTGGTGATTGGTTAAAGCAATGTGTTCAATTGGTTTTGGTTGAGTGGTTGGCAATTTTAGTTAATTTTACAGATTCGATGGTTTTACTATACATTTTGGTGTTTATTTAGTTAGGTCAATAGGTTTAATAACTGTAAACCTATTGATGAATAAATACAAAAATGACATCAGCTTTAAAGAAGTTACTTAGTTAAGTTGATAGGTCTATATACTGTAAACCTAAGGATGTCCATCTACAAAAATGACGTCAGATTTCTAAAAGAATGCTATGAGATTAAAAAGCCATCAAATCAGTTGAAAACCCACTATTTTCTCTGCCAAAATGATACACTAAACTATTATAAATATATATAGATTTTCACTTCTTACTTATAAAACTTTTTATCATAACAATTATTACATAATTGGGATGGTACCTAGGTGGGAGCATCCTCTTCCATATAAAAAAACTATTCATTTGGTCAAGTAGTTTTGGAGTAATGTGCAAATAAACATATAAATAAAAAAGGTATACCTTTTACCTTATGGTAAAAGCTAAAGAGCATGTATATGCCTTAGCTGGGTACCTTAATAATCTTCTGTGGCATTTCATTTACTGTGAAGCTGTGATATCATCATTGTGTTTGTCATTTTAATCATTTAAAAGAAGACAACTGAGATAGTTAGATTACTTAATTTTTTAGTTGGATTTGCTTATATGAAACTGTGAGCAACAGCAACCTAGTAGCTGATATAGACTCATGGAAACTTATTTGCTTTAGTTTGAAAATAGTCAGCAATTGAATGAAAATGATTTTAAAAACCATCTTATAAGTAAAATTATTAAATATATATGTAAATCTATTTGTTTTAATATTCTCTATTAGACAAATGGACCAAAAACAAGTGAAACTTAGTACAAATTTTTTACTAATAGCCCAACTCCCCAAAGCCTGCATTCAAGCCAAACTTAGTTAGCAGAATTTGTTGAAGCTGTCTACCATGCTAATCTTGATGAGGAGGTGGAGAACTCATACTGCAATGCCATCCACCCACACTATGCTGATGCCCCAACGCCCTGGCTCTCCGCTTTAGTCTATCTCTCCAATCAATATGACATAGTTGTGACAAACTTATTTGCAGACAAACTTCCCAACCCCCCCCTCACCTCAGCTATGGTGGGTTAGCAGTTTCCGCTCCCCACCTGGTTTGTTGTTTTTTTTGTTTTGACTTCCCTGTTGTTCTTTCAATTGGGTTATTTTATTTTATTGTGGCTTTTAAGTTTTGGTACTGTTTGTCCCCTGGTTGGCGTACCTCAAATAAAATTTATAAGATTTTATGAATAAGGAAAATCAACACTGTGTGATTTCTCTTATTTTCACTTAAAGGAATATAACTTTAATTAATATAAGATGTAATATGATATATAGGACTGTAATCAGAATTGATATTTCATTTTGGCTGAGTGGGTTGACATTATTTGGTTTGTTTAATAGGCTAAATGATTTTATGTAAAAAAAGATGGGGTTTCTGTGATCTGATTGACTCAATTATGTACACAAATCAATGATGGCTATATAAAATGCTTAATCTTATTAATTTGACTGACCATTGATTGGTCCAATCCATACTAAAACTAATGATAGCCATCAAAAATATTTATTTGATCTATATATTTAGTTGATTTAAATAGTATAATCATTCCATACTAAACTTACCAATGGCCGTCTATAACCTTAATTTAAAAAATGGGAAAAAAATAACCTCCTTTGAAAAGGCATTAAAAAGTATGAAATATTGAGAAATTATGCCTCCTCAATAAAACGCTCTTTGAATTTGGCACCATATTTTAAACTGAATTATGGATTTTGCTTACAAATACAAATTAAATTATATGTCTGGATTGGGTCCAATTGTAAACTATAAGCAACTTAGAATATATAGTTCTGAGTATATAAATCATAAATGCCTATTATAAGTCAGTTAAAATATGGCGCTGGCTTCAAAAAGGTTTTATTGAGAAGGCATAATTTACTTGATTATTTCATACTTTTTAGAGTTTTTTTAAAGGAGGTTCTTTTTTTCCAAAATTTTTTTGAGAGGGTTCTTTTTTCCCAAAAACTTTTACCCCCAGTTCTTTCCCCCCAAAAAATTAGTATATTTTTAAAAGTGACTCTTTTTCCTACTTTTATTAAATATTACTATCTCTATATATATCTTTTTGCCCCCTTACTATTTTTCTATAAAAATAAAACTCATTGTATATATATTATATATAGTATCTCATAGACAAATAAACTAATAATTCATTTTATTAAATTGATTTGATTTTTATTGGTCAAATTATATTAATTTACTGATCACCCTCTACAATACTTAATTTTATTAAATTGATTCGATTTTATTGGTCAAATTATATTAAATTTACTGATCACCCTCTACAATACTTAATTTTATTAAATTTAGATGATTTTATTGGTCAACATATGCTGAAAATACTGATTGCCATCTACAGTAATTCATTTTATTAGATTTGGTTGCTTTTACTAGTCAATCTATGTTAAATTTACTGATCACTATCTAAAATAATTCATTTTATCAAATTTAGATGAGTTTATTGGTCAAATCATGCAAAAATGATAGCCATATATAATGATTTAAGCTCATCCCGCTATGATCTCATACTGACTGAATTTTGAACATACCCCTCAGCCATAGGACACATATCATAAGTGATTGCAATAGGATTTGAACAGCTGACTTTTTTAAAATTTAAGTTTAGAGCTAAAAGCTGAGCTGATTATGCTAGATTTTTTTAAAAAACTCCATACTTTATTTAAAATAAATTTAAAGGAAAGTAAGAGGGGAGGGTGGAATACAGGCAATTTGGCCAAGGGTAAAAAGGACTGGGGGTTCAGGCCGCTAGAGTTCTAGCACCTCCGACCATTGCTGATCAGCAATTGCCATCACTAGCCACAGTTCTAGCATTGGCAGGCTTACAGGCCATTTGATTCTCAGTTGATTAGTTGCCTCATTGTGTATGAATGAGCAATCTGGCAGGGAAAGCCAAACGTGTGGCTTTATAACACCTGAGGATTAGGCGCAAAAATTTTGAGATCCAACAAAGCTGATTGGAAATAATCTGAATGGTCTTCAATACCAAACCTCTGTGGTGGGGGCGCTCATTGCTCAAAACCTTGGTGACAAGCACACAGTGAATTACCCATACACAATAATGGTAAATGAAGGCTCATAGTTGGATTGGAGCCATTTTCAGGGTTTTGTGAAGAAAAGATCCTGTGATGGATGTATTCCCAGTGGCAATTGTTCACCTGATAGGATGTAGCACATCGTGGACTAGTATTTTTTGAACACGGCGCATTCATAGTAACAGTGGGCTATGTCTGCCTCCAGTTCAGCACATATGGGGTATTCTTTGTGCTGGTAGTCCAGACCGCTGTGCTTGCCCAATTTGAATGCCCAATTTAGGATCTGCCAGGTTACTGAATGATGTTTGGCCATTACCAAGTGGGAGTTCAAGCCTGAGATCAACTCCTTTGTTGGGTAGTTGGTGTTGTGGCCTTTGGTAGTCCAGTTGTTTAGGATTCGTGGACAGGTGGGCAGATTGTGACCCAGTTTCAAGAGTAGATTCCCATATTCTATCAGCATCAATTTGTACCTTATTCTGATTGACTTGGTAGTATATTCGTCAGCAATTTGGTTACACTCCTCCCAGCTTGTTGCAGAAATCATTGTGGAATTACGTGCTTTGAATGTCCCTTTGAGTTTGGTTGGCATCTCGGTCTGATTGCATCAAATGACCATCTGCCCTGGCGCACAGCCCAATTGCATAGTCACCAGTAGTGTGGAGTACCTTTTTGGGAGGTTATCCATGGGTGGTTCACCATCCATTCATGTATTGAGCAGGGAGAGACTGGCTCTTGGAGACCTTGGGCTCTTGCCCAGTTCACGCCCCATGCTAGGGTCAGGCAGCGCATGTGCATCTGTGTTAGCTTCAGGAATGACTTCCCCATATACACTGGGCATGAGATTTGAAGTCCAGGAGGCCCATGCCTCCTTCATTCTTTGGTTTTGACAGGGCTTCCAGTGGTATTGGCGCCGCCTTCGCCTTGAACCACAAGAAGGTTTGGAGCATTGACCTGATTTTCTTCTCTAAGTTTGGGCTCATTGGCAGCACATGAGCAACATACCACAACTTTGAGAAGATGAAGATGTTTATTGCCTGCACTTTCTCCTTGAGGCATAGTCTGGCACTTTTCCAGCATGCCATTCAGATCGATAAGCTTGACAATACTTCCTGTTTGGTCTCCAGTACCGCTGGTCCCTTGTCATTGAAGAGTATCCCAAGGTATTGGACTGTCTGGGAGTGCATGATTGGCGTTGTGTCAGTTGGTGGGCTGAAGCTCAGGTTGCCAACCCTCATCACTGAGGTTTTTGTCAAGTTGATTTTTGCATTTGATGCTAGCTGATAGAGGTTTAATAGTTCCTCAGCGCCCTGGAGGTCAGTCAGTGAGCTTATGCCTACTACCATATTGTCAGCAAATGCTAGCATCTTCAGTGGCATTTGGTTAGGGTGGACTAAACCCCAGAGCTTCACGTCCACTGCCACCAGTAGAATGTTGGCTGCAAAGTTGAAGAGTATCAGTGACATAGGGTCACCTTGTCAGAGACCTTGCCTGACAGGGATTTTGTTGGTTATGCCATCTGCGACAATCACCTTTGTTACCAGGCCTGAGTACAGCATCATTATCCATGCTCAAAAAGTGTTGGGGATACTGACTGCCTTTAGTGCCTCATGAAGGAATGACCACGCTACTCAGTCATATGCCTTTTCCATGTTGAGGAACATAAGGTACCCCTGTTTGATGCCCCTCATATCCTGGAGTATGCTCTGGACTGAACCAATGCTGTCCCATATACTACAGCCTTTGACAAAGCTGTTCTGGGCACTATGGAGCGTGCACGGTGCTGTTGCCATCAGTTTATTAGATAGTATGCATGTGAGCAGTTTATAATCAGCGTTTGATAGTGCAATTGGGCGCCAGTTCTGAAGTTGGCATCTGAGGCCCTTTTTGTACAAAAGTATGATTTGGGTCTCTTGGCCTCCCAGAATTTGCTGGCCATTTTGCAAACAGTGGTTAAAGAGGGCTTTGAGCTCCAGCGCAATGCGGTCTCAGAATATGCTGTATATTTCTGCACACATATTGTTGGGGCCTGGTGCTTTCATTCTTGTTAACTCCTTTAGCACCCTCTTAACTTCATCAATAGAGATTTTGGCAGATAGCTTGGTGACATCTTCCAACGTACAGCCCCTCAGTGCCAGCTTGGCCAGGTCAATAAGGGTTTTTGTCACCAATTTGCTCATTTCTCATTGTCAGAAAAGATCACCATAAAAAAGCTTGACCTCTCACTTGATCGTTTTGGGGTCTGTTGATACTTCCCCTTCCGCTGTCTCCACTTCCCATACCCTAGCCTTGGTACAAATTTCCTTGAGGTGTTTCAGGCCCTCTTTGGTCATTGTCCCCGCTAGACTCTGATATTGGTAAGTCACATTGGTACATCTCTCTGAGTCTTGCTTCATCATTATGGCCCAATACTTTTTGTGTGTTGTTTGGTACTCACTCCACCAGTCCTCACTGTCCCACCCAGGTGAGGCTGCTTCATGGCAGCAGTTCACTTGTAAGAGGTCACTTTTTTGAACTTCATACTATTGTGCTTCATTTTTGCTTTGATCTGGGTCCATTATTCTATCAGGTCCAACTCTGGGTGGCTGTCCAGATATGCTACCAGTCAATCCAGTCCAGCATCAATCTTTTGGGTGTCCATTTCTTATCCCTCAGCGTGGCTGGTGCCAGTTGCCACTTGCAGTTCCTTGGAGGTTCATCAAGGTTAATATCCACATGGATGACCATGTGGTCACTTTCAGCATTTATGCTAACCTTGCTGTTGGATGTCATTGGCTTGAGATCCAATGACACTAGGATGTAGTCTAAATGTGATCCTGACAGTGGGGATCCAGCGGCGTCATATGACCACCACATTAGGTTGGCCAGGTCATCATCCTCTTCATCAATCATTAGGCACATCCCCAATTTGACTAGGTAATCAAGCATCTCATCAGCCTTACTGTTGGGACGTTCTCTCATTGGGAATGTATCCCAGCTCACATTCATCCAACAGTTCAGGTCACCTGCTATTATAGTCATTGCTTCAGATGGCACTTCCACTAAGAATTCCCAAAAAATACAGTTTTGTGGTGCTTTGGTGGGGCATAGACTGCTACCACTTATATGCTCCTGCCAGTTTCTCTGTTTGTAGCCATCGCTATCAAGATCCTACTGGTGTGAGTTTCTTCCACAAATTCCAGGTCTATTTTCTTGTCCATTGTGACTATTACCATGTGGTCTGTCCATAGGGCTTGGTAGCCTATCTGGTGGGATCACGGGTGGTTTTTTGCATTGCAGTTTGAGCTCAGCACCATTTCCTTTTGGTTACCAGCTTGTGTTTCAGAAATAAAAATTAGGTCAATATTTTTATTAGTTTTTAAATGGTGCATTTTCCTCCTCCTCATTTGTATGCTCACCATCCCCCAAGCATTTGTAGTTGCTATCCTCATTTCTGGCTGCTTAACCCATAGATATGAGGTTTAGCGTTGTCTAGGTTGTGGATTGATTCCTGTACTGAGGTCTAGTTGGTTGGTGATGGTGGCATTGATGGTTGGTGGGGTGCATTATTTAGTTTTTGGGGTCAGTTGGTTGGGACTGGGATTATATTCCTGGGCATCCTATGTACTAGGAATTTGGTCACTATCCCTATTTCCCTGTCAATGGATAATGGGGATGATTTTATGATTGGGTCCAGGTGCCCCTTGTCTCCTTCTGGCAGAGTGTAAGTCCTGGGGAACATCCTCTGGGTATCAATTGGGCCATTTTCCTATTTCTGAGTAAGAAGGCACTAAAGAGGATAGCTGTACCCCTCATTAATCAGGGCAATCTTGTTCACATAGTAGATGAGTGCTGGGTAACAGCTCTCCCACTTCAGATCCCACTTCCAGTACCCATACTATCCTTGGCAGAACTGTTACAAGGAATCAGTGAAATCTGCACCAAGATCACCAAAATGAAATTGATCGTAACCAATTTGAGTGGTGATCAGCCCAATGCTCAGATTTTAAATGGTCAAAAAGGTATGAAGACTGATCTATCAGCTGGAATACCTGATGGTTGTGATTCAATTAACATGACAATTAGAAAAATCTCCCCCCTCCCAAATATGTCAGGCATCACCCCCAATGGGCAGATAATAGCACCGGACACCATCAATGAGGTTTTGAAGCTTCCTGCTAAAAAATCAGGTGTTGGTCCTGATACAATACCACTGACCAAACGAATGGCCCAGTGACTGAGCATGGGCAGGTTGTGCGTCCTGAACCTGTTCCCAACCAAATGGGCCCACCGCTATGTGGGTTTGGCTTTGGGGGATTCCCACCACTTTTTGGGATAAACACCATCATGACAACCATTGGAAACATAGCTGAGCCTTGGTTTGGATGTTCAAGGTTGAACTGACAGCAACTTGGCCTGCCGCCAAATTTTGAGATTTCAGTTTCCAAGTAACTAACCTGCCCATTCCTAAATAATTCGCTGGTTAGGTCAAATTTGCAGGACCTGATCCCAGCTTGTTTTCCCCCAAATTGACTACTATTTAATCAGTCGCATTGCACTGAGAAAATTTGTTGGTCAATTTTTCTTTCCTAAATTTCTATTAAAAAATCCTTCCACAAAAATTAGTCTTTATATATTAAAAATTAAGCCACCTTAACCACCAATGTTCTCATACCCCTCAGGGTTAATGACCGTGTGCATCTGGTACTTTATTTTATGCCTATATGAAATTCTGGCTCACCAGCAGATATTGGTGGAACTCCTTTCTGGTTCCATATTAGTTGTATCAGCAGCAGTGCCTCGGGCATTCTGGTTTGCTATTTGGATGCTCTGGCATCTGAGCTGGCAGGCCAGTCTAATTCTCACTTGCTGTTTGTGTGACACAGAGCGGCAGATTCTCCCTCATCTGTTGGTCAGATTTGCACCCCTTTGTTTGATTTAGCAGCAGAACTCAAATTTTTAGTTGGTGATTGTCCAGCTGATTTTGTCAATTTTGTTGCTCCTGCTGATTTTTCACCAGTCACCTCAGGTTTATTTGCCAATGACTTCCAATTCAATTTAGTATTCTATTTCAGCTTGTTGGGCTTCAATTTCAATTTGCTGGCTTCCAGCGTCCACCCTTGCTTGGGAGACTTTTTCAGGTTCACCTTCTGCCATCTTTCCTCCTCGTGGACTGTCCATTCCGCTTGGGTTATATATTTCTCTGTTGGTCCAGGGTCAGTTCCCTCATCCATTGTATAAGATTTGGGGTTCAGATTTATAAATAGTATGTCATCCGCTTTGGGTCACTTTGCTGCTTCTCGTTCCCATGCTTCTCTATGTGCCAGGTCCAGTTCTTGTTGCTGGCGTTTCATATCCGCTACCTCCGCTAGGTTGTGCAGGAGCTGATTATGCTAGAGGAGGTATTAGTTTAAATAAATAAAAAAGTTGATTTGAAGCTATCGTTTCACCGATGCTGGAATTAAGTTTATCAGAGTTGTATTAGTCCCACTAGTACCCATCACTTCCGAGCCCATTTTTTACTTACTAAATTAATGGGCAGATACTTGATCAACACATACAAAAGTAAAATGGGACCTAAGTTGGAGCATCCTCTATTTTTGGAGATGATCATCCAAATCGGTCCAGTATTTTCAGAGTTATGCATGAACAAACAAAAAAACAAAAAATATATACAGGTCTAATTGAGAACCTCCTCTTTTTCAAAATCGGTTAAAAACGCATATATACATCCAAGAAATAAGGGTTATATATTTAAATTTCAAAATTTACCAAATATTGATTTTACAGATAAGGGCCAAAATAATTCCAAAAGGTGTAACCGTTTGGCCAATAAATTTTTGCTAAATTTTAAGGGCCATAAAATAAAGGATTTTTAAAGGAAAATCGGTGAAAGGGGTTTCACTTATCCGGACGGTCCCAGTTTTAAAATTAGGCTAGCCGATGGTAGGTTTGATCTATTAAAGGTAGTTTGGATGGAAGCTTAAACCGGTAACCTTATGGGATGATGTAATATCAGCTGATTTAATGTCGGATCGACGTTAGATCATGAAAAAGTTTAATGGATGGGTTTGATGGTGCGCAGTTGGGATGGATTTGTAAGTTTAATGGATGGAGTTGATGGTACGCAGAGGTACGATGGAATTGTGAGGGTCCAGGTGGACTAATTTAGGGTCCACCCGTTTTTAGCTTAGGGAAAGTATGGGAGGTTATAAATTTATAAGGGGGTGGGATGCGGCCACCGAGTGCATGTACGTCCAAGTCGCCAGTCGAGGGGCGGGTTTCTGGGGGGCAGTCACCTCATCGGTTGACTGGTGTGAAAGCAACTATGACTTTACCTTCTACGTGGCTGAATTATTCAACACCTTATCCTCACTCGCCATGGTGGTGGTGGGCGAATTTGGGGTCCGCAAGAACCACGCCACCAGCTGGAAGCACTGGATGAGCTTCCGCCTCATTTCCCTCGTCGGGTTTGGCAGCGTCCTGTTCCACATGACCCTCAAATATCACTCGCAGATGTTGGATGAGCTGCCCATGGTGTGGACCTCCGCCCTCGTCCTTAGTTTATGCTTGGAGATGCACTTTAGGGAGCTTCCCCGGTGGGTCGCCCCTTCCCTATTGGCCTTCACCCTACTGGCATCGGTTGCCACCTCACTCTCGACGGGTCCAAGCCAGGTCGCCCTCTTCAGAACCGCGTTCGCGCTCCTCGAGATGGCATCCGTCATCCTGGGCGCCCTCCACTACCACCAACTACCGCATGGGTCCCCCATGCGCAGGCTAACCCAGTTTGGGTCTTTGGTGAGCCTGTTGGCCTTCAGCTGTTGGCTGGCTGACGTTAAGCGCTGCCCCGAGCTTTCCCGCCTCCCCATCAACCCCCAGCTGCACGCCATCTGGCACGTGTTGATCTCGGTGGGGATCTACCAGGGGGTACTTTACTGCGTATACCTGCACCAGGCAAGGTTCGATGCCCTCCCACCCGTCGTGAATTATGAGTGGGGCGTGATCCCGTACCTCACCAGGGGTTATGCCAAGCCGTGACCCCTTAAGTATATACCCACTTCACCAGTTTCTACTATCTGTCGCATTAAACGAGCCTCTATCTCCAATGCTTTATAAGGCTAGAACTTGTTTAGCTTGTGGGTTGTTATCGCTGCCGCCATTTAGGAATGGCTAAAGCCCCCACTTTATTGGGGTACGCGCGTCTGCTTATACCCTTTTAGTTTTTAGCTCGCTTAAGCTACACCGCCAGCCTTGGAGAAATTCCAGGTTTAGAATCGATCAACTCGTTCGGTTTCCTTTGTTGAGGTTGAATGGCCGCCTGGTACCGAATAGACGTACCGAGTACTCTTATAGGCCACTAGCGTTTAAACGAACGGCCCAATTAAATTAAAGCTCCTCACTCCAGCTCGCCTATACTTTTTACGGCCTGCTATTCCTAAAACCACTAAGCGTTTCTAGTACGAGACGTTCTCGGCTTAGAGGGCATCCGATTATCACCCAACTATGGGGATCGAGAAAGGTGCACGAACGCTACCATCTTATATGCTAGCAAGGCAGCTCTCCGGACAATGGCTGAGGTGGGCGGTTGGTGAAAGTCTACGCCTCGTGATCCATTATTGTAAAGCATACTAGCGTCTCTTTGAGGAGTCAAGCGGAGCAGTGGGATGGGTGGGGTGAAGCCTTTGGACGAAATTGAGAGGTCAGCCGCCGATCGCACCTAAACCCAGCCACTAGACGATCCCTTAACCTCATCACCAAACTCTGGAGTTTGGTGTGACCATCATCCCCGATATCCCGTCCAAGGTTGGCAGGCTGAATAAGATCTGATCTTTGATACCAGGGCGTTGAAAAGTTCAGTTGGTAGTGCAACTGCGTTACCCCATACATCCTGTCCATCTGGTACCTTTACATCTAAGCTGACATCGTAAACTGCAACCTACGTTGGATGGAGAGTGTAGGGAGAGTGGGGCAAAAACTGATACCATCAGATCAACTCAAATGAAACTTATTCTGATTGGAGTATAGTTCCCTCCCGAAATTCCGGTAGGTATCACGTTAACTTAGCCCTATAGCTCGCTAAACCTCTGTAAACCCATCCTCTACCATCCAGTTATCATTAGTGCAATTTTAAATGTCCTCCCCACGAATGGTGACATTCTACAATACTGGGATGCCGCCACCGGTGAATCTTTCAAACTTAAAGGGTTGTTGAAACCGTTTTAAAGAGCTGGATGAACTGTGACCATCGAACCCCTTATCGATTCCAAAATTGGTCCTCAGGTAATACTGTTATCAAGAGCCGATCTAACTCTCGCCAAGCGTCTGTAAAGGGTAACTGCCCACTTATGGTTTAACCCCCCAAGTCCATAGGAACAGGAGCCATAGAAACTGAAGCTGTGAGAGTTAGAAGCTATAATACCGATGGTGAAGGTTCAACAATCTCATAAAAGTCCGAATCTGGCCCTATTTTATGATTAAACCAAACTTCCAAACCTCCCCATCGTTGATCAACCGATATTTCGTGCCTTTGCCCTTTCACCGGCCCTTTACTTTCCCGTCGTTTCATACCAAATCGTCACCTGAACTTCCCACTTCAGGTGCCGCCACACCCCATCTGTTGGCGATCCTATTGGTAGGGTCCTATATTGACTTAAGGGAGCGTTTGGGCCCACTTCCAAACTTCTTTTTAACCCTTGGTAAAACTATTGCTGGTAAAGTGGAACCGCCTGTAACAGATCTTACCAGTTTATTTTGCCGCGATGTAAGTCTTCTAGTTGAAGATTTGATAAAATTTGGGGGATGCGTTACCTGAGCCATTATCATTGTGTGATATCGTGTAACGGTGGCGGTATTGGGGTTGGTGTAAATGAGGTTTTTGGTGGATATGGTAGGGTTAACGGGTTTGGTAAGTTGTTATTTGATTTGATGGGCTGAATGGCTTTGGTGGGCGGTTGGTGATTTGTTCAATTGATAGGCCGAATGGTTTTGGTGGGCGGTTGGTGATTTGTTCAATTGATAGGCTGAACGGTTTTGGTGGGCGGGTTGGTGATTTGTTCAATTGATAGGCTGAATGGTTTTGGTGGGCGGTTGGTGATTTGTTCAATTGATAGGCTGAATGGGTTTGGTAAGCGGTTGGTACCCGGTTGGTACCGGTAAGTATCGTCCGCTTATTCAATTGTTAGAGTACAAATAAATTATGGGCTAACCAATGGATGACACCACCTACCACGTTATATTGTAGATTTGATCCTACAATTTGAACCATCCCGTTCATAAAATCTATATGTGATTTTAGAATCTAAATTTTATCGGGGAACTTAATTGTAATCTTATGAAACTACCGGTTATATCAAATCGCCCTCTACATAAACCTTAAATCGCCGAGGGTTTTGTGATCAACCTGTATCTAACTGCATTTAGATTCGATCAAATCTTATCACATGCCAAAATTTAATGGGGCTGAAAAGAATAAGGTTATAATGTATAGATATTCAATTAGTGGCATCAATTTCAGATCGAAGCTTAAAACAGTTAGATTTAAATTGGGTTGATCATAACCATTTTAGGTATTGAAATAAAAGGCTTTTTAGATGGGTTGTATCAATATAAACCAACGTTAACTCGTTATAGAAATACGATTAGATTTAAAAGGCTGTTGTTAAGGTAATATATAGGAACTTGATCTAATTGTCTACATCTTCCCTAATCGTCGGAGAATCTACCCCATCATCTATTGATTAGAGAATCTATCTGTATGTACATTTTTACAGTTACGTCAATTATCTGACTGGCTGCTACAAAAGCTCAGGGGGCCAAAGGGCTAGACTTGAAAACTCCAACTGGCAACATCATACGTTTTTTAATGGCACGCGTTGGATTTATACTCCAATTCGATTTTAGCTTGGTGGGTGCCAACGACAAGTTTAGTATGTTATTGAATCGGTAAAATCAACCAGATCACTAACCGCCTACCAAACCATTCACCCTATAAAATCAACCGAAACCACCAACCGTTTAGTTAAAGTATTGAACCTGTTAAATTTATGCTCAACTGCTTATCAAACCCATCAACCTAAGATTATAAAGCTCCCCATTTAACGCTAAGTAAGCCATTGAGGCTATTAAATAATATAAAGAATCATTAAGCCACTCGGTAAAACTGTTGAGACTATTGGTTAGAAATATGTTAAAACCGCTCAGCCATACAATCTACCATCCCATTAGAATCGTATAGATCACATTTACATCCTTTATATGTAACTTTTTTACACACAATTCCCCTTTTAAAAAGTCTGGCTGGTTTGGTTTGATTTAAAAAATATCTTTACCAAGCTTGGTTATAGTTTGGTCACTTTATTTAGGAGATGGTGTGCCACATGTATCCATGTATACCCACGATGATTTCTATATCTAAAGAGAATGGTAGAGGGGAGGATACCCCAGTGGTAGAATATGGACCCTCTGCCACTGCCAAGTTTGATCCCAGTAGATGGACTTTGGGTAGGGGATAATTATGACTGTGTTGGTTTTGTGTACCAATGCCCCAAACCGAGATAGCAAATAGCAAAGGCAGTCCATGGAGATCCTGGCCTATCATATGCCATGCGTGGAGGTTTGCCAGGTTTTATACTCCTTTCCCATTTTTTCACTTCACTTCATCAGTGCAGTATCGTCCCCAGGTCAGCTCACCTCAAATAAAATTTAGATAATGGTAGATGTTATCACAAATTAAGGGGGTATTATAATCTTTTGAACCAACTTTATAACCAGGTTTAGTTGTGCACACCTGTAACCACAAGCTAATGTGGGGTACTAATACCATATCAGGTTGAACCCCAGTATAGCTAAAACTTTGTTTCCTTCCCCCTCTTATCATGTTAAAAATAATGTTATGGAGTAAAAATTGGAGAGGTTACATAAAATATTTTTGGTTGCTGCTGAATTTTACCAAAAAAGAAAATTAACCAATTATTCATATACTGATTAAATTTTGAGCCAGCCATATCAAAGTTCCATATAATGATGTTTACACCTAGCATGTTGTGTATAGATAACATACTTTAAGATTTTTGCCATAAGGTAAAAGGGTTAAGATCTTTTAGATAAAACCAAGGATGCTTATAGCCAGTTGATGAGTTGATTAGCTATAGCTACCTATTGGATGAATAATTAAAGAGAAAACTATTGGAGAAGACTTGTCTACACAAAAATCAGACATAATTTTATGAGCAAAGCTTTATCATCAATAGATTTATGGCTTTTCCAAGCGTCACCTGGTATTTATAGATAGCAACCGTCCATATAAAATTTACTAATTATATATACTCGAGAGAGTATAAATTAAGATGATGTAATTGATGATACTAAATTAAAACAAGGCACCAAATCTTTGGCTAGCCAATGAAAAAATCCCATTTCTTGTTAATCCAAAGTCTAAAAGGTTATAAGGTTTTTGTAACAGCTCACCCAAGCTAGACCCTTAACTTTATTCAATGTCATAGCCATTTGCTTTAGCAGGTGGGTATAGGGTAATGGAAATTTGATGGGTGTTGAATTTGGCGCTGGGACATTGTAAAAATTTATAGAATCTTGATAATTTTTGGCCAATAACCCCTATAAATTTATTACCTGCACAAGTTTGGGTTTTGTGCAATTCTCTGCATTGTATAGTAGTTGATATCTTCATTTGATAATAGTATGCAACTATTATCTGTAGTTGAATGGAAGTATTAGATTTTGGCCCAACGCTCAGCTAGTATTTACTCTCAAAATACTTATGATGCCTTGAAATAGGGATTTGTTCCCTTGTACCATTTAAAACAATCTACTCTTAAATACCTGCTTATGGTTTTCCTGGTTTGATACACAGTGGGCAGCAATCCCTGATTTGATTCAGCTTTTTCTCTGGATCCCCACTCAGATCCTTACTCTTTATCTTAAAGAGCATCCCAAGAATTGCACACAGCAATAATATCCCTGAAAAAGAATAGAATAAATGGATTCTGTTAAAGTTTAAAAAGCTAATACTCTAGTAAAAGTGATCTAGTAATTTATGATTTGGTAACTTTTGATATTTTATTAGTAAATTCTTTAGGGAATTTATAGTAGGGAATTTGGTGCCCAACCCTCAGTTGGTACCTCCTCAATGAAATGGCAGCCGTTGCTGTTGAATCACCCATACTCATCTCAGCAGCAATGGTCTTCCCATCCTGGCTAATATTCCATCATTGGACATCCTTGAAACCTAAACAGAACAAGTCAGTAAAAGAGTCTTTAACATTTTCCTCTTGATCTAAGCGAACCAACCATATTTAGCAAGTGACCTGCTTAGGTAATGGGACTTGTTACCTATTAAGGCATGTCACAAACCAACTGATCGATTCACTAGTTGCAGGTGGCATCACTCACCTCACAAATTTTTCCTTAAATTCCCAATCAGCTGGTGATGAAACCCAACTGATCCCAATTGGTACATCTGATAGTTAATCAACTATCAGATGCCCCTATTTCATCAGCAACTCTGCCTGATGAGATCTTAAGCATTCATATGGATTGATCCCTGACGGATCTGACCAGGCAAATAACCTAAAATCCCCCAAACATAGTTACCCTCAAAATCAGGGTCAACCAATTCTCAATTCACCTTGCATTATGGAATTACCCCTTAGCAATCCCTAGTAATCTAGCCAGCTGGGAATATGGGCAAATTCCAACACATCCCCCTCTTGCCTAGATTTCCAGCGAGAAAAGGATTGGGGCAAAACACCACTTCAGACACTTGGTCAAATACTTCAACTGCTCAAGTAAAGTACAATCACCAGTACACAATGTAGCTCAGGATGACCTTCAGCAGGCAGCTCTCTTCCTCTTCCTCCTCACTACCACCTACTTAGAGCGCAGTCCCCATGACCTTCTGTCATGCTGGGCTGATCACTTTACTCAAAACAATATTAATCCCAGGATCCAGTTTCCCCCCATCAGGGTATATAAACCGCTGTCATAATCAGGATTCTTGGCCCAGCATCCTCAATTTCCTGATTTTCTCCTCATCCTTGACGGGAGATTCTTGATGTCAATGTTTGTTTTGCAGCCCAATTAAGAATGCTCATTTATGCTTGTTCTTGTTATTTTTCTTCTAATAACCTCTTGGCTCATACCATTATTAATTCTTCTCTGGAGAACTTATCCCATTAATTTTGAGATTAATTTCTCCAAAATTGGAACATAATTGATTTTATAGTTCATAATGTTGACTATCATATAAGTCTGGTATCCCCCTCTCATCCAGCTCATATGTCAAATTATGAGTCATGATACCAACAGCTGCTCAATAGTTTTTCTGATCAAGATCTTTGGCTCTTCCAGTAGATGAGTCAGTCTGCGTAATGGAACCTTTTCTATGGTCCTTCCAGGACTCATACTCCTAGTCAAGTACCAGCGGCTAGTCATTCCATGGAATTACTAGAAAGGGTATTCAACCCCACTGAAACCAGGTTAGCAATTGTCTCAAATGACTTGCAGCCAATCCTTCCTCTGTCATCAATTCCAGAGTTAGATTGAGACTCTCCTGGATTTGGCTCCTTTTGCAGATACTCCTAACATCATTTATTGAACCTCCTAAAGTAATGCCCTTTGCTCTTGATCATTCATTCCTTTCTGGATTAGACTTGCTTCCAGAGTTCCTCTTCTGAGTCAGTTAATATTACAAGCCAGCTGTCTTGACCACCAAACTCACTATTGGCAACAGCATAAATTTTGAACTCCTCTATGCAGAATTAAGGGCCCAAGTCGCTGAGGCTTTGTCCATAGCTCTGGATTCTTCTGATCTTGAAAACATCCTAAATTGGGATATCACAGCCTATGCTCTTTGATATGCCAGTGTCATGGAAATGGCAGAAGAAGTTTAGACCGGCCTGCCAGTTGGGATGCATAAGCACCCAAAAAGCAAGCCAGAATGCCAGAGGCATTGCCAACTGAATGACGTTATATGGAGCTGGGCATTGTGAAATGACGAATTGTTGGTGTAGAACAACAGTAAGTATGATCCTGATGATGAACCACAAGGTTCCCACCCCTGACCCAGGGGCCTTGCTGCAGGGGTGGGATCACAGAAATAGTTTCTATAAGTTCATCAGCATATGGGGTCATTTCAACTGGGGAGGCAAGGAGATGGATTCTCTCTTGCAGTTGGTAGATGAAAGGCCACAAGATCCCCATGTACTGTTGCTGGAAGTTCATGATAACAGGGTTATAGTGCCAAATATATCTGACTCACTGAATCCAATCAATGATGGAGGGGGCCATAGAGACCATAAGTACTGGTAGAGCCCATCTGGTGTATGGACCAACAGGCCACCATGGAAACTCCATCAGGGATGCAGCCAGAAGGAGCAATACAATAAAAGAAAAGATTGGTTTTTTTTTGGAAAAATTTTTGGTGAAAGGAAAGGAAGAAAATTGATCAACAATTTCTCAGCGCAATGTAACTGATTAAATAGTGGTCAATTGGGTAGTGACAAGCCAGGATTGGGACCCTCAATTTTGACCTAACTGGCAAATTATTTGGGAATGGGCGGGTTAGTTCCCTGAGAACCAACATCAAAAAATTTGGCTGCAGGCCGAGTCACTGTTGGTTTGACCTCAAATGTCCGAACTAAGGCTCAACTATGTTTCCAATGGTTGGCGTGATGGCATTTGACCCAACAAGTGGCGGAATCCCCCAAGGCCACCCCACATAGGGATGGGTCCATCTGGTTGGGAATGGGTTCAGGACGCACAACCCACCTGCGCTTGGTCGCTGGGCTGTTCATTCAATCAGTGGCATTGCATTGGCCGCAATGCCCAAATTGTCAACAGGGGACTTTGAACTCCCGTTGATGATGTCTGATGCTGTAGCCTGCCCATTGAGGATGATCCTCGACAACTTTGTAGGGAGGTGATTTGTTCGATCAGCATGTTAATAAAATTGAAACCATCGGGCCTTCCAGCCAATAAATCAGTCTTCATGCCTTTCTGGCCATTTGAGATCTGAACATCGGGCAGATTGACACTCAAATTAGTTTTGATTGATTTCAATTCAATGATCTTGGAACAGATTTCGCTAATTTCCCATAACAGTTCTGCTGAGTTTAGTGTGGGTACTGGGGGTGGAATCTGAAGTGGAAGAGCTGTTACCCAGCGCTCATCTACTATGTGAGCGAGATCGCCCTGAGTAATGAGGGTACCACCATCCTCTTTGGTGCCTTCTTGCTTGGGAATGAAAAAATGGCCTGATCAACACCCAAGGGATGTTCTCTGGGACTTACAGCCAGCCAAATTCTTTGAAGTTAGTCAAAAAGCTTCCAGCCTCTCCTGGTTTCCATCACTCTTTCTGCTTTAGCTTATAAGAAGCTTGTAGTCATCACTTGCAGGATACCATTTGCTCCTTGCATGACTATCTCATTTCTGGCGCATCCCATTGGTATCTTCCACTGATGGCTTTGATAGGGGGCATGATTCAGCAACCCCGTCTAATATCTCTTTTTTGTTGCTGGCCCATATGTACAGTGTTCTTGATGAAGCCCATTGGCAAGCGCTCAAGACCAATCTTCTGCTCCAGTGCCATATTGGGATTACTCAGGGTTATTCGCCAACTGCCTCTTCTTGTACTGTTGCTTCCCTCCATGCTCTGGGGTATTGTGTTTGGCTTCTTCTGACATTTCAATTTTCCTTCTACTAGTCGCTTTCTTACAGAGATCTGCATCCACTCAATAAACTTGGTTTCGTGTAGGTTTAGCCCTCACTAGCATCTGATCTCACATAGATTTTGATGGATTATTCACCCCTACTATGATCCATCCTCCCTCCCCCAAGAGGCGACATAGGTGGAATCATCCTCAAATTGAGGATAATCAATATACAATAGAAACTATAAAAATATATCAGTTTTCTATGAGGTTTTTAATATTCTTTTTTCCATATTTTTATCAATCTTTTATTTTTTTTCTTATTTTTTCCATGGGACTTGACCTTGTTTTGGTTCAGCAGTCCATCTTTTTATTCTATTCCCTCAAACTGGACCCTAGGTATGCTTAGACCTACTAGTTTTCTATGGTTCAGAGGTCTTACTTTTTAAGACTTAACCATCTAGATTGGTTCAGAGGTCCTTTTTTCGGACTTAACCAAATTATTAGGACATAGTCAACTCAATGGTTCAGCAGTCCTTTGGGAACTCCTTTTGTTTTTTTTTCATTGGTCTTTCACTTCAAATACTTAGCATGGGCTTGATATACTACCCTTCCATCCAAGAGTTTTTTGATGGAGTATGTGTCCATCGCCATCTTGGCGATAACCTCAAATGGACATAACCACAATGCATACAATTTGTTTCTTCATCTGAAACCATGTGTATCACAATAGGCAACTCTTTCACCTATGTGGTACTCTGATAAGAACAGTTGGTTCTTATTATCTGTCATTTTTGCTTGTATCCTTTTCTTCAAAGTTGTATTGAATGCTTGCAATTGCATTTCAATCAGGATATTCATCAGTCAGTTCAGCTACTGCTTGGCACTCATCCCCAATGTTGGTTCCACAACTGAATATAAGATCAGCGGCAACGTGGCCTTCCTCACTATAGCAACTCAAAGGGCATTTTTCCCATCTCTGTATGATGACTGATATTGTAGGAAAATGTAACTGAACTCAGGTATGTTCCCCACAGGAAGTGCTTCCTGAAACCAGCTTCCTCAGAATCATGGCCAGCGTTACATTAACTCATTCTACCAGTTCGTTTGTCTCCAGCTGGTAGGGTACAGACACAACTCCTTGGATCCCCATTATTTTATTTAACTGCAGGATCACATGAGATGTGAAGTTTATTCCATTGTTGATCAGCAGGACTCGCGGGCATCCATGTTGGTATACTACTTGATCCAGGATGAACTTCACAGTGATGGTAGTGTCTACTTTCTCCAGGGCCTTTGTTTCAACACATCTCATCAGATGATCAATCGCAACTATTGTGTACTTGACTCCCCATGTGCTCATCATCAGCGGTCCCATCATGTCAATGGACACCATATGTCAAGCAAATCCAGGGCGGACCAGTCAGTATACAGTCATATTCTTATGTGTCTTATGCAACTGGAGCTCCACACAACAAGCTAGATAGCCAGCTAAATCATAGTTGATTGACTCCCAGTTGTACTAGCAAATATGGTCAGTTATTTTTCTCAGGCCTCCATGCCCGACAACCTTATGAGTGGCTTGAACAATAGCTGCTCTCTCTATATCTTTTGAAATAGTAACTGCTTCCCATTAATTGTCTTAAAAACTTGTCCATCCATGGTCTCAGTGTTTTCAATCGCTTTTCAAAGCACACCTTGGATTTCTCAGGGCACATTCCTGATTTCTCCATCGACCATTCTCTGGAATAGCTCATCTGCCTGCTGGTATACCATCTGGACCATTGGTAACCATGATATGCCATACGCATTCTGATGAGAAGCCCCCAATTGGTGGACAATCTCATAATTGTAAGCCTGTAACTTCAATGCCCATTGGGCCAGTCATCCTTCCAGTTCTCATAAATTGTGAAGCCAATTACAACGAGGTGTGGTCTGTCGCCACTTTGAAGTGCATTCCGTAGATGTACACATAAAACTGTTTACAGGTGTAAATGACCACAAGGCATTCATGCTCAGTTATGGTGTAGTTCCTCTCAGCGGATGAAAGTGTCCAGCTCACATATGCCACCAGATGTTTGTCCCCAAGTTCATCTACTTGGCTTAATATGGTGCCAATTGCCATCAACAAAGAAGCAGTTTGTATAATAAATTCTTGATCAGAAATTCAGATATTTCAAAAATTGGAGAATCTATCAAGTACTGGCATAATTTATTGAATGATTTCTGTGCTTCTTCATTCCAAAAAAAATCCTTTCTTTGGATTCTTCAACGGATGGAATAAGGGCTCAGTTATTCTGGCAAAATCCTGAATAAATCTTCTATAGTATACGCCTATTTCAAGGAACACTTGATATCTTAGACACTCTTTGGCACAGCCATTCTTTCCATAGCTTTAATCTTCCAATAGATTGATACCCTCGGCAACCCATGCTGGCCATCACATCTCATCATAGGTCTGAAGATCATGGACCATATAAATTGATATTTAATATTTTATATCTTATATAAGTATTTTTTCATTTTTATTTTGCAATGGGACTTTTAACCTACAAAAAGGTTAAGAGGTCCTTCTTTTCCCCTTCATCCAAACTGGGTCCTGGGTAACTCTGACCTATCAGTTATCATGGTTCAAAATCTTATCCTCTTAATATTTAACCATCTATTTGGTTCAATGGTTCTCTTTTTGGACATGACCAAAATCTTAGGACATAACCATTTAATGGTTCAGAGGTCCTCTGAGAACATTGAAACTATTTTCTCTTAGGTCCATTACTTCCATTTTTTAGTACTGACCTTCTTCAATATATATCCAGAAGCGCTGTTTCTTCATTTATAGGCTACACTTGCCAACTTTGGCAATACTCTTGAATGTTTTCATCCATTAGGCCTTCAATCCTGATTGGTTATTTATCCAACAGGTCCTAATTTCATCTCATATTTCAGCAACTGATGCTTGAATTTTTGTATCTCATTAGTCAACAGTTCCATTTGATTATATAGATCGTTTTTCTCCTAAAAACAATTTTGGCCTTTGTGGCCATCCAAAACGTTGGAAATAAATCCACTGATGGATCTAGAAACGATCCCTTAATCATAAGATTGAACTGGCCTCGTTAGCTTCATCAAATTTTGTCTTAAATTGATGAACTCGTCTTCAGCATTCCTGATCATTGGTTGAATGTTATTGAGTCAAACTTTTCTCTCCACTATCTTGTATCAATTGTTTCCTGTTTTGACTTCATATCTTCATTGGTATGGAAATCCAATACTCTTAATTGATTGCTTCCTATTTCAACCAATGCCTCATCTAAACACTCACTCCTCAGTACTATTTAGAGTGAAAGCAATTTTAACCTGAGTTGGTTTTTCTGTTCCTCAGGACTTTTTCAAGAGACCCAATTTCAACCCAAGTTAGCCCTGCTGAAAATCTTCATCTCATATAGATTTCAGGTGGAACAGGTTTTCTTGAAGCACAAGATAGTTCCATATCTAGGCTGCAAGTCCTTTTTCCAAATATTGAGTATCTTCAATTTGCTTCACTTGGAGTTCCACTTCTGAGCTTGGTGAAAACAAATGAACGTGATCCACTTCATGTTCTGACTTCATTAATGCTACTTTCATTAGTAACATATTGTTGGAATTAGAAACGTCTTCATATGATATCATGTTCTGATATCCCTACTCAACTACATCCATGTAGTGAGAACCACTTTGTAAAAATTTATAGGGTTTTTGATTATTCTCGGCCAATAAACCATATAAATTTATTATTTGCACAAATTTGGGTTTTGTGCAATTCTCTTCATTGTATAATAGTAGTTGATATCTTCATTTGATGATAGAATGTCAACTATTATCCATAGTTGAATGGAAGTATTAGATTTCAGGACAACACTCAGCCAGTATTTCCTATTGAAATATTTATAATGTCTGGAATAGGGATTCATTCCCTTGTACCACGTAACTTGATATACTCTTAGATCCCTGTTTACAGTTTCTCTGGTTTGACACACAGTTGGCAGCGATCTCCGAATTGATTCAGCTTCTTCTCTGGATCCCCGCTCAGATCCTTACTCTTTATCTTAAAGAGTCTCCAAATTATTGCACACAGCAATAATATCCCTGAAAAAGAATAGAATAAATGGATTCTGTTAAAGTTTACTAAGCTAATACTCTAGTAAAATTGATCTAGTAATTTATAGTTTGGTAATTTTTGATAAGTTATTAGCGAATTCTTTAGGGAATTTATAGTGGGGAATTCAGCGCCCAACCCTCAGTTGGCACCTCCTTGATGAAATGGCAACTATTGCCATTGAATCACCCATCCTCATCTCAGCAGTTATGGTCTTCCCCATCCTGGCTAGGATTCCATCACTGGACATCCCTGAAACTTAAACAGAACAAGTCAGTAAATGTGTCCCTAACAATTTCCTCTCAATCCAAGTGTAGCAACAATACCTGGAAAGTGACCTACTTAGGTAATGGGACCTGTTACCTATTAAGGCAGGTCGCAAACCAACTGATCAATTCACTAGTTGCAGGTAACATCATTCACCTCACAACTTACTCCTTAAATTCCCAATAAGCTGGTGATGAAGCTCAATTGATCCCAATTGGTACACCTGATAGTTAATTAACTATCAGATGACCCTATTTCATCATCACTCTGCCCAACGAAATCTTAAGCATTCATCCAAATTGATCCCCAATGGATCTGACCAGGAAAATAACCTAAAATCCTCGGAACATAGTCACCCCAAAATCAGGGTCAACTGATATCCAATTTACCTCGCATTAGGGAATTATACCTTAAAAATCCCTGGTAATCTAGCCGGCTGGGAATTTGAGAAAAAATCCCAAAGGTCATAATCCTTCGATTTAGCAATTGACTATGGGTAATGAAAACCTTAGTGGATGTTGAAATTGGCGCTGGGACAACATACTTTAAGTACACATTTTTTTAAAACCAAAAAGATACAAGAAACTGTTTGAGGAAAGTAAATATGATGTAACTCACAAAAGAAACCATACTAACTGTATAGGGTTTTATTAATAATAATGAAGAAGCACAAAGTAGTATCTAATACTACCAGTGGCTCATGGGCTTGCTAAATTTATCTTTGATGTAGGCTGCATCATCCACATAAGAAAAAATTCCCCTTCCAGATGACATTTCTTCTCTTAATATTCTTCTTTTTTAACAGATCTTATTGATGTGATTTCTGACTACCAAGTAGAACTTAAGGCTATTAAACTCGAGGCATAATGTCCAAATTAGGAAAGAGAAGCAAATGATTTGGGCTCAGGCATTTATATAAAATTAGCATAACCTATTAATAAGATACCGGCTAAAGACCATAAAAAAGGACCCCATTACTTTTTGTTTTAAACCAGCATGGGAAAGGTAGGTTAAAATTAAAATATTTAAAGTCTGATAGGGACACCAAGGCCATTAACTATGATGATCATCAGATTAAGGGAATAGAAGTTGCCTGTGGGGCTTAGGGATTTGATCTGCCATCATAATGCCTAGTGAACGAAGGGACACAACAGATTTACAAAAAATTAATTTAATACAACTTTGCAAATTACTTTATATCTGGTGCTGTAAGGTGAGATAGATTATAAAAATAAACCTTAATCTACTCATCAGATAAAATATAAGTCAAGTAAAATGATAAATATAAATGATGTTTGGCCAAATCAATCACAACTTCCCCCACTTGATCAAAACATTAGGAAACAAAGATGTGTGGGGGTCAATTAAATTATTGAGAGGTGGGGCCGTTCAACCAGAGCACTATTGATACTCCAGAACCTGGTTTGCACCAAGTTAAAAAGGTTCCTTATAATAAGATCCTTCATAGTGTAGGTATACATAGATGTCTTCTCACTGATCTCAAAAGGCCTTTCCATATGAGCTCCAGTTTACTGGTCTGTCCAAACCCACGGTTATCATATTATAAAACCAACTCTCCTACAGAAAGTGATGTAAGGACCGTCAGTCTTTGTTGTTGCATCCTTAAGACCTTACTTTCTGAGCTAGCATATTAAACTTTGCTCTATGCTTTAGTAGAAAAAGGTCTACATCAGCTTCTCCAAATATCTAGTGGGACTCACTGTTCTTGCTTGACACAATAATAAAAATTGGTGGAAGCGCAGGGTGCCTCCCTTAAACTAAGGCGAGTGGGGAGTGCTGTATGGCGGAGTGAAAATAGATATCATTGGCAAAAATTGTCTAAGACAATAAATGGTCCCAGCTGGAAGCCTTGACCATAATAATATCCCATAGATTACCAACAAGGGTACAATTTATGCGCTCTAAAGGGCCATTGGTTTCAGGGTGATGGGGTCTAGACAAAAATATTTATATGCCCATCAACTTGTTGAGCTTAGAAAATAATCTGGAATGTAAAGTTAGTCCAATTGTCCACTAAAAGAAACTAGGCATCCATGCCAATAAAAAATATTATCCAGAATAAGTTCAGTGGTTGGCATAGATCCCAGGTCTTTAACTGTTTAGGCCTCTATCCATTTAGTGAAATGATCAATGCCCAAAATAATGTATTTAAATTTACCAGAAGTATTGGCCAGTGGGCCTACAAAGTCAATAAAATGGTGCTAAGCAAAGTTGGGTTTACTAATTGATAAGGGATGGATATTTAGTAAGGGCCGTTGTAGGACTTCATAATCCTCTCTGAAGGTTAGTGTTGAGAAAATGATATGACTGGACAATAAGCTATACATTCTGCAGATTGTAAATTAGAGTTGAGGCGAACCTTGAGATTGAGCAAAAAAGATATTGATGTGAAGCAAATCAATTGTAGCCTTAATAGTTTGGCAAATAAAAGGAATTCCGCCAAAACCTTGAGATAGACAAAAACTCTTAACATGGAATAAATATAAGATTACTAAGCAGAGGGTGGATTCAACTTAGAATACCAAGACAAGAGTTGAACGGAAGGATGAGAGGGAGAGGCTTTTTTAGAGCCCGCAGATAAATTCTGCATTTATTACATTAAAAGTGTCAATTGGGGCAATTGTTCCATGTTTTATAATATCAGTTTTTATTGGGGACTGGCAATCTGCATATCAACCATTCCGTTGCTCAGTGGCTAATACCCTGTGCAAACCAGCTTGGCGGATTTAACCCATATCACTGAAAAATCAACAGTGGTGCTCACTACAGGGGGCCACTGGTCAACTGTAGCATATCGGCACTAGGGCATCATGGCAAGCCAACACTTGTTACGCCAAAACCTGATCAGATTTTATGCTCTATATACTAATGAAGTTAAGGAAGCATCCAACAAAGAACTGGTACTTTTCATGTTGACGGAGCTAGGTGATGAGGACACTATGATCAAATTGCAGTTAGGAACTTGTCCTGCATTGGCGGTGGATCAACAGGGCTGGTCTATGAACGTGACCCCTCAGCAGCTGCAGGGGATTATAGAATGGCTTCTGTGAGGGTACTAACTTTATAAAGACAAGGCGGGGAGCATGCTCTGATTTTACTTTACAACCAAAAGGACCAAGAAACCTGCTACGCGTTGTATATGTCCTATCTCAATGCAACTACCATGGGGATGTCTCACCGGCTCAGTACCCATGGAACTGAGATATATTTGGTTGAGTACATGCAGCCATCAATCCACCAGCTACTACGTGTGCTGTCCTGCCATGACATTGAGATTGGGTACGTTATGCAGTTTGTTCAAGTGCAGAAGAATGATACTTGACTTCTACTTGACCGCCTTGATCACTCTTTCTCAGAGTGTCATGGTTGGAAAATGACATCATACTGGGGAACAACGTTAGAGACAAAGCTGCATGTTGGGAGGCCAAGAAGGTGAAGTTGGCAGGCTTCCTGATCTCAAGCATACCATAGACCAACGTTGGGTTAAGGCAAAATATGCCCAGGTTGGCCTATGGAGTCAAGGGAAGTTTGGCCCTGTATGAGAGCAGGAGCGTTAAAATGAACTAGCTTTGTAATGGATAAAAACGGTTTACTTCAGTTTTTAGGAGAACAGGGTCTTGAAACCCATTTGGTTTTTGAAATTTCCAGCTCAGGGCAGCTGCTCCTACAATCAATTACACAAGTTCAGTTGATTACCAAGCACAGTGTATTGCCCAATGGAAGTGTGCACCTATTGGTGCGCCTCAGCTTAGACCCACTTCCTTCAATTGATCATTTTTTCCAAATTCCCTTAATTTTCTCATGTCAAGACCAATCTCTCCTGTTGGTTGACTTCTACCTTATAATAAACCCCTCACTAGTACACCGTTTTTTATTTATGCTATCTTGGTCTATCCTGTGCGCAGACCTCTTTGTGGAGGTCTTGCATAACATTAACCATTTAATTATAACTACACCAAATCTATCCACCCATGCACCGTTGGGCTGTCCAGGTTCCTCCAGCCTAGAAAGCCCATAAATTATCCCTCCAAGCACTGCGTGTTTACAATTTGGATATTTCCTATAATGATAGCCATATTCGCCTTATGTTCTTATAGCTCAAGCACTCTCTGAGGGCTTTAGTAACTTTAATACTTGCGACTAGTTTCCTGGCGTTGAACCTGTGCACTGTGCACTACCATGTTGGAAAGAGGAGAGTTATAGACACTCTCCTAACACAGAGGTTCAGGGGGCGCTTGTGCAGGTGTACAACTGTGCTGTGGACGTCCATCATCGCTTGGACAAATTGGTTCCCCAGTTGAATTAAGAGTTACCTCAAGTGATATGGGAACTATTGGATTGGCACAGCCTATCAGCATAATAAATTTAGGACGTCACCATGTTGGGAAGCAACACTGAGCAGTTTATGACAGAACTGGCGAACTGGGCTGAAGTAAATGAAGCAGAGATGGCCCAGATTATAGACAGTGTTACCCAAACAGAGCAGCAGATAACGGATCACGTTGACTCTGTGGCAGCCAAATTTAGTCAACTTCATGTTGAGCGGTGTAACCAGTGGACGGCTGACCATACAACCAGCTCTTTTTGGCGTCCTTAGAATATTGTCAGCTGCTGGGTCAGATTACTTAATTGGAAAGTGTTAGTCAGGCGGACCAGAGTCGAGCCATTACCCTTCTTATTCATTGAGATGGTGGAGTATGCTGATATATGAGTACGTTTGGATACCCTTTGTCAGGCCAATAAGGAGCTGGTGAGAGAGCGAGCTGCCCTCATCAATCAAGTAGATGAAGCAAACTGACAAGCACGTGACACTGGATGGCAGAGCACAAGAATGAAAGGCACATTGGCGGACGTTCTCTCCCAGCTTCAGGCAATAGAGTGTAAACTGGACTCTGAGCATATATTCTGGTAAGAATTGCAAAGTAAGTATGATGATCTTTAACAGGACGTGCAAGATGGATGGTGTCAGTGCTATATGGTCAAAGCTGAGAAAATAGTTGACAAACATTTTGCTGAACAGTCTGGTAAAGGAGGAAATGGTGCAGTCAGCAGCAAGTCAGGAGAAGAATGCTACAGACTGGCCAGTAAGTATCCCTTGAGGGTTGCAGCGGTCCCTCCTTGCAATCCTACATCTTCCCGGTCCACTTTGGCGGAATTTCATCAATCTGTATGACCCTATGCTAGTCCACAGGGGGATGTCTCCCCCGGTTGTTTGGAGCCTATTTTGGCTGTTCCTCACATCTAGATCCCAGAGCAAGGTGATTTTGTTCGGATTGAGAAATTACTGCCCTTCAGTCATGATGGGAATATGCACAGATATTTTAAAAGGTTCAAATTCCCTGTGGAAGGGTAATAAGATTAGCAGAAATCAAAACTGTTGCTTTCCGCTTTGGACGTTGAGAGCACTGACCAGGTCACCTGTTACCTCCAAAATAGTTTTATATCTTATCAAGAGGTAAAGGAGACTATGCTCTGTCTGTTTGGGGGCGCAGCTAAGATGGCGCAGAACAAGGCTGACTTTCTGACCGTACAGTTTCACAAGAAAAAGACACTGGTGGAGTTTGCAGAGCATTTCACAGCTGAAGCTCATGTGTTTGTAGGAGCCAAAATTTTGCCCACTGAGAATGTGGGCATAGCTATGATGGTGTCATTCAAACCATGCCATGAACTGCATAATTCTATGTCTCACATACCGGATGAAGACGTGGGTTTTCAAGTTTTGAATTACACTAAAAAATGGCAGGTATTCTCTCAAAGTTACTTAGGTGGATTATCCAAAAAGTTGCAAACAATAGTAAAAAATAAGGTTGTAGATAAACATATCTTTTATTATAGAAAAAGAATTGAATATTTATAGGGGTCATATTAGTAAGGGATTCTTCAAATATAAATAATCACTAAGCGATATCTTCTGATATCACCTGATCAGGATAAGCATGATTGTTTTTGTCAAACTTGATACACTTAGATTCATTGAGTTCTTCCTCCAATATTCTCAGGGGAATATTTGGGGTAAAAGGTATGGGAACAGAAGAATTTGGCGAAATCCTGACACTTCCCCCCTCAATATATGATCATGGAGGAGAATAAATCCTCAAAAATCTAGGGTGGATATGGTTTAAAACTATACTCATATCTACATGGACAATTAAATATTATAACTATTTTCATATTATAGCTCAATAAGGACCCAACCAGTTAGTTCCCAACTTCTCAGTTAGTCCACCAGATCAGGAGTGGTAATACATAACATAATCTTCAATTTTGAACGTTTTTACACTCAGTGTAACTTTCTGAGCAAATTATATGGAAAAAAGAAAGTAAATTTTAATCATCCACCATAGTTTTGCTCTGATGTCCTATGATTCTCCACCAGCTCCTCCATTGTGGGGCAGCGTTGAAACTCCCCCACCATTTTCTGTCCAGCAGGAAAACACATTTGGACTGGCTCTCCCATTTATACCAAACCCCTGGGACAATTTGTTCCTCCCAAGGATCTTGACGCCAACCTTACTCATACCCAAGTGGTACTTTACTGCCCCCTGGTGCTCCCCTGGAGTAACATGCATTTCAGACTAAGGGTCAACTATGGGGAACTCTTCCCTTACCATGACCAAGCCATTATCAAAATGGCTCAGGCGGTGATAACCCCGCCAGACCTATAGATTTCTGCCCCTATAAGGGGTATTTTAATCTCAGCTTCACCTGTGAAGCTGACGCCGCCACTGTGGCAACAGTACCCTGGTTTTCCAGGGTACCCCTCTTCCCATAATTTGGACCCAGCTCCCAGCGGACACCACTTTGGTGGTCCGGTTGCTGGTTTGCCCACCCACCTCCCCCTGTGGTACTCCACTAGGAGCTGATGGACGGTTTGGCAGCCTATGGCTCCAACCCCATCTTACAATTTGTGGTCCCAAATGAGGCCACACGCCTTGCTGGGCCTTGAGAATATGCCACAATCAGCCCTGAATAAAGTAAAAGAACCGTGTAAATCCCCCTTATGACATCTGTTATAAATTTGGTGGTATGTGGGAGATACGCCGACAGATTTTTCACAGGGTTTGACCCATTGAGCAATTAGGACCAACGATATGAAGATTGTTGTCCTTGACACGATATAATAAACTTATAAAAATAAATAAATATGGAGCACTCGCTCCTTCCACTCTTTTTTTATTTTATATCTTAATACAGTGGACTCTCGCTGTTCTACTTACTCTCAAACTACTAACAACTTAACTTCCTTAATCATCTCATCCTGCTTGTATGGTAACGACTTTGGATGGTATTGCTTTCATGGCTTAGTAATTCACTTCTCCATATCTCATTGGTTTCACCAATTGTTCATTCATCAATTCACATTTGTCTAATTTTGGCCTATTTCCAAGTAACCCAATATCACTTCATTTCAAAGCGCTTAAATTACCTTTACCAGTTTGATTCCAACGGATTCCATTCATTTCGCCATAATGACCTTGGACTTTATCGTCCAGTCATATCAGAATCACAACTCAACTCCCTCCTTGACTGGACGATAAGGCTCCTATTGCTTATATGGCTGAAGGAACTTAGCATGCACTTGGTTGATGATTCGACCACTAATGGGGTCCTTAATAGTATATGTGTCAACCCCAGTATTCTCTATGACTTTGAACAGACCAATCCATATACTGGCTAGCTTGTGTTTCCACCTGAACCCATGCTGATCATAGAAGAGAACCATGTCGCCTTTCTTGAACCGTACTAACCCTCTCTGACATACCTGATCCATGGCCTGATTCCTGATCTTCTTGGCTAAGCTGAAGGAATAGACTTTAGTTTGCAATTTGATCAGAATGTTTGCAAGATTAGTCAAATAGCAGTGGGGTTCCACTCCGCCAGTGTCTTCCACACATGAATAAAGTAACGCCGGAAGAGCTGGGTGTCAACCATATAGTAGTTGAAAGGGACTTTTTCCCGAGGAGGAATGGTAACTGATGTTATAGGCAAACACAATAGTGGGAAGAAGGGAGGTCCAATCAAATGGTCAATTGGTTACTAATTTCCGCAGGATATTCACCAGAGTCCCATTTACTCGTTCAACCATTCCATTAGATTCAGGGTGGCATGGGGTTGTTAGAACCCCGCAGATGCTCATAAGCTCGTTCAATTTGTGAAGGATGTGTGAGGTGAAATTGGTTCCGTTATCAGTGAGAATAAACTGAGGGCATCCATGTTGCTGGATAATGCACTCCATCACAAACTTGGCTACTGTAACTGCCCCCAAATCTCGTATTGCCCTTGCTTTGACCCACTGGGTCAGATGGTCAATAGCCACCAGAATGTACTTACACCAGTTACCCCCTGTTAGCAAGGGACCAACGACATCAAGGGAAACAGTATGCCAAGCAAAATGGGTTTCACTACCTGATAGGAAGTCTTACGGCGGAATGGCTTCTCCACTTGGCACTGATGGCAACAAGAAATAGTTTTGAGCACATCAAAGTTCATACTTTCCCAATAGTACTGAGGGCGCAGCAACTCCATTGCCTTGCGTATTCCGCCATGTCCAACTGCCTGGTGGGCACTCATAATAATTCCTGGCTGGGCTGAAGGCTGCGAAAAATTCACCGTAGAATCACCAATCCGCTTATACAGTTCCCCAGTCCGTTGGAAAGTATTTTTTTGCATCTCATTTAATGCTTTGATCACTTGGGGTGGTTCGTCATTATACTTTCCACTAAGCATCTTGTCATACATCATATCGCTGAGATCCGCTGTCATTGCAACAGTCAACAAAAGAGATAAACAGTCAGCGTTCTGATGCTTTGCTCCTGGCCAATGAAGGATCTCAAAATCATAAACTTGCAGCTTAAGGGCCCATCGAGCCAAACGCCCTTCAGGTTCTTTGAGGTTCTGCAACCAGCATAATGAAGCGTGGTCTGTTACAACTTTGAACTTTACCCCATGCAAGTAGACTCTGAATTGCTTATATGTGTAGATCACTGCTAATCACTCTCGCTCAGTCACAGTACAATTATGTTCATGGCTATTCAGACTCCAGCTGCAGTATGCCACTGGGTGCTCCTCTCCTTCATCATCTATTTGGGACAAAACTGCCCCCATAGCGGAAAGAGATGCATCCATTTGTACAATATATCCTTTTTGAAATTTGGGAAGCGTAACATGGGCGCACTAATTAGTGCCATTTGAAGTGTATCAAAGGCGCACTGGCGCCGTTCCATCCATTTGAACATGGCATCCTTCTTTAACAGCTCAAACAGAGGCCCTCCAATGCAATTGAAATTGGGTATGAAGCGTTGGTAGTAACCTACCATCCCAAAAACACCTGAATGTCTCATTTACTAGCTGGCTTTGTCATCTGCCAAATGGCTTCTACCTTGGCTGGTTGAGGTCTCAGCCTGGTCGCATCCACCACTAAACCCTGGTATTCTAACTGATCTTTGAAGAAGTGGCATTTCCTGTGCTTAATCTTGATCTTGGCCTCAGCCAGTCGGCGGAATACCTCTTCTAGATGGGTAAGGTGCTCAGTGAATGTGCACGAGAAGACATTAATATCGTCAAGGTACACCAAAACACATGCCAGCTTCAGATCCCCCAGAATAGTGTCCATTGCTCGTTGGAATGTAGCTGGGGCATTACATAGCCCTCATGGCATATGAGTGGATTAGAAAAGCCCTTTGGATGTGATTATGGCGTATTTTTCTTGTTCTGATGGGGGCAACTCAATTTGCCAGTAACCAGATATCAAATCCATTGTCGATAAAATAGCGAGCTCCACCTAACCAATCCAGCACATCATCAATCTGCGGAAGAGGGTAGGAATCCTACTTGGTGATACTATTAAGCTTCTAATAGTCAATTACTATATGGTTAGTACCATCCTTCTTTTTAACAATTAAAACAGGTGAAGCCCACGGAATCTTAGATGGTTTGAGCATTCCCTGCACTAACAGCTTTTCAATCTCCATATTGACTACTTCTTCCACTGCCCTTGATTGGTGGATTGGCCGAGACCTAATGGGGGGATGATCCCCAGTGTCCAATTGATGGACAACCCCCCAGGCACACCCTAAATCATGATTGTCAACAGCAAAAATCTCTTAATATTTTCAGAATAAGGATTCTACTTGATTTTTTTGGTCTTCCGTTAGCCCCCTTAAATTTCCGCATGGTACAACTGCCATTACGCCAGGCTGTGTTTCAATGGGCAGATTAAATTCTTCCAACGAACCAAACTCATGAACCTGGAGGACCTCTTCAACTGGAATAAAATGTAAGTACGCCACTATTTGGTGTCTGCAGATTTGCATTGGTTTATTCTGAAGATTTGCTACTAAGACCTTGATCTCCCATGTACCAGAAGTATAATACCTGGGGCCAAACTGGGGCTCAAACCGTGATTGCTGGTAAGATCCAATGACTTCCCCATAAAGCTCAGCAGGCACTTCCACTTCCAACTCAGTGCTTATGATTATTTGTTGTCCAGAGGGAATAGATATAGGGCCTGCAGCTCTAAGTGGTAGCCCTCAATATTCATAAATTTGATTGGGAAGGGCCCATGTCTTACGCTTAAGTTGATGATAGCGAACTGAAACTTTCCCATCACCATATACAAGGTTAATATGACTCATATGTACATGATCCTTTGGCACTCCTCCGGAGGTAAAGTAGATTGGGATCTGCTGCCCCAGAATTTAAAATTTCTCTGCGGTCATATCAACAACAACTCCATAGTGGCGCATAAAAGCAGTTCCAATTAAAAGGTCATAGTTATTATTTGGTAGCACTATGGCTGGTGCTACAATGACAATTGACCTGGATTGCAAAGACCGTGCGCTGTATGCTCTTTCAGAGACCGTGTTTTCCGTGCCTGCAGTCCCATACACCATACAATGTTACATGTCAGGCTTTAACGCCAGTCTTGCCACCAACTTTGTGGACACTATATTGATTGGGGCACCCATATCGATTATTGCACAAACTCAGGTTTTTGTTACAACATTGTCACAGTAAGTACATTTAGCATAAGAGGCATTCTGATTGTTTAGAACATGGACATTTAGCTGATCTCTTTTTCCAAGGAAGCTCATAATACCCTTCCCCACTTTAGAGTATTTTTAACAATAGCGTCCATGGGGAAAGCCACGCTTACTTCTTCCAAAAGAAGCGCAACAGCTAATGGATCTGGTTCATCAGTAGAAAGGTGATCAACATTTGACAAGCATAAGGCTTTAGATGTTCCTGAGAGCTTGTTTGTGCCATGTTCATGAATTGCGTTTGTGTCAGCACATTCACCCCTCCAACAGGTCGCTGATATAAGAGAGCGCCGTCATTCTGAGGAACTTCCACTGAAGATACAGGAATAGGTTCCAGTGGGACGTTTTGGGTCATAATAGCGGAGGTAGAGAGTCCCATCTCTACTCCGCTCTGACTTTTTCCTGGTGGTACTGCGCCTGCAGTAAGCACTGGGGCCGACGTTTGTGGCAACTTCCAGCCAGGTGCCCGGAGTGACCACATGAAAAGCAATTAATCCATAAGTCCTACAACCTTGATTATTGTAAAAGGAGCCACCCCAGAGGTTGGGCTGGAATTGAAAAGTGTAACCCGGCTCCTCCCAATAGGTGAGCTGCTGTTGGCAGTTGGATTGGAAGTGAGGCATGTATTGATGATAAGGCCAGGGGATGCCAGATGAACACAGAACAAGGATGGATAATTTCTTCAGATAAGAAATTACAGCAGTGGAGGCGCTAGGGTTCTGCTCTATATTGGGTGGAGGGAAGGTAGCGGATAGACAGCATAGAATTTATACAAATCTAAGCAAGGGTACATCGACCTCTAAATATGGAGCCAAGGCATTAAAAAGCTCATGATATGGTTTCACAGCAGAGGTCAACGCTATGCATAAGTCACATACAGTTAAATATCCTTCCCCAATTAACACATGGGCTTCAGCTGAGAATCAATCAGCAAATGCAGTGAGGGTCTCATTGAGTTGAAACCCAATGGTCAAACCTCAATCTTTTGCTGCGACTTTTTCTCAGTTACACTGAACAACTGCAGCACCGTCTCCTTAACTTCATGGTATGAAGCGGAACTAGCTGAGAGGTAACAAATGACTTGATCAGCACTCCCAACGTCCAAAGAGAGAGCAATAGTTTCACCCTCTGTCAATCTGAAGTATCTTCAGTAGCAAACTCAAATTGGTGAAAAAACCCATGAATATTTTCTTTGTAATCAAATGGCGGGAACTGAGTTTTCATTGTATTATTGGTCAATGGGACCCCTGTAATGAGCACCACTGTTATAAATTTGGTGGTAGGTGGGAGATACGCCAACAGATTTTGCACAGGGTTTGACCCACTGAGCAATTAGGACTGACGATATGAAGATTGTTGTCCTTAACACAATAGAATAAACTTATAAAAATAAATAAATATGGAGCACTCGCTCCTTCCACTCTCTTTTATTTTATATTTTAAAACAGCGGACTGTCACTGTTATACTTACTCTTAAAATACTAACAACTTGACTTCCTTAGTCATCTCATCCTGCTTGTATGGTAATGACTTTGGATGGTATCACTTTCCTGGCTTAGTAATTCACTTCGCCATATCTCATTGGCTTCACCAATTGTTCATTCATCGATTCACATTTGCCTAATTTGGCCGATTTCCAAGTAACCCAATATCACTTCATTTCAAAGTGCTTAAATTACCATTACCAGTTCAATTCCAACGGATTCCATTCATTTCACCATAATGACCTTGGGCTTTATCATCCAGTCATATTAATCGCAACAACATCATTCCTTCTGCCCCTATCCATCCATTTTGGGGCCACGGTTAGGGCAGGTGGATGATCTGTCCATTGTCATAATTAAATGACATCATAGTGGGGACCAACTCCGAGGATAAGGCTGGGCGCCAGGAGGCCCAGAAGGTGGAGCTTCAAGCCCTCCCTGACCTCAGGCACACACTAGACCAACGATGGGTACAAGCTAAATATGCCCTGGTTGGTACTAGTGAGGTGCCTAACGCCCATCCCCTTACATCGGCCCAGGCATTAAAACGGATGGTTTACATAATTAATGCAGATGGTTCAATTCAGTTATTTGATGAATGAGGTTTCAAAACCTGTTCCTTTACAAAATCACACGTTTGGGTCAAATTCAACTTCAATTGATTACAAAAGTGAAGTCAGTTTCATCATATTCTACCAATTTGGATGGTGGTGTTTGCCTATTGGTGGGTCAGTGCTTGGGCCCACTTCAGCAAACCCCATATTTCCCTGACATAGTTGTATTCTGTTTCCCCATGACCAACACTCCTTGTTGGTCAACTTTCCCAATAAACATTTTCCCATTTTTCCCATTTTTCTTATGTTATCTCTAGCAAACCTGTGCACGGACCTCTTTGAGGAGGTCTCATGATACGTTAACCACCTTATTCTAAATTTAATTAAATTTTCAACTTGTGCACCATTGGGTCTTCCAGGTTCCCTCCAACCTGGGACGTTTACCACTATTCACTTTGTGCACCGCGTCATTTTTGGTCAGTTGTTTGCTATCATAATCGCACTTTTTCCCTTAAGTTATTATTCGCTCCAGCACCCTATGCTGGGATCTAGTAACTTTGGTACTAACGGCTATTTTTCATGCGTTGGCTCTGTGCACTGAGCACCACCACGCTGGAACCAGGAGAGTTATAGACACTCTCCTTACATTAGTTGACCAACCGCCTAAAATTATGTGCATGAACCTTTTCCGTGTGGGACTTTTCTGAAGTGTAAATGGTGGGCGCCAGCTGAGGGCCTCGATTGTGGTCAGCATCACCACTGTTTTCTCTTTTTCCCAAACGTTGGAGCAACTCAGCGTTATTATGGTTGCCTCCAACTGGAAAAGTACCCACCCTTTGTGCTCATACCTGATGGATACTGATGTTTTGAGGTCCAGAAGTTGTGATTCCTCGACTTTCTGTCAAAATTATTTTTTCAATTTTACTAAATGGGGTTTAATTTGACAGTGCATTCAGACAATGCCGGCAGAATTGGCGCAGATGGCCCTGGGGGTGTTGGCCTTGGATAACATCAGGCATTCCATTGCTGTTATGGGAATAGGGTCATTCACATCTAAAAACGTTTTTAATAACGAAAACACAATGTATATCTCTGAACCATATTTGTTCTCTCATGGCTCAGAGAAGGAACCTATTCCTGTGTACCAAATCACCCCAGAAAATCCCCGTTTGACCTCTTCCATGATTCGCAGCACTCAGGAAGTTGAAAAGGAACTGCAATTACAATATGAAAATGTTTATGCCCCTGCTGAAGATATGGTGGGATATGTGGCCTCAATAGTAAGAGTGGCCAAGTATCCCTCTCCATTCTTCAATCCAAAATCATACCAGGGGACATGTTACTGCCAAATGAAGAGTTTGGTGGTGATTTACTGGCGTTTTCAGCTTTAAATAAAGACCAATCTGTGTATTTTCTACTGACTGCTATCCTTTCCTCACCTTTAGGGAAATTCAGCACCACTATTCTGGTGGATAATGGTGCAACGGAAAACTTTATGGACCTGAGCCTAGCCGACTACCTTGGGCTGCATTACTTGCCTGGTGGTATGGTTAGGGGAGGGGCGTCCCAAGGTATTCCCACTCTGAAGGTCGTTGGGACAGTGGACTATCAGGTTGGCAAATACCACTTGTCCAATCACTTACAAGATATCTAAAACCTCCTGTACCCTATCACTTTGGGTGTGGATTGGTGGCGGAAGTTTGACGTTAGTACCAACTTGAAAGAGAATACCCTAACCCTAATAGTAAAGAATTGTTGCACACTTGTTGTTCCTTTGTCTAAGGCTGACGCTCAGGGCGACTTGCCCCACTGGCCCCAACTTCAGACCCTTAGACTTGCCTCTATGCTGAAGCCCACTGTGGTTCCCCTACCTTCTTGTTTGGAGGGTTTAGAATCTTCCTTTGATGCAGCTTCAGCTGACGCACTACCTGATCACTCAGAGTATGACTGTGACTTCAAACTCAAGTTGGATCTGGTGCGTATCTCTTCCCCCATTTAATCATTTACTGTCTGGGAGGAAGAGGCGTTGGATGTGTGGGTGAAGTAATAGTTAGCCAAAGGTGCGATTTTTCAGCGTACCTCCCCTGTATGCTCTCCACTTCTCTTTGTTGAGAAGTCTGATGGTACTCTGCGCTCATGTGTGGACTATGGGAACCTTAACAACGTCACTGTACCAGATCTACATCCCTTCCCTTTGGACTCTAATATTGCGCTATGTGGAGAAGGCTAAAGTCTTTTCCAAGATTGATTGCATCAATGCGTTCAATCAGATTCGGATTAAAAAGGGACAAGAGTGGTTAACCGCCTTCCATACCAGAAAAGGGATTTTCCAGTTTTGGGTCATGCCCAATGGGCTTAAGAATGCCCCTACTATCTTTCAACGCCGCATTGATGCAGCGTTGGGGGACTTGTTAGGGGTATGCGCGGTTACCTACATGGATGATATCCTGGTGTTTTCCCCTGATCAGGAGTCTCATGCAGTACACCTTTGGCAAGTGGTGGAGCGGTTAAAGGCAGCCAGCCTTACGCAGAAGATTAGAAAGTGTGAATTCTTCAAGTCCAAGGTCACTTTTCTGGGCAACGTCGTGTTTGACCAAGGATACATGATAACTCCAGACAAGGAGAAGGCGATTCGTGGGTGGCCTACCCCTACTTCAGTAAAAGAATTGAGGAGTTTTTTGGGGACGTGTACTTTCCTCAAAAGTTCACGCCAAACCTTTCTGAGGTGGCAGCGGCCTTGTATAGGGCTAGTGGTGCAAAAGTGCTTAAGTGGTCCCCGTTTTGGAGGATGCTTTCTAAGCTGTGAAGTGCACCCTGTTGTCCACGTCCATCCTTCAACATGTCGACTCTTCCAAAGAGTTCATTGTGTCTACTGATGCTTCAACTTCGCCATAGCAGCTGCCTTGTTACAAGTAGGCGAAGATGGGATAGGGCATCAAGTGGGATATTTTTCCAGGAAAATGTCTCTGCCTGAGTTGAATTACGCCATCTATGACAAGGAGTTACTTGCAGTTGTAAAGGCGCTGACATATTGGCGTCACCACTTGCATGGCTCTACCCAACCGTTCCACATACATACAGATCACCGTGCCTTGATGTACTACCGCGCCCCTCAGTCCTAACCCCACGGCAGACCCATTAGCATGATACCCTTGCCCAATTTGCCTTTTCTTACCAATTCACCAAGGGCAAGGATAATGTTTGGTGGATGCTTAAAGCTGCAACCCTGCTTTAGCTCCTGATCCAAAGGATGCAGAAGTCCACAACACACAGGTGATGATTCCTACAAATAATATTATGTCTCAACTTCCCTCTCCCCGGACAATGGGACAGCGCTTGCACCTCTGGAAAATGCTGAGGAATATGGTATGTTCAGAAAGGTTGTCCTTTCTCAGCCGCTGTCAGCAGAATATACTATGGTACTTGCTAAGAGCGCTTTAAATCAAGAGGACATATCCAGGGGCTATCATGTAAAGAATGAGATGGTGTGGTTTCAGGGGCGCCTTTGGGTACCTGCTGGACCACTGCGCCTGGAAATCATCTGGGACCATCATGATGGAATCACCATTGGTCATCCTGGGAAATCAAAGACCTTGGAGTTGATATGTCACACCTACAATTGGAAGGGCTTGTCTGCTCAGGTGGGGCGGTATTAAAAAGAGTGTATGATCTGCAACCAAATGAAGCCAAATCGTCGATTTTTTGCAGGCTTGTTGGTACCAGTCCAGAAAGCTGAAGGGCCCTGGACTTCTCTATCGGTAGATTTCATTGTGGAACTACCTGTCTCTGATGGTTACAATGCCATCATGGTGGTGGTGGACCGCTTTTATGAAGTTCGCCCATTTCATTCCTTGAAGAACTACAATAACCACGTCTGAGATGGCTAGACTCTTCGTCATGCATGTGTTTGCGCTCCATGGGGTTCCCCAAGAGATAATCAGTGACTGGGGACCCCAGTTTACCTCCATTTTTTGGGAAGAGTTGTGTAAGACTCTTTAGATTCGCCCTTGCTGTTCAACTGCCTATCACCCCCTATCAGATGGGCAGACAGAGAGAGTGAATCAGTGCTAGGAACAGTTTCTGCAGTGTTACACCGCCACGGATCATTCAGATTGGGTTTCTCTCCTCCCTATGTCCCAAATTAGTTACAACAACACTATGCATTCTTCTATCATTTGTTCCCCTTTTTTCGCCAACCATGGCTTTAACCCCGCCTTTAACATGGAGCCCAGTTGTGGTTCTAAGGTTGAAGCGGTGGTGGACTTTGCCAAAACTATCAAGAAGGTCCACCAAGGGGTTTCCACAAGTTTGGAGGCGGCAATGCAAGTGTATAAGGAGAATGCTGATGGTAAACGCTGAGTGGGTCCCATGTATAAGGAAGGGGATCTTATGATGCTTGATGCTCGTAACATCCCTATCAAGCAGCCATGCAAGAAGTAGGATCAAAGAGGATTGGCCCCTACCGCATTGTTAGAAAGATGGGCCATGCCTCATACCAGCTAGATTTTCCCTCACCATTTCAGATCTTCTCTGTCTTCCATGAAAGCAAATTGACATTGTTCAAGGGCCCCCCAACAAAGACTCCTGAGGCCTATCTTGTGGATGAGGCTCCAGAGTGGGAAGTGGAAGAAATAGTTGTCTCCCGCCGTGTTAAAAGAAGGCTTGAGTACCTGGTATCCTGGAAGGGTTTTGACGCCACAGAAAACAGTTGGGTTCCACCGCGTGACTGTGTGCGTGCTCAAGGTCTGATTGAAGCCTTCCATAAGCGTTTCCTTAGGCTGCTGGTTCTCAACTTAAACCAACCGTTTCTGGCATGAAGTTGGCCCCAGCCCACAAGAACTTTTCCCTTGCGCAAGCCCCTGGAGGGTGGGGTTAAACCCCATCAGGAGGAGAGGGTAATGCCATGGTTAAATGACATCATAGTGGGGACCAACACCAAGGATAAGGCTGGGCGCCAGGAGGCCCAGAAGGTGGAGCTTCAGGCCCTCCCTGACCTCAGGCACACACTAGACCAACGCTGGGTACAAGCTAAATATTCCTAGGTTGGTACTAGTGAAGTGCCTAACGCCCAGCCCCTTACATCGGCCCAAGCATTAAAACGGATGGTTTACATAATTAATGCAGATGGTTCAATTAAGTTATTTGAGGAATGAGGTTTCAAAACCTGTTCCATTTACAAAATCACACGTTTGGGTCAAATTTAACTTCAATTGATTACTAAAAGTAAAGTCAGTTTCAGCATATTCTACCAATTTGGATGGTAGTGTTTGCCTATTGATGGGTCAGTGCTTGGGCCCACTTCAGCAAACCCCATATTTCCCTGACGTAGTTTAATTATGCTTCCCATGACCAACACTCCTTGGTAGTCAACTTTCCCAATAAACATTTTCCCATTTTTCCCATTTTTCTTATGTTATATTAGCAAACCTGTTCGCGGACCTCTTTGAGGAGGTCTTGCGCCACGTTAACCACCTTATTCTAAATTCAATTAATTTTTCAACTCTTGCACCATTGGGTCGCCCAGGTTCCCTCCAACCTGGGACGTTTACCACTTATCAATTTGTGCACCGCGTCATTTTTGGTCAGTTGTTTGCTCTTATGATCGCACTTTTTCCCTTAAGTTATTATCAAACCAGCACCCTCTTCTGGGCTCTAGTAACTTTGGTACTAACGGCTAGTTTCCATGCATTGGCTCTGTGCACCAAGCACCACCACGCTGGAAACAGGAGAGTTATAGAAACTCTCCTTACATACATCCTGTCTTGAGTTGAACCACCCAAAATGCAAGTGACCCTCCTTAGCTACATCCAATGGCTCTGATTATTCATCCACCAGCCTTTAATCTGCTGCCCACCCCGCACCAGTTCTGGTATGGGGTACAATCCTACCTCCCTCTCCCCAAAGCCTGATGCTGCAGCTGCACCTGCAGCCACCAATAAGTCTCCTCCTCGCCCAGTGCCACACATGATTCCTCCAATAAAGCACCAGCTTGGATTCCAATCTGATCCATGCTTCCTCCAATGAATCAATAAAACCACAACCATACGCCAATTCCCCAATTTAATTCAACCAGAACCCATGTGAGTTTTTGGCTGAAATCGACAAATCAAGTAATCTCATTAAAGAACCATCTCTGCAAATCAAGCGGTTTGCTAATGCAGAATGGGATGCCAAATACCTGCTCATTTATATGCCCCACAGCCAAATGCAAATCATTTTACAGTGACCACCAGCTTGCAGTCAAAGCAGCTTCCACACCAGATTGTCATCCACTCCACAAAGCTGTCACCAAATTAGTGGCGATGATCACAGGAGGTATTCCCCCTCCTGTTATCCCCTTAACCCTCACCTCAAAAAGTAAAATTACAATGAATCGATTGCACAAAAATGCCAATGACGCTATCCAGAACGTGGTAGCCGTAGCATGGAATCCTAAAGCTAAGAACACCCAAACCAATATTGCCACATTTGTTAAACTACCAGATGCCTGCATTAAAGCCAAAAAAAGCTTTAGCTGAGTATATCACTGCCATTTTCATAGCTGGCAATTTCCATGAAATACCAATCATTAGAGATATTGAACCACATGCTGCCAATGCCCCGACGCCCTTGCTATCCACCTTGACACATACCCACTCTGGGATGAGGAAGCTGCTGCCAAAGATGAGCCCCCCTGAGCCCCCTCCCCTTCTGCGATGGAGGGATAAGCGGCCTCTGCTGCTCACCTGATTAGTTATTTCATTCGCTGTGTTTCATTCAATCTGCTCATTTGGGCGTTCTGTTTAAATCATTTAGTTACGTTAGATTTTAGTTTAGTTTTTAGTTTTGGCAATGTCCGTCCCCTGGTCAGCTTATCTAAAATAAACAAAAATAATCTCCAATTTGATATTAAGCCAAAACAGGTTTATGTTGATTACTTTTTTGTGTCTCTTTCTTGGTGGTTACTTCAATAGATTCCATGGCCTGAGCTTGAAGGCATATAAACTCATCAGCTAAGTTTTTCATAACTAAATCAGAGCTTTCTTGTATAATTTCTTTGAGTAATGCTTGAACGCTTGAAGGAACTGAGGGATCTTTCTCCCAATTACACTTAAAGGGCAATATCTTGATAATTTGTTTAACTTATTTGATAAGTGAACAAAGCACTAGGTAGATAGAAGTTCCAATGAGATGGGTCTGTTGAGGCCATTTTTCTTAAAATAAGGACTAAAGTTCCATTAACTCGCTCAATGGCCCCATTAATTGATAAATTGTAAGGAACAACAAACCATTAGGCGATATTGAAAAACTTTGACAACTCTTGTAGAAGTTGAGAAGTAAAGTTTGTTACATTGTCAGACATAAGGACTTTTGGACATCCATGTTGAGTAATGACCTGATGATAGAGAAATAAGGCAGTGGCTTTAGCGAAGGGAGTAGCAATAGATATGTACTCAAACCATATAGTTAAATGGTTGACAGCCATGATAATGTACTGGTGTCCATGCAAGCCCAGAGAATAGGGTCCCACAACATTAATACTTACCATTTAAAAAACCTTAGTTGGTGGAATCACTTGACGCTGATAAATAGGGCTGGTTACGCCATGACTTTTACAGATGAGACACAAGTTAGGTATCTCTTGAATGGTTTCAGTCATATTGTTCCAATAGTATCGGGTTTTGACCATTCTTGGGTTTTCTTTAAACCACTATGACCTACTTGTCCGTGTCCCTACATTATAGCGTGGTATCTTGAATTTGGGTGCAAAAGGGTAACACTTGGACTTGAACTTCTTATACAAAGATCATTCTTATATCATGGTATCTTTAGTAAAAGGTTTTTAAGAAGACACAATCTTCTTTAGATTCCCAATCCCACAACTCAGGACGTCCAATTAAATTATACAATCGTTCTTATTTTCCAAAATCCAAAGTCAGTATAGGCAGTCAGGATAGGCCATCAGCATTTTGATGTTGAGCACCTGAGCAATGTACAACTGAAAAGTCATAATTTTGTAGTATTAAGGCCCAACGCGCTAGTCTCCCATCAGGATCCTTCGTATTTTGCAACCATCTTAAAGGAAAATGGTTGATAACAACGATAAAATGGTTGACATATAGGAAGGGTCAGAAGTGCTTGATTGCTAGAATTACAGCTAAACAATCCCGCTCAGTTACACTGTAATTTCGCTCAGCTTTAGATAAGGGTTTGGCGTAAAATGCTACAGGATGGTCAATCTGCTCTTCATCACACTGAGCTAGAATAGCCCCAATAGCTACGTTACTTGCATCAGACGCAGCATAAAAGGCTTATCAAATAGAGGATGGATCAAAACAGGTGCCTTAGTTAAGGCAGTTTAGAGAATTAAAAGACTGTTCCTGAGCTGAGCTCCACTCAAATGGCAAACCTTTTTGTAATAAATAGAATAAGTGCTCTGCCAAATCTGCAAACTTGGGTATAAACTGACAACAGTATCCAACCATACTGAGGAAGACTTGTATATCCCAAAAGGAGGATGGAGGGGTCATTTTTTTAATAGCTTGGATTTTGTTCAAAAGTGGTTGAATTCCTTTATCCGTGACCTAGTGACATAAGAACCCCAATTCATTATGAAAAAAGGAACATATGGAGGGTTTGAACTTAAGTGAGGAATTCCAAATTCGTCTAATACTTCTTTTAAATGATCCAGATGCTCAGTAAATAATTTTGGAAACACAGTAATATAATCCAAATATACCAAAACACAGGTCAGTTTTAAATCTTGCAACATACCATCCATGGCCCTTTGAAAGGTTGGTGGGGCATTGCTCAACCCTTATGGCATAGGGTTGCTTCAAATAATCCTTCACTAGATATTAGGGTACGCTTAGCTTGGTCTTCCCGTGCTAAGTCAATTTGCCAGTACCCACTGGCTAAGTCCATTGCCAAAAAATAGGTTGAGCCAACTAAAAACCAGAGGGAATCATCAATCCTTGGTAAAGGGTAGCTATCTCAACGAGTAGTTGCGTTTAATCTGCAATAATCCATAATCACACAATGGGAACCGTCCTTCTTTTTCACCAATAACAGAGGAGAGGCCAAGGGATTATTGAAGGGTTTTTAATAATTTAGTCTTCAATAGTTGATGTAATTATTTGGTGACCTGTGCTTCCTCTACTTTTAACTTACAATAGGGTTTGACATGAATAGGAGGGTGATCTCCAGTCTCAACGGTATTCTTTAATCCCATTTTTTAGCACTATTGGTGCCAACCCAAAAAAAGGAGCTGCCACACATCTTTACTTGCAAAAGGGCTAAATAAAGGGATTATTAGAATAAAAAAATTCTGATATGGCACCTCAGCTAACAGCCAAGGAAGCCATATCAGAAGGTAAAAAATCTTTGAGGAAACTTTTGTCCAGCGCCCGCTTTAACTGGAAGACCATGGCAGAAAGCATTGGGGGGTATCATCAGCGACATGTGGCATAGGGAGGTATAATTGTGAGTTTTATTTCATTAATGAGGCCAGCGATGTCCATTGCCTCAACATATTGAGCAAGTTGATGCTCAGCAAAAGTGATGAGAGCAGGCACACAAGTAAATGACTTGATGAGCCGGCAGGTTTCAGGATAATTTGGGTTAAAAGAGAGGTTTTTGCTGCATCAATGCAGGTATTGATCGCACCAAAAGCCAGCTCCTCAATCTCATTTTTCGCCTCTCTCTCAAAATCATGAGGGAAATTGGGGATAGGAATACCCTCAACCAAGGGTTCCATTGATCCATGAAGTTGCTGGTGGAGTAAGGTGTTGGCATGAGCTGCAGCAGCTTTGACTGCCATCTTTATCTATATTTCTATAAATGGGATAGCCATTTTTAGGATGAAAATGGCGGGGCACAATTTGGGAGGATCTATGAAAAACTCCTCCAATGCAAAATCTGATTTGATATTATATGAATGTTAACTTTTGTCAATCTAATTGAGACACTCAAAAGGATTCAACTCAGCTAACGTTGGCCTAACCACTAGAGTTAGCAAGTTGGATTCACCTGATTGGCCACAAACTGTCAACTACAGCAACTCAACTGAAACTGTTTCATCCATTGGCTCAGGTTGGCATAGATTGACCAATTTTTTATAATTTTTAAATTTTGATTGGCTGATACTTTGGAAGCCACGACAGAATTCGCCATAGTTAGGGTGGGAAAATTGAGCCCCACTCAAAAAATTGAGCACAGCTGCAGCCAAGCTGATGCTGGAGGGATAAGGGGTGGAAACAGCGGAGGCAGAAACTATTAGGAACTTGTGCTTTGAATGGGCGAGTTCAAAGTACAAGGGACAAGTAGTGCAGCTGTTCTTGACGTGCGCCCAAAATGGGTGATCAGGGCAGATCTGATCATAGTGCGGGGGTGAATTGTGAAGTGGGTGTCATGATTAAAAGGGTAGATTGTTGAAAAGGCATGAGGCCCTTATAAACAATCTGCCCCATTGGGAACCACAAACTGCAACACGGGGTCTGCGCCATAAATGGCCAAACCCTCTTTGAGCTCATGGCAGAGGCATTCAGGGGAAAGGTTGGAGGGAAACCTGGCGAACTGGACCACCAAACTGGTCTCATCTGGGAGCCAAATGCAAACAGTCAAGAGGGAAATATTTTTAAAAATCAATGACAGCTTGGCTGCTGCCACTGCATCAGCTTCAGAATAGAAACTGAGATTGAAATACCCCTTGAAGGGGCGAAAATTGATAAAGCCAGCAGGTTTATACACTGCCGTGGCCATCTCAATGATGGCCGCACTTGCATATATAAAAGATTCCCATATTTGACCTAGAGGCTGAAATTCAAATTGCTCCATGGGAGCACCAAAGGGCTCCAGAGCACCGCTTGGGAACTTGCGAGGTGGTGGGCCAAGTCCTGAGGGGGAACATAACGCCCAGTAGCATTGGGAGGGCTAGCAGAGCCATCCTGGACACACTTTGGCAGTGATTGAAACACACCAGCAGGCGGCTAACCACTGCCCCATGCTGGGGCTACAGGCGTTAAAAGCATCAATCTTTTTAGAATTTTTGCTAATTTAGGCATTTATGATTTGTATTTTTTTTAATACAAATTTGGCTTTAATTATAGCTATCAAAGCAAAAAAATATGCATTACTCCCATCATTTTACCAAAATCATAAGTATGTTTGGCAAATATATCAAAGTATTCTTTCAAAAATTAATGTACTTGTTACTCCTGTTCTTTAGTAAGGTGTTTTTTATTGCAGGTCCCACATTAAAAATCTCATGATTGGTTTCCAACCCATAGTCTTGTAGGCTTCCAAAAGTTTTAACGTCATAAATTTGAGATAGGGTCAATAGTTTGATATGGGCTATTGAATTTTTTAATCTACCATTTTTTGGTTCAGTGATAAAGGTTTTCTTTTTTTTAGTACTAGATGGCATTGGTAAGGTTTTCCAACAAAACAGGTAATGATCCTGATTATGCATAATCCAATACCCAAGGACAAGGTAAGATCTCTTAGCAGAAGGGTTTAAAATGGCTTGGACTTGTAATAAATGGCCCTTAGAAATATAAAAATGTATTGACAATAACCTGAGGTTTTGGCACAATAGTCACCATCTCAGGGGAGAAAGTAGGCATCTAATTTTCTATGCCAGCCATCTTGGGTAATTTTATTTGAAAAGCTTCAACATGATACTGAATGGAATAGGTCCTCCTTGATCCCTCTAACAGACATACCTGACGTCTAGTATGAGCATTTTCAGATAAAATCAATGGACCCTATACCCCAAAAGGGATAGAGAAGAGTTGGGGTAATTGATATAAATGAATTTCTACAAAAATTGAGTCTCCAAGAGAAGATCATAACTCAAGTTATCAAGGACGATTGCAAGAACTATAAAAGTTAATTCCCAATTTTTGAATGGGAGTGACGAAAAAGCTCCACTTGATCAAGTTCTCTGAGGTCCTGCAGTGCTGTATTCTTCATAATGTGTCAGGTTGGGCGTAAATTTAATTCACTTGATAAATTTCAATGAGACTACATTCACAGGAGATTCAGTGTCAATAATAGCTTTAATATTAATTTGATCTACTTGAAAATCAATATGGGCGATTTTACTTTCAAACTGAGAGGGTAAAGACAACAAGGAGGGCAAGGAATAGGAAGAATGTTCATCTTTATTATAAACTACAGGGTTATGAGATTCCTGCTGCATACTCACCTCATTATCAAGTTGGTAAATCCTATTGGTTTTTTTCTTTTTCTTCTTTATCAGCTTCCTTTTTGTAACAATGGTCTTCTGTATGGAAGTATCAGTGACAATAATTTCACTGAATAGCTCTAGAATTTTCAGGTACTGTGTATACTTTAGGACGACTGGGTTTTGGAGAGTCATAGACTCAGGGTTTTTTTTGGTAAATTGAGGAGGCAACTCCAACAAGGACTCCTTTATGTCTAAGATACTTCTGTAGATTTTTACTCTGATAAGGTATAATTGCATCTGAGTTCTAGAAGTAAAAGCAGACATAATAGCAGTAATAGCATTGTCCAAGTTCAACCAGCCACATGCTACTAGGGTCTGAGCCTCCCCAATAAAATTGATGGGCAAAATCCTTTATGGATTCATTTTGATGGGGCTGTATGCCCATAAAAGCCTGTTAATGAGAAAATAAGGTTTATTCACTCCCAAAATTCTTTTATAAATGCCTCCTTACCCTGAGACCAAGTAGAACAAGTCAGCAAATGAGGTACCATGATACCTTTGGATAATGAATTAAGACAATTTGGTAAATAGTTCAATTCTTTGATGGTCCGTGGCCTCACTCAGAGCCTTCACATATAAATAGAGGAGTAGATGATACTGCTTCCCCAGGAGAGTACCTATACTTGAATACAGGTTTAAAACTCATAGGAGCATTGGTTTTTAAAACATGCACTTCAAGATGTTCTGATTAAGTGGAGTCAAAAGATTTATAGCCAGAAGCTTGGGAAGAATATTGAGGATAGGAATCAAGTTCCTCAGTACAAATTTTCATCAATTCGACAATTTAGATCAGAATGCCTCAATTTTTCGTCCAATCTGTAAGATAACTCGAAAATTTTCTCCTGCTGTGCATGGTATCTAAGTTCCAAAGTTTTACTCTTCATTTGAAGCATATCCCATTAGATTCACAGCCCTGTAACAGGATGTCAGTATCCTTTTCCCATTTGCCCAAATTATTCAAAAATCAGATAAGGATTGAAGAGACAACAGATGATCAATAGATACCCCATTGGGAATTAAATTACACTCCTTGACAGCTTTATGAAACTGTTCACGCAACCAGTCAATCATGCTCAATTGAGCGTCAGCTTGCTGAAGGGATTCTGAATGCCCATCGCACCATGGGGTCCATGAGGTCCATCAGCACCAGGAGGTCTACGTGGCCCTTCACCCCCAGGGGGGCCACGAGGTCCTTCACCACCAGGAGGACCTTGTTTCCCCGGAGGACCCATAGCTCTTGAGGTTTTTTTTCTACTTTGCTAACTCAAAATTGAATTCCAGAGTACAATTTCTCCAATTGTAAGAGGCGATTTTTATTTTCCTCTTCCACCAATTGGTTATGAGTAGAGAGTTTGTAAAAAGTATCTCTACATTTGACCTGCATTTCCTGGGCTCACTAAATTAATTGTGATTCAACACAACTATATATTCCGTGATCAAGCTGAACAAGTTGTCGTTGCACTTCATTAAGAAGATTACAATTCTTAGTAATAGCATCACGGTTATCTTTGTTAAAGTTTGAGGCAGACTTGAAGAACTTATCATCATAATTATTCAAGGATTGGAATCCTAATAAGAAATTAAGCATCCCTTGATGATGCATTCCTACTACTTGTAATATGTGTTATAAAGCAGAGTGTACAAATTGATGTAAATATTACTTGGTACCAATCCCCAGAAATTGAGAATTTTGAAATAATACCCTCATTGTAGATGGCACAGCATTAGTTCAAGATTGAGTAAAATGGATTCAGGAATCAGAACTCCCTCAAGCATCTGATAGATGATGTTTCTTATAGCCTCAAGCTGTATTTAAAAATTGTAATAAAGCTTAAATTGGGACCATAAAATTCTAAGTTGACACAGAATTTCAATGTCGATAGTACCCTTGAGATTTCAGTTCTACTGTAATGGACCTATCATATAATACTGATTAGCTCATGGTCTTGAGATTCTTTAGACAAAAAGTAGAATCTGTTGTAGAGATCTATGTTTTTGCTAGTGCATAACTCAGAATGCCCCTGTAGTGAGCACCACTTTTGAAGTTTTGAATTACACTTCAAAAATGGCAGGTATTATCTTGAAATTACTTAGGTGGATTCTTCAAAAAGTTGTGAAAAATAGTAAAAATAAGGTTGTAAATAGACCTATCTTTAATTATTGGAAGGATTGAATATTTATAGGGGTCATAGTAGTAAGGGATTTATCAGATATAATTAATCACTTAGCGATCAAATCTTCTATCACCTGATCAGGATAAGAATGATCATTTTTGTCAAACTTGATACACTTATTTTAATTGAGTTCCCCCTCCAATATTCTCAGGGAATATTTGGGGTAAAAGGTTTAAGAATAAAAATTTGGCAAAATTCCAACAGCAGGGCTTCTCTGAATCATTAACACTTTATGCCGTCTTTCCACCACGTTCAGTGCTCCCAATGTGGAGAGGAAGGCCCCTGATATCACTGCAGCATACTCCTTGGGATATGGACAGCAACGACTCAGTTATAATTTGTTGGGGAATATTTATCCACCCTATATGTCTGCAGATCCTTTCCGCCCTCCTTACGCTCAATTGCCCCATCCCCAGCCTCACTTCAATACTTAAGTAATCATTTAGCCTGACTCATCAGGCACGAACTATTTTATGAGAGCTATTTATGAATTCTTGTTTCTCATGAGGATGAAAAGGGCATTATGCAGCTAATTTCCCAGACAACCAGAAGGTGCATGCAGTGCCATTTGTTATGATTGAATAGGGTAAAGCTCAAGCAGAGTAGAGATGGGATATTCTACCTCTGCTAATTTGAGAGTAATTGTCCCTAACAATTCCCACGAGTCTCTTTGTGTTGGCCCTGGTACCCAACCGGATGACACTATACCAATAACTTCCAGCCATTACCTCCTTCATCATTCAAGGGAGCGACTATCCCCCTTCAAAATCTGAGTTTCTCCAAGATGTACAAAAGCTGTATGCATGATAAATCCTTAACAAAATGGCACAAGTAATGCTGGACTCTCAACGGATGTTGCCTCCCTAGTGGGGTTTAACGTAGCCATTCCAGTAGAAAAGATTTTTAGGAGTATCCTCATGTCAGTATGGGTATATCCTATTTCCTTGGTAACAAAAGCCCTTGGACGTTCACATAATAAATACCAATGGTTCTTTTTATTTGGAGTGTACCTACTGTGATATTTTTGTTTAAAACAAAATCCGAACCATTATAGATACTGGTGCCCCAGTCAGTTTAATATCCACCAAGCTCATGGCTAAGCTTCCGCTGAAGCCTGATGTGTATCACAGAGTATTGTATGAGACCGCGGGGGCACAGAGCACTGTGGCTGAAGGAGCATACAGCATGTTGCCTTTGCAATTTAGTATGGTTAGGGCTTCCGCTTCAGCAGTGATTCTGGAAAATAATAACTACATTATGTTAATCGGTGCTGCGTTTATGAGGTGATCTGGAGCCATGGTCAATATGGCGGAAGAAACCATTAGTATTTTGTGAAAACAGTTTTCCATTTACTTTACTTCTAGCGCAATCACAAATGGATCCGTTCCACTCCAGTCAGATCAGTTTGGTGCATAGTGATGGGGTGATTTATGTCTGATATTGGTGAATGAAGTGGAGGACCAGAGCCCTTCTCAACCTGATTTATGAGTATAAAGGTATTCTGCTACAAGAAGCAAGTGCTTTAAAGATACCTTTTGGGCACCAATTCATAATAGGGACTGAGCTCAAAATAAATGTTCCTGAAGGGCTATATGGGGAAAATGTGGGGCTCTATCAGCAATCAGAGCTTGAACCTCAGGTGGCTCTGGGGCTACTGTTACTAGGAAATGGAGAATTGAAGGTATTGATTGCAAACTTACAGAAGGAGTAGATGTCAATCCAAAGGCACCAAGTGGTGACTTATCTACATTTAGCACCTATTGATAAGGTTCATCGTGTTCATGCTTTGGATTGTGGGAGTTTTTTGGCCTACTGAAAAATCCATCATTTGGTGTAATGGCAGTGGTTCCGTGGTAAGATCTAACCAGATTGTCAGAGAAACAGAAAGATAAGGCAATAGCTTTATTTGAAAAATACTGAGATATTTTTGCATCTGATGATCATGACTTGGGGTGCGCCCAAGGGGTGGTGCATTGGTAAATATGGGGATCACCCTCCCATTTGACCACAGCCTATTCAGCTCTCAAATTACAGCAGAAGTGGTTGTCTCCGATGAGGTAGATAAATTGATTGAACAAGTGATGTTAGAGCCATTTAAGAGCCTGTGGGCATTGCCGGTGCTTATTGTTAAGAAAAAAGATGGCACAAACTTAGTGGTCATTGACTATATAAAGCTAAATAGTGTAACAAAGAAAGATTACTACCACCTTCCATGGATTGACAATGCATTGGATCGAGTTGAAGGGGCTTCTTATTTTTCCATCATGGATTTAATATCAGGGTACTGGAAGATTGAATTGCCAGTGGCGGAATGTGATAAATGCGCTATAATCACTTTGAAGGGGTTAGAACAGCTTAAACATATGCCGCAGGGTTTGTGCAACGCTTCAACTATGTTTCAGCGTGGTATGGATACAATCTTGGGTGACCTGAAGCCTACTTGCATTTTAGTTTACCTCAATGATATCAACGTGTTCCCACGAATGTTTACATAGCATCTTGACCATCCGGAACAAGCGTTCCTCCAACTCACCGCTGCTAATATCAGAATAAAGCCTCAGAAATGTCATTTTTTCAAAGAGTAGCTAGAATACCTTGGGTTCATAGTGGACCCTAAAGGGCTTAGACTGCAGTAGGCAAAGGTGGAAGTGATAAGCAAGATGACCCGGCCAGGTAATAAAAGAGATATCCAAGTGTTCTTGGGAATGGTCAGTTACTACTGGCAGTTCATTTTTAACTTAGTTGTATTGGAATAACACTCTCTGAGTTGTTGAAGAAAATGCCACTTATAACTAGACGGAACAATGCCAAAACGCTTTTGATGTCTTAAAAACCGCATTGGCAAATGCACCCATTTTGCAATACCCTAACTATAAAAAACAATACATAGTACAAATGGATGCATTGCTTTCCGCCATAGGGGAGTACTATCTCAGAAGGATGATGACGGTGTAGAGCACCCTGTCACATTTTGTAGCCAAAGTTTAAACTGTCACTAACGAAATTACACTGTGACTGAGCGAGAGTGCTTAGCAGTGATTTATGCATATAAACAGTTTTGGGTATACCTCTACGGAGTGAAATTCCAAGTGGTAATGGATCATGCATCCTTGAGTTGGCTGCAAAATCTCCATAAACCTGAAGGATGGCTCGCGCAATGGGCGTTGAAGCTCCAAGCATAATATTTAAAAAAGTACACCAGCCAGGAGCAAAACATCAAAATGAAGATTGTCTTTTGCGGCTACCAACGATCACTATTATGGCAGATTTGGATAATATTATGTATAAGAAGATGGTGGTGGACAAATACCATAATGAGCCGCCACAAGTGATCAAAGTGCTAGATGGACTTAACAGGACACCTCCTTATGCGATGGGGAATTGTATAAGCAGATCAGGGGAATTAACGCTGAATTTCCCTAAGCCCATGGATAGGCCAGTGATTATTATGGATGCACATTGGGCAGTAGGACGTGGGTTGCAGAAAACATTGAAGTTACTGCGACCCCACTACTATTGGGAGAAAATAAATTATGACGTGCTGGAAACGGTAAACTGTTGTCATCAGTGTTAATTGGAGAAGGCTTTTATAAGAAGACCACGTACTAGCTGGTTAAGACCCAGTTCGCCTAGCATACCATTTCCCTTGATGTAGTGGTGCCTCAGCCAATGACGTGAACCAATCCAAGTATATAATAGTAGCAATTGATCATCTGACAAGATGGGTGGAAGCCAGGGCGATTAATGACATGGGAGCAGTCACTACCGCCAAGTTTATTATGAAATGTGTGACACATTGAATGGCTGTCCACAGTTTAATTTAATGGACAACAGAACCAAATTAACTTCGCATATCCTGCCTAAGTTGAATGAACTGATGGAAATCCGTGGGGTATTGAATGCATCATACCATCCAGAATTCAATGGAATGGTGGAACAGGTCAAAAGAACATCGGTGAACATACTTCATAAGCTTGTGAAAGATAGACCCTTGGAATGGAGTACCCTCCTACCCAAAGCTGTGTTTGCATATAATATCAGCTATCATTCATCATTCAGCAAGAGTCTTTTAACTGCTCTATGCTAGACATATGGCTCTACCTTCCCTGCTTTACTCTTGTGTGGAGGATACCAGCGGTGTAGAACCCCAGTGGTATTTAAACAATCTAACAGAGATGCTGATCAAACTACAAATGGAAGCATATTCTGCTAGTATGGCTAAGAAGATTCGTGATCAGGCAGCTGACCAGAGTAGATGTAACGGACTCCTGCAGTTTTCTGCAGGAGATGTAGTTAATATGACTGGATGATAAGCTATAAATTCTGGTGGATCAGAAAATTAGAGTTAAGGTGAGCCTCAAGATTGAGTGGAAGATTATGACAATGTGAAGTGAATCAATTATATCATTGATATTTTGGCGAATCAAAGGAATTCCGCTGAACCCTGAAATAGATGAAAACTCTTAAAATGGAATAATTAGAAGATTACTAAGCAGAAGGTGGAATTTACCTAGAATACTGAGATAAGAGTTGAATGGAAGAATGAGAGGGTGAGTTTTTTAGTAGTCCGCAGATAAGTTCTGCATTTTATTATTACAATAAAAGTGTCAAATTGGGGCAATTAATCCATGTCTTATATATTGGTTTTTATTGAGGATCGGCGATCTGCATATTGGTCGTTCTGTTGCTCAGTATCTAAAACCCTGTACAAACCAGCTTGGCGGATTTAACCATATCACCAAAAAGTTAATAGATGTAAAAAATTACAACCATTTAGAGTTGATCATCTTATACAAAGATCCCTCTTGTATCATGGTGTCCTGGGTAATTGCCTTAAGGTAGGCTCAATCCAATTTATAATCTTTATCCCAAAGCTCAGGCTGGCCAATAAGGTCATATAATTTCTCCTTCTGGGGATCCAAAAATAACACAGGAAGCTGTGACAGGTCATCAGCAAATTAATTTTTGTTACCTGAGCAATGAACATTTAGAAAAAGAATTTTGTAATTGCAGTTTCACCGAGCCAACCGTCCATCTGGATGCTTCATATTTTGTAACCATCTTAGAGAAAAATGGTTGGTAACAACTGAGAAGTGTTACCATATAAGAAGGATTGGAAGTGTTTGATCGCCATGATTACATCAAGGCACTACCATTCAGTCACACTTTAGTTTTGCTCAGTCTAGGATAGTGTCTTACTGTTGTAGGCCACTGAATGGTCAATTTGATCCTCATCATGCTGAAACTATATGGCCCAATGGCAACATTACTCGAATCAGTATGCAGAATAAAAAGCTTATAAAAGCAAGGATGGATCAAAACAGGAGCTTTGGCAGAGCTATTTGAAGTGAATTAAAGGTTGGTCCTGAGAAGATCCCCACTAAAATGTACCTCTTTTTATAATGGGTATAATAAAGGCTTAGCCAAGTCTTAAAAATTAGGTATAAATTATCAACAATACCCAACCATCCCTAAGAATACCTGTATATCACGTAAGGAGGCCAGAGGAGACATTTGGCTAATGGATTTAATTTTGCAGGTAGGGGTTGGATCCCCTTATCTAAAACTTTGTTCCTTAAAGGCTCCATTTCACTCTGAAAAGGAGGAGCATTCAGAAGGGTTAAGATTAAACAAAGAATTCCACATTTGGATAAAAACTTCTCATAAGTAGCCCATATGCTCGGTAAAAGTCCTCAAAAACATGGTAATGTCATCTAGATACACAAAGAAGCAGGTTAGATTTAAGTCCTGGAGAATTCCATCCATCGCCCTCTGAAAAGTAGCCGTAGCATTGATCAACCCTTGTGGCATACAGTTTGGTTCATACAAACCCTCACTAGGAATCAAAGCACATTTGGCTCAATCTTTAGGGGCCAACTCAATCTGCCAATAACCACTGGCTAAATCCATTGCAGAATAATAGGTGGAGCCATCAAACATACTTTGGTAATTATAAATCCTTAAGAAGGATAGCTGTCTCAACGAATTATTAAATTTAATCTACAATAATCCATAACCACTTGGTGAGAACCATCTTTCTTCTTCACCAATAGTAATAGAGAGGCAAGGGATTATTGGAGGGTTTCAATAATCCATCCTCAGATAATTGATTAAATTTTTTGGTAGCCTGCGACTCCATTACCTTCAACTTCCAATAAGGCATAGCCTGAATAGGAGAATAATCCCCAGTTTTAATGGTAGGCGTCACTCCATTCATTTTATAAAAATCATAGGTATGCTTCATGAAAATGTCTGAGTGTTCCTCAAGTAATTATTGCAATAGTTTTTCCTGATTGGTAGTATTAAGCTGGTTACAATTATGGGACCTACGGTAATGATGTCCTGATGGGATTCCAGTCCAAAAATTTTTTATAAGTTTACTAAATTCTTAATATCATAAATCTGTGAGAGAGGTAGTAATTTACCAGACTATTAGAGTCTTCTGATCCACAATTTCAGCTCATTGGTAAGGTCTTCTAGCAAGATGGCTAGCATTCCAGAATAAGCATAACCCAACACCCCTAGACAAGGCAAAATCTCCTTAACAAAAGGGTTTGTAACGCCATGGATTTGTAATAAATGACCCTTAGTGATAACAAAGTGTTAAAAAGGTATAAACAATAATCTGAGATTTTGGAGAATAATAACGGTATCAGGAGAGAAAATAGGCATACCTTCTCTGATGTCAGCCGCCTTGGGGGTTAATATTAATAGAGCTCCTTCAACTTTATATCGGATAGAATAGGACTTTTTAGTCTTCTCCAACAAACAAACCTGACGCTTAGTATATTTAATAGGGGCATGCTCAGACAAAATTAATGGAACCCAATACTAAAAAGGGATAGAGAAGGGTTGGGATAGTTAATAATTTCGTCAAATTCCTGAATAAGTTGCGTCCCCAAAAGAAGATTATAACTCAAATTATCCAAAATAATCGCAGGCACAGTAATAGTTACTTCCCAATCTTCAGGGGAAGTGATGAAAAAGCTTCATAGACCATGTACTCTGGGGCTCAGCAGTCCCATACTCCTCAAAATGGGAAATGTCAGGCATAAGTTTGATCTTTTTAGTCAGCTTAGAAAAACTACATACATGGGGTGACAAAATCAATGATAGCCTTAGTGGGGATTTGGTTTACTCAAAGATCAATGCAAGTAATCATACTTCCAAATTGGGTGGGTAGCGCCAACAATGATGGCAAGGAATAATAGGAAGATGGGCTATTTTTATTATATTTGGCATAGATATGGTCACCCTTAATTTATTTATTCTAGGTAAGACAACCAGGGGATGGACATTACCAAAAAAATAGAGAAAGAAAGTATTAACATGAAACATGAGCAGGGTCTAATCCATCATAAAAAGTTTTTACCTCCATATTGAAACTCGGATTTTTCTAGTTATGTCATGGGTAAGGTCTTCATATTATTGGACCTACTTACCGCCAATAGATTCCTTCAGCTGGCACCCCAATCAATGTGTGAAGGGCGGAAATTGAACCCACAACCTTCTTGTTGGTAGCCATATGCCCTACTGACTCACCTTCCACCCTCTAGATATGGTCACCCCTAATTTATACCAAATTATTATTAAGGTGATAGATCTTAATGTTTTTTCTTTTTCTTCTCATCTACTTTCATCTTAAAACAGCGGTCTTCAGTATGGAAATATTGATGACAATAGGTACATTGAAAATCCTGAGAGCTTTAAGGTACAACATATACTTTAGGGTGACTCAGTTTTTAAACCAGAGATGTAGGGGTTTTTGGTATTTTGAGGAGTAAATTCTAACAAGGTTCTTTAATGTCCAAGATATTTTGAAAACTCTCAATCAAACTAATAAAGTAGACTTGCAACAGAGTTTGGGAAGTGAAGTATGACATAACAGAAGTAATAGTACTTTTGAGATTAAAAAACCATAGGCCATCAAATTCTGAGCCTCCCAATAGTAACAGTGCACAAAGTCCCTAATGAAATCATTATAGAGACTGTATTCCCATAAATGCCTGATTTTGAAGGGATATGGTCTTCTCACTTTTGAATTCCTTTAACATATATCTTTTTTTTATTTGAGGTGGGCCAACCTGGGGATGATATCACACCAATGAAGGATGAAGTGGATTCAAATTAACAGAAAAGGAGGATAAAACCCAGAAAACCTTTATGCGCGGCATATAATAGGCCAGAAACTCCATGGACCACCTTGATATCCGCTATCTTAGTTTGGACTATTGGTGCGCAACGCCAACACAGTCATAGTCATCCCCTACCCAAAGTTCATGTACTGGAATCAAACTTGGGAGGCAGTGATAGAAGATCCATATTCTACCACTGGGGTATCCTCCCCTTAAATTCCTTTAACATAGCCTCTTTAACTTGAGACCAGGTATTGTAAGTCATCAAGTGATGAATCCTAATAATCCTGAGCCAACTGGGTATGACAATCAGGCAAGTAATTCATTTTTAAAAGTCCGTTGCCTCCACAAAGCTTTATAATAGAAGTAAAAGATATGAAATAATAATCTATTCCACAGGAGAATAATAATTTTAAATATTGGTTTATAGCTCATAGGGGCATTTGCCGTCAAGGAATGAACTCCAAGTTAGTCAAGTTGAGTTGAGACGTAAGAGGTTGAGTCAGAAGAATGAGACAAAAAACAGGTGCATATTGGCGACCTCAGTGTGAGTCTCATTAATCTGAGTGTTTAACCCCAAATGACCCACTTTGGCATCTACCTTTCAGGTAATTTGAGAATTTGTTCTTGCTGCGCCTGGAATTTAAGCTCCAAAAAGTTGACCCGAAAAATTAAGCATATCTCACTTAGATTTTCATTGCTTGTAGTAAAACATAAGTATCCTTAGCCCATTTGCCTAGGTTATTCAGCTCGTCAGCTAAGGAATGGGGCGCCAAGAGGGGGTCAATAAGAGTTCCATCAAGAGATAAGTTACAAGACTGGGTTACCTTTCGCATTTCCCTTGCAAAGATTCAATCTTCTCAGAGAGGGAACTAAGATTAGAATCAGAAGAACTATAAGAGCCTTCAGGCCTTGAAGAATGAGGGGTTCTGGAGGCCCAGGAGGGCAAGGAGGACACAGAGGCTAACAACACCTGGGGGTCTTGGCGGTCCTTCTGGACCAGGAGGTCCACCTGCCCCTGGGGATCCAACTGCTCCAGATGATCTCATGGGTCCTCTAGGTCCCATAGGCCCACTGGGCCCAATAGGTCCAGGGGGACCTACTGGTCCATGAGGACCCGGTACTCTGGGTGGCCCATAACTCTGGGTTCCCTCCATATTGCAGACATGCTTTTGAAAAGTTGGAGAATAATTGCTCCAATTGGATGAGGCGATTTCTAATTTCTTCTTCCACCACCTTACTTTGGCTCAAAAGCGAGTAAGGTTATCTTTCCATTCAACTTGAAATTCCCAGACACATTATATCTAAAAGGGATTCAATGGATATAGATACTCTGTAGTCCAATTGAGTGATTTGCTGTAGTACAATATTAATAAGATTATGATTACTAATAATGGCGTCGTGATAATCCCAACTGAACTTGTAAGAAGAATTGAAAAACGTGAGGACAAAATTGTCCATAGATTGCAGTACTTCAAAAAGATTTAGTATCACTTGATGATGTATTTACAGTACATGCAACAAATGTTACAACGTGGGATGCACAAAATTATGTAAATAAGGCCCAGTACTAACCACATCCAACTGAGAAGTTTGATATAAATCCCTCATGGTAGAGGGCACAGCTCTAGCCTGAGATCTAGTAGAATAGACTCCAGGATAAAGACCCTCTTTCAAGTGTTTGTTGGATAGTGTCTTGTAAGGCTTCATGCTGCATCTAAAATTGTAATATAACTTAATTTGTGACCGTTAAGGTCTAAATTGGCACGAAATTATAACGTAGATTGCGCCCTTGAAATTTTGGTCCTAGTGGAATGAACCCAGTTAAATATACTGCTCTGATCGTGGTCTTGAGATTCTTTAGCAGAAAAGGAGAATCCATTGTAGTAATTGACGTTTTCAATGGTGTGTAACTTCTAGTGGCTCCTTTAGTGAGACTCACCTTTAAAATTTAAAATCTTACTTAAAACATGACAGGTTTTCTCTAAAAGTTACTTTGGTGGACTCTTCAGAAATAAAAGTTATAGTATAAAAAATAGTTATTAACACGTCAAAAGACTTCTTTTTATTTTTGAAAAAGAATTAATATTTATAAGTTTATAGAGAATCACCTTCTAATGATATTTTTAAACTCTTAGAGATTAAATATTCTGAGATTAATTAATTAAGATAAGCGTGATTGTGTTTAGGAGACTAGAAGGGACCAAATTTATAAACCTCCCCCTCAGTGACCAGCGGAGGAATATTTGGTGTGATAGATTTAGGGACAGAAGAAGTTGGCGAAATACTGAGAGTCCACAAGGTTAGTTCTCACGCTGGTAGCTGGGTCAAGATATATAGATTTTGCATGGTAGAAGGCAAGAAAAAGCGCAGGAGCAACTTAAGCGTTCTCTCAATTAGTAGACACCATTCAGTAACTGATATATATGATTTTGTTAAAGTTCTAATACTGGTGTTGGTAATGATCATCAATGGAAGGTAGAATGAACTAATTTGTGGCCCAAAATTCCAAGCTTTCAAGCTGCATGGGTGTACTATGTATCATAAAATACTAATCCATCATTGACGCTTCTTAACTCGTCAGTAGATTGACTTTCCTGAATGCTATTATTCTCCATTGTTTGTGATAAAAAGTTTTCACTTAGACAGCTTTAAGCCCCTTAAGTGAGCACCACTTTTATCAGCGTAGCTTTTCTCTTGAAAGATGCTTAGGTTAAAAATGGACTCAAAGCTGTAAATTAGTGGAGAGGTCAAAAAACGAAAAGATAGGATGAATATAAACTACTTTATTAAGTTAAAAAAGCATCAATACTTATAGGGCGTGTGGGGACATGGTACTTCAAGACCTTCACGGCCCTTTACAATCAAGATTATTCACTGCCTTCTGGATTGACCACCTGGGCGGCACCCATATTGTCCTGTTAACCTGATTATTAGTGTGGTGGGGCCGCGCCTCTCACAATTTGGGATGTAGGGACGGGATTCCTGAAGATGTTTCCATAGATTCTTGTGCACGTGATGCTTCCTGTCAGATTCTGGTGGTTGACTCAAAAATAAACCTTTGACAACTATAAGATTGGGCCAATTACCCTTTCAACGCTTGAGCTTTACCTATATTCTCACCTCAAAACCCATTGAAATTATATAAATTGGGCATAATATCTCAGTGTCAATTTGATCAAGTACTTTATCAAAGTGCTTGGGCTGAATATGCTCTCATATTATGGCTGATTTTCTATGCATCAAATCTTTGCAATTGGTCCTGATTATTGAAATCCCAATCAATAAATTGTATACAAAATCATTTGGGACTGACCCAAAGTTAACATCAAAAATCCCATGGATCATCAGACAAATAAAAAAATGTAATTAATTTTCCACCCTAGGGTGACTTTGTATGCCAATATGCGTAATAAGCACAATATCACTTGCAATGGACTTCCCAAAGGGAGTACCTAGTGCTATCGATGGAGATGCCTGCCAACATCCTAAATAGGAGTACGTCATTTACTTTAATTGAGGTAAGAATTTCACAGAAGGTGTATATTTTCAGTAGTATGACAAAACTCAATCAAGAAGATCCTAGGATAATTTTGCATGTTTTTATCGCAATTTTTGTGCCCAAAATACTCCCAATTTTGAGAGTATTTTGCCACCAATAAACCTAAGAAAAGGTTTCAGTCATATCGGTTCAAGGGTAAAACTGATGTGGTAAATTATCTGTTGAAATTTTGTGCTCGTGTGTGGCCAGGAGATGCCCTAGAGGTATAAATACTGGCGCTTGGCCTAATGACAAACTAATAAATAAATATCTTATAACAAAAGTTATATTTATTTCATTACTTTCCTGGTTTTCTCATTAAATCCTTTCTTTGAAGAAAAGTACTGACAATCTGGACGCGCCTAATCCACAGCTTATATATCTACCTGCCTCAGAAGAAGTTCCTGAACACAAGGGAAAATTACGTTCAAAATTGGCTGGAAGAGTTGGGGCAATTATAATAGGCCTAGTGAGTTTTTTGAACGGTCCAAATACCGTAAACTACAGGCACTATTGAGGATCAAACACCAGAACTTCAAATTGAATAGACGTGCAGGATAACAATAAACAAGCGAGAAATCCTTAGATTTTCACACTTCCTGATAAAATCTAGTTTTGGCGCCTTCAGGGTAAGGTTCCGTTCACATTAGTTTGAAGTCAATCTATTGAGGCTAAATCTAGGAGCAGGAATTTTGAACTTGCTTGTCATCTCGATCCCAACAAAAATCTTTAGTGCTAATATCCCTAGTGACGAAAATTCCACTAGGAAGTTGATGAAGCTAATTCAACTCATAATAGTCTAGTTTTCAAAGGACTTTGGCCAACAAATCTGAAAAGTCCCAAAAGTAATATTTTTGAGTTTCAAAAGCCCCAAAGAACTTATAGTGAAGGCAACTTTGCGGGATGAAGGCCTGGTACTTACCCTAACCACAGTAGGGCTGCACAAATCTAACCCCCACCAAATGTGGGCCTGAGTGAAATTTGGATGTAGCTCGCACTACCCCAAAACTAACATATTTCGCCCTGTTTAAGTACTGGGAATACCGTCTGCACCAGCTAAAACAGGCGTTATGCCTCTCATTTCCAATGTGGGAGACAAGACCTGATGACCCCCAGGTTAGGGACACTGAGGGGAGAGAAGCTAAAGCCCACCCCTTTATCACCTGCTTTTAGTAGAGTTTTTCTCTCTACCCCTTTTTGTCCAGGAAGCCTTTGAGTCCTTTTAGATCAAATACAGTTTTCTTGCATGATCACCTTTGCCACCAGATGTCTTAGACCTGACCAAACTGGAAGCTAGCCAAGCTTCAGGCCAACTCAGAAAACCTTGGTATTGAGTATAAGCAGGTGCACTGAAGCGCAGCCAACTAGGATTGCCCATCCCTTGTTTTAGGGTTCGCACCCACACAACCTCAGCTCATGGGGAAGCTGTTTGACAGGGACCATGTCTGACTTGTACTACCCCTTCCTGCCCATATTCTCCCCTCATGGAGTGGTATATATCCACGTGAACAGATTGGCACAATCATCACTACCATCCCTCCCCCTTTTCAGGCCACTACAGGACCATACTAATATGCCACTCTAGGTTCTGGTGTTCACTACTCACCCATGTTTCCATGGGTTTTCTCAGTTGCGCCAAGAGGAGGCCCCAGATAACCTTATCTAGCTCCACCATAAGTATTATTTAGTCAGTTCACAAAATAGTTGGACTAGTTCCCAATATGGCCCACCATCAATGATACTAAACAGATGACCCTATGAGTACCATTAATAAGCGGGTGTATAGTGCGTTACCAAATAGGGTTGACTCCAAGCAGGTTAGTACACCTGCTATATTGCTTTGTAAAAGATAACTAACGATTTATTAGTATTAGCTTTCTCATATATTATCACTGTTATAAACTATAAGGAGAATACTTTTACTATCTCAGTCAAACACTTCCCTTTATAATCTGAGAGATAATTAGACTCTTTAACTTATAGGAATAGTTTTATCAATGTTGTCTATAATTATGGTGTAGACCCTCATTATCAACAAGTAGGTCATGATAGTTCTCCTCCTGACACCATTCTTAAGAATAAAGATATTCCCCTAAAAATTTACAAGAATTTTTTTTATATAGCCTAGAGAACAGTGGTAATTTCCACTGGTATGAGTTTGGAGCTACTTGAAGGATTGGTAGGAGAAATTCACATCCTTTGGCAACAGTCAAGGGCTGAAGCTTTTGTGGCTCCTTGAAAAAACTCGTTTGCCCACCAGGTGATCTTTGTATTATTTGCCAACCTATCTGCCTCCAAAATGCTCGTCAAGAAGAAGCAGAAGGTCGCATTCATATATCTCACTTCAAGAGAAGAATTTTTGGGAAGTACAAAATTTGGAATTACACAAAGTTTAGTTTACCTGAACCAATTTTAAAATTGTTGGTCATTTCGCATATACAACACAATGGACTAACCAAGGGCAGAAGGATCAAGCAATGGATCTCACAAAAAAATGCTCAAGTATTTGCGATGGACAACTACAACCTCATATGCGCTGAGGGGATCCAGCATCACATTGATACTGAGGAGGCGATACTAATTTAATAGCTTCTGATAAAGCGAAGTAAGACCAGCATTAATGAGGTGTGTCGTGATTCCAATATGACTGGACAATAAGCCCTAAGTCAATAAGGCGAAATGAATGGAATCCGCCAGAATCAAACCGGTAATGGTAATTTAAGCTCTTCAGAATGAGGCGATAATAGGATTAATGAGTTATATCAGATATAACAATTTTATATTGGTTCGCCTCTAAAATAAGGTGATGTTGACATTTGATTATTACGATTTAAATCGCCTACAATTAAGGCGATAGCAATTTTGAGAATAACCAGCTGAAGCAAGAAGAATCGGTGAAACCAAATAGTCCAAGCTATGAGAGTGGTATCATCAAAGCCGGTGTAATATAAGCAAGATGGGCGATCAAGAGGAGGTTCGTTGTTAAGTGAGTACAGAAAGATGGAATATGAATAATCTGCGGGATTAAGATAAATAAATAAAAGAGGTTGTGGGAGCAAGTGCTCCATTTTTTTATATTCATATTTTCTGTTGTTTTGAGGACAACAATCTTCATATCGTTGGTCCTGATTGCTCAGTAAGTCAAACCCTGTGCAAAGTCTACTGGCATATCTATTGATACTGCCAACTTTCTAACAGTGGTGCCCACTACAGGGGGCTCATTGATCAGTTATAAAAATAATAAAACTCAGTTGCCTGCAATACTACAGTCTGGTCGCTTTGATAAGAATTCTGCACAAAATTCTGGGACTGTTACATATGAGGAATTGAAACTTGCCTTGGACACTGTGCTCAAAAGACAAGATGAGCTGCTCCAGGAAGTTTGCTATGACAATCTGCCACCATTTGATTGTGATGGAAATATTCATGGGCTCTTTCAACGATTTGAGTTTGCAACCAAAGGAACCTTGGACTGGAAAAGGGCAAAACTGTTGATCTCAACCTTGGATGTTGGAAGCGCTGATCAAGTGGTTTGTTATCTTTCAGATAGTTCTGTTACCTATCAAGAAGTTAAGACGATGGTGCTAAGGTTGTTTGGTGGAACTGCAAAAATGTCGCAGCAGAAAGATGAGTTCTTGACCAATGGGTTTCAGCAAAATGAGACCCTCACCACATTTGCTGAGCATTTTATGGCGGAAGCCCATGTGTTGATTGGGGCAAGGATCTTATCTGAAGTTGATGTGTGCATTTCTATGTCCTCTGTGGTAAAACCATACCCTGAGCTTTTCAACGTCATGGCTACATTGTTGGAGGTCGATGTATCTCTTCTAAAAGTTGTTCAGTTTTTACGTCGCCTAGCTGTATCTTTCCCACCACCTAACATTGAACAGATTCGTACTGCTGCCATTGCTGACCCTAATATTGGGGGTGGAATCAATCAGTTGGTACATGTTTTGACAGGTTACTCCACGCAGTCCAACATCCATCCCATATCTGCCAATTGACAACTGACCAACTACCACTTTGACCCTAAATACACTGATTGACAGCAGACGTTCTACCAATGTGGGTCCAATATGTTGATCATCTTCAGAATATCCTTATAAGTGGGCCACCACATACTAAGCACAGACGTAGGACCTATGGAGTAAGTTGTTTTAATTGTAGTCGCACTAGGCATATGGGATGATGGCACCCTAATCAACGGATCCCTTACATACCACAGGATCAAAGTTATTGGGGAAAAGTTAGAGCGGAGTAGAGATGGGACTCTCTACTTCCGCTAACTCAAAATCATACGTCCCACCTGAAGCTACTGTATTAATTGCAGCAGAAGCCTTTCAGTATGACGATACCTCCCTCTATCAACAGTCAGTTGGGGGAGTAAATGTGCTGTCTAAAACAAGTCAGAGAGAGGGCAAACACAAGTTTTCTGGAGCAGCCAAAGCCTTACGCTTGCCAAAAGTTTGTTCAAAGTCCTTCAGACCAGCTAGAATCATTTGCAGATGCATTGTCTCTAAAAGGAGTAGAGGTCGCCTTTCCAGTGAATGATATTATAACAAAGTACCCTACAGTTGGTGCGAGCATTATAAATTTTTTGGGAAAAAATGGACCACTAAATGTACATGTAGTAAATAGTTGGCATTCATCTTACTCGGAATGCACCTACTGTGACATTGTGGTAGCCAAAACCTGAGTACACGCTATAATTGATATGGGTGCTCCTGTTAACATTGTCTCCAATAAGTTGGTGGCAAAGTTATCTTTAAAACCTGACATAGACCACCGGTGGTGTATGGGACTGCTGGGGTGGAAACCATGGTCTTTGAAGGAGCGTATAGCGCGCTTCCCTTGTGGTTTGGATCCGTTGTTGTGGTAGCTCCAGAAGTAGTATTACCAAATAGCCACTATGATCTGTAAAAGGAAAAGCTTGAATGCAACATTATGGTGCTGTCGTTGACATGATGGAAGAGACCTTCACTATTTTGGGACAGTGTATCCCAATTTATTTTACCTCCAGAGGAGTGCCAAAGGATTTAGTGCATATGGGACAAATCAACCTTGCCTACAGCGATGGGGTGATTCCAGTGCACTATAATCAATTAAAAGGGAAAACTCAGGCCCTTCCCCATCAGATATATGAATATCAGGGACTACCGCTTAGAGCAGCTGGGGCTATATCCATTCCCTCTGGACACCAAGTAATAGTAGACACTGAGTTAGAGGTGGAAGTGCCAGCTGGGCTTTATGGGGAGATCATCAGCCCTTATCAGCAATCGCGGCTTGAGCCCCACGTGGCTCCAGGCATCATACTTCCAGGCCATGGGGAAATCAAGATTTTGATAGCAAATCTTCAGAGCAAAACACTCCACATCCCCTGGCATCAGATTATAGCGTATTTAAATCTGAACCCAGTTGAGGAGATCAACCAAGTTCACGAGTTTGGTTCCTTGGATGAATTTTGTCTGCCCATTGAGCTGCCTCCCAGGGTAATGACGGTTGTGCCATGGGAGAATCTTATGGGGTTATCAGAAGATCAGAAGGATTGGGTGGGAGCTTTATTTCAAAAATATAAAAAAGGTTTTTACAGTAGATGATCATGATTTGGGGTGCGCTTGGGGGGTTGTTCAGCGACTAGACACTGGGGATAACCCCCACACCAGGTCTCGGCCAATCCGCCAATCAAGGGCAGCTGAAGAAGTCATCACTGAGGAAATTGACAAGCTGCTAGAGCAGGGGATGCTCGAACCATCTAAGAGTTTTGTGGGCATCACCTGTCCTAATTGTTATGAAGAAGGATGGTACTAACCGCATAGTAATTGACTGCCATAAGCTCAATAGTGTCATCAAAAAAGACTCATACCCTCTGCCACAGATTGATGATGCGCTGGACCGTTTAGGTGGAGCTCACTACTTCTTGGCAATGGACTTGATATCCGGTTATTGGCAAATTGAGTTGCCCACAGCAGAACAAGGAAATTGCGCCATAATCACATCCAAAGGGCTTTTTCAGCCAACTCGGATGCCGCAAGGGCTATGTAATGCTCCAGCTATGTTCCAACGAGCAATGGAAACCATTCTGGGCGATCTGAAGCTGTCGTGTGTACTTGTGTACCTTGATGATATTAATGTCTTCTCTCGCACATTCACTGAACACCTTACCCATTTGGAAGGGGTATTTCGCCGACTGGCTGAAACAATATTAAGATCAAGCCCTGGAAATGCCACTTCTTCAAGCATCAGCTAGAGTACCTCATTTTTGTGGTGGATGCGACCAGGCTGAGACCTCAACCAGCCAAGGTAGAAGCCATTTGGCAGATGACAACGCCAGCTAGTAAATGAGACATTCAGGTGTTTTTGGGGATGGTGGGTTATTACTGACGCTTCATACCCAATTTCAGTTGCATTGGAGGTCCACTGTTTGAGCTACTAAAGAAGAATGACATGTTTTAATGAACGAAATGGCGCCAATCTGCCTTTGATACACTCCAAATGGCACTAATTAGTGCGCCCATGTTACTCTACCCTAATTTCAATAAGGAATTTATAGTTCAGATGGATGCATCACTTTCCGCTGTTGGGGCAGTCCTGTCTCAGAAGGACGATAAGGGGGAGGAGCATCCTGTGGCATACTGCAGTCGTAGCTTGAATTGCCATGGACGAAATTACACCTTAACTGAGTGAGAGTGCTTAGCGGTGATTTATGCATACAAGCAGTTCCGAGTCTATTTGCATGGAGTAAAGTTTAAGGTTGTAATGGATCATGCATCGTTGCGCTGTTTGAAGAACTTGAAAGAGCCTAAGGGGCGGCTAGCTTGATGGGCTCTTAAGCTGCAAGCTTATGATTTCGAAATTCTTCATTGGCCAGGGGCAAAGCATCAGAACGTCAACTTCTTATCTCAATTGCCAACTGTTGCAGTGATGGCGGACCTCAGTGATGTGATGTATGACAAGATGCTCAGCGGAAAGTATGATGACAAACCACCCCAAGTAATCAAAGTGTTAAATGAATTGCGCACAAATACCTTCCAGCAGAATGAAGAACTGTACAAACAAACTGGTGATTCTACGGTGAATTTTCCGCGGCCCTTCGCATGGCCAGGAATCATTATGAGCGCTCACAAGTCAGTCAGGCATGGTGGCATGTGTAAGACTATGAAGTTTTGTTATGCATAAAATACTATTGGGAAAGTACGAGTTTTGATGTGCTTGAAACTATTTCCTGTTGCCATCAGTGCCAAGTAGAGAAGCCATTCCACCATATGACATCAACCAGTTAGTGAAACCACATTTCGCTTGGCATATGGTCTCTCTTGATGTCGTTGATCCCTTTCCAACAGGAGCCAACCATTGTAAATACATTTTGGTGGCTATTGACCACTTGACCTGGTGGGTCGAGGCAAGGGCAATATGGGATTTGTGAGCGGTTACAGCGGCCAAGTTCATAATGGAATGCATTATTCAGTGTCATGGTTGCCCTCAGTTCATTCTCACTGATAATGGCACCAACTTTACTTCGCATATCCTCCCCAAACTAAATGAGCTTATGGGTATCCATGGAGTTCTGACGACCCCATACCACCTCGAGTCAAATGGAATGGTCGAATGGGTGAATGTAACTTTGGTGAACATACTACAAAAACTAGTAATGGATCGCCCTTCTGATTGGATTTCTCTTCTTTCTACGGACGTGTTTGCCTATAACATTACTTATCATTCTGCCACAGGGAAGAGTCCCTTCCAACTACTATATGGCCAACACCTGGCCCTTCCATCATTACTTTATTTGTGTGTAGAGGACACAGGCGGAGTGGAACCCCACCGCTATTTGATAAAACTCGCAAAAATTCTGATCAGACTGCAAACTGAAGCATATTCCTTCAGCTTAGCCAAGAAGATTAGGAATCAGGCCACCAATCAGGTATGTTATAGTGGGCTGGCAACATTCAAGGATGGTGAGATGGTTCTCTTCCATGACCAACATGGATTCAGGCGAAAACACAATCTGGCTAGTATATGGATTAGTCTGTTCAAAGTCATTGAGAAAATGGGGTCGACGCATATACTATCAAGGACCCCATTAGTGGTCAGATCATTAACTGAGTGCATGCAAAATTCCTCCGAGCTTATAAGCAATAGGAGCCTCATCATCCAGTCAAGGTGGGGGTAATGTCGCAATTCCAATATGATTGGATGATAAGCCCTAAGTCAATATGGCAAAATGAATGGAATCCGACAGAATTAACTGGTAATGGTAATTTAAGCTCTTCAGAATGAGGCAATATTGGGATTAAAGTGTTATATTGGATATAATGATTTTGTATTGGTTTGCCTCTAAAATAAGGCGATGTTGAAATTTGATGATTGCAATTTAAATTGCCTACAATTAAGGCGATAGCAATTTTGAGAATAACCAGCTGAAGCAAGAAGAATCAGTGAAACCAAATAGTCCAAGCTATGAGAGTGGTATCATCCAAGCCGCTGTAATATAAGCAAGATGAGTGATCAAGAGGAGGTTCGTTGTTAAGTGAGTACAGAAAATTGTAATATGAAGAATCCGCAGGATTAAATTTATTGCGGGGAAGGCTGACCATGGGACGGACACTTAGAATATGACTTAGAAGAGACAAAACTTAGTACCAGGGAAAGCACCCCAGAGAAGCGATGCTATCTCTTGTTGCCAGCGGGAACGCCACTTATGGGGAGGGAACGTGTGAAGGGGCCGTAGCCACAATTGAACACGTGTGGAGGAAGGGGTCTGATTTGATGAACCAGACTGGGAACCAGGAGGAGACCAGCTGTCAGCGGTGCGGTGGGAGGTATCCAAACATCCACACTTGAAAGTGGTCCACCAAATGAGACCAGAATCTGTGGACAGCTTCTGGGAGGGTGGGGGTGGAGCCTGCGATGGCATCTAAGACAATCGTGTGGATGGTCCAAATGGCGATTGCAACCACCAAAGCATGGAGGGAGGGTGGAAGGGAGGAGGCCATTGATAGAGCAAACATATCTCTTGACAGACTGAAGGGATGCGTTTGATCCTGGCCCAGCAGACGTTGAACTTCGCGCCATATCACTTTAGAGGTAGGGCACTTCTCCAGGCGGTGGAACAGCGTTCCATACTGGCCACAAACGACACAGGATGAGTGTAAAGCGTTAGAGCGCTCAGCTGTATGATACACCCACCTCTTGCAGCGCCACACATGGGACCGGACTTGAGGCTGCAACAGAGGATGGTGTGCGTATTTCCAGATAGTTTTTTGGGTCTCAATGGAGTAAGGGATGTCCATCATGTTCAGGTAGTCCACCCTTTATTGGACATGGGGCCGTGTGGGGATCACGCCATCTTGGATGGGTAGCCCCTGTACCTCTTGTGTGAAATGAGGAGAGGGGCGACCTCTCTGGGCTGTGTGTCCACTAATACAAATTCTCCACTCAGCGCTCCGCATGGAGAGGAGGATTCATTTGTAGTGGGTTTTAGTCCCGTGAGGGCCTGTGGCCGATGGGTGTGAAGCGAGGTATTTCATCAGGGAGTGGGGGTTTGATGGGTTGTTGAGGCCCAAGGCTCAGGAGAAGTTGGAGCGGGCTGCGCGGGACCAGTGTTGGGAGGAGAGCATAGGGGCGAGACAGCCGCTATCCAGGTACCCAATATCTTGGCAGCATGGGCTCTGAAGTCGAGCAGACCCATGCCACCATGATGATGAGGGCCAAACATGACCTCTAGCTGTACTGGTGGAGGGCGGCCTGACCAAAGCCATCCTTGCAGCAGGGCATACAAGGATTTGAAGAAGCATGGGGAGAAGGGGATGGCGTGGGCTCCAAACCAGACTTTGGAGAGGAGCATAGAGTTGGTTAAAACAACCCTGCCAGTAAGGGAAGTAGGGCGGTCTCTGAGAGAGGTGATTTGCTTCGTCACGTTGTCCAGAATACGGCTCTTGATTACTGCTGACGCATATCCACCTGCCTCCATCCACACGCCCAGATGGTATACCGGTCCTATGGTTATGCGTGGCATGAAGGGGAGCACCAGTGAGGCGGTGTGTGTTGAGCTGGTAGGGTGAGCACATGTGCGAGCAGATGGGCCAGGTTGGGAACTAATTGCTGGGGCCCAGCAGTTCTGAGACTGACCAAGGAGGATGATTTCGGTTTTGGAAGCGTTCAGTGCCGCGTTACTTACCCAGGAATACTCCTGGATGAGAGCTTCAAGCGCGCGTGCATCTTGATTATTAGACACCCCAACCACACAATCATCTGTGAACGCCATCATTTTGACTGGGGCTTGGCCTAGCACATGGACCCCAGTGAGTTGAGCATTCACATTTCGCAGTAGTGGGTCAAGGCTAAAGTTGTATAAGAGTGGGCTGAGGGGGTCCCCTTGTCGCAAGCCCCTTTGAGGGTGGACTACATCCGTTAGGAAGCCAGGGCCACGTACTGCCATTGTTGCAGATTCTGTGAGCAGCATCACCCAGTTGATGAAGCGAGGGGGTAAGCGGAATTGATGGAGGCAGGCCCTGAGGTATTCCCAGTTTACTCTATCATAGGCCTTCTGTTGGTCCAAGAATACAAGTGCCCCGGAGGCTGTGGACTGACATGCATTAGCCACAGAGTGCACGTTATCCCAAATTGACCTTCTGGGTATGAAGCCAAATTGCTCTGGGGAGATGGTGGCAGATGCTATAATCCCTAAACGGTTAGCCATGATTTTTGTTAAAATTTTTGTTTCCGTGTTGGTTAAAGAAATGGGGCGCCAGTTGGCTAAGTCTAGCTTATCCCCTTTCTTGAAAAGTGTGACAGTAAAGGCCTCATGTCCTCCTGGTAGGAGGCGCGTATCCAACAGGCTCTGGTTAAGTGAAGCGAGCAGCAGTGGGGATATATATTTGAAGTATTTTTGTAGAATTCATATGGGATGCCATCTGGGCCTGGGCATTTCCGGTTAGGTGCACCGCGGATGGCTGTCCATAATTTGTTCAGAATAATTAAATTCATTATTTCCGGGTATTGAGAAATGGTACAGATGTGGGCTTGGTCAAGAAATTCTGCCACTTCAGCTGGCTGAATCGGATCAGATTGGTATAACTTGGAGTAATACTTCTGTGTTTTTTTTAGTACTAGATGGTCCCTATACTTCTGTGTTTCAATTGCCACTTCAGCTGGTGTATCCACGATGGAATCGTCTGATCTTCGCACCTGTGTGCAGGCCATGCTCTGGTGTGGTGCAAAATTTTTTTAAAAAAAATATGCGGTGCACTTGTCACCCTTTGTGATGCGTTTGGCCCTGTATTGAACACAAACCTGATGTTTGTGTTGCCTTTTGAGCACGTTGAGGTGGGCGGCTGCTTCTGCCCACTTCTGGCCCCATGCAGGGCTGTGTCCTGTAGCGGGGATATTGGACTCCAGGTGAGCCAATTCTGCCAGAGCGCGCGAAATGATCGCCAATGTGGCTAGTGAGCATCTGGAGGAGAGGTGGTGAGAGTGGCGGATGGTATCCTCTTTGAAGGTTGCCCATGTTGAGATGGGGTTTGTGCAAAACAGTGTTACAAACTCTTTTGCCAAAGTTGCTTCTTCCACCCAAGTGGAAAATCCTGGCAACGTGAGTTTGGGGGGGCGGAGCTTGCACCAATGTGGGGCCCTGGCCACTGTGGTGGGTAGGTGGTAGGTTATCAAGACCAGTCAGTAGTTGGAGAATTCCATTTTTGTTGTTTTGAAGTGGGAGATGTGGGGTTGGAATTTCGCCGGCGTTAGGATAAGGTTGATGCGGTTCATGGACCTTAATTGGCCATTGTGGACGTGGGGGCATGTCATGTTTTGAGCAGTGGGGCATGTCGTGGCAGTGCATCCCTTAACCTGAGGGTGGCCTTTAGAATGCGCAGTTCTATGTGACCCTTGGGGGTGTGGGGTGAGGAAGGCCACCGGTCCATTGGTGTGTTTAGCCAACAGTTCATGTCACTGACTATGAAAGGGTCTGGAGGTAGCGAGAAGGATTTGACCAATGAGAAAATTTCCTGACGCTCGCGTGCACCATTTGGGACATAAATATTGATGATTGCGTGCGCTACATCAGCCCATGAGAAAGTAACAACAAGAACTTGGCCATTTAGGAATGTTTCTGATGATAAAAGTCTGAAGAGATTGTTTCTCTGAACTAGCACTACACAGTGCTCTGACCAAAAGGATAGGGATGGTAGGAGCATGGATTTCCAAGCCTCCTTGGAACCTCGTGGACAGTGGGACTCCTGGATAGCCAGGATATCCACGGGTAAATTTTGTTGTAAAAAACTCAGTTTCCTAGCCTGGGACGGTGAGGCCTTGAGTCTGGCGATATTCAACGTCCCTAAAGTGAAGGTTTCCCCTATTGCACCTTAGGTGCAAGGGGGTGGGCACCCAGGCCCACTAGCCTCCTCTAGATCCTCATGGGCCTTCATGGCAGCGTGGGTGTTAGAAGCAACACTATCAGGATTTTTGTTAATTTTTGTGGAAAGAGTTGCATTGGCTTTAGCCTTCGCTTTTTGTTTCCCCGACGTTGGACGAATTTTTTGCAGTGCAGATGAGTTTGGTACACCATTGAGCGGGTCAAAAAAATTTTCAGTTGGGATGGGCTCCAAGTTGGTTTCAACTGGAGCTTGGGTGCAACGATTTGGTGAGATCAAGTCACCCATCAGATCCTCAGATTGAGTGGCCCAAATGGCATGGGCTTTCCAATCTGATTGGTTAATGGATTTTTAAGTTGCTTCCACCGCGAAGGTTTCAATGTCCTCCTGATGTTGGGAGTGTGGGATAGCAGTGGTGGCTTTGGCCGCTTCCTTGGCCGTGCCCTGTGGGCCTGCTTGGCCTTCTTCCACTCTTGCGGGGAGATGGGCTTTACCAGTAGGTAGCAGCCTTGTGCTCCCCATGGGAAAGCCTCTTTGGTGCTTACAGTTGGTTTGTAGTGCGCCTCTCCACTGGCCATGGCCGCCGAGGGGTGCTCTTGGAATGTGACGCCCTCCTTGGTGGGGCATGCATGCGCCTTATGGCCAAACGCATCACAGTGGGTGCAGATGGGGGGCGCGCTGTCCATGGTCACCCAGAATGGTTGGGTGGTATGCCCTTCAATATTAATAAAAGTGGAGTGCGGGATCTGGGTTAGGTCCTTCGCAATCTCCATGGTTGGGGTCAGAACTGCAATGGCTTTGCCGGTGCACAGGTGTGGCATCAGCGTGAAGCGTTGCATTTCAAAAGATTGTGTTTCACCGTATATGGCGAGAAATTCTTTCAGGTGTTGTTCTAAAATATCATGTTTTACTGTAGTAGGCAAAAAGTCAAACGTGAGGAAAATTTGGTTTGATTTCGTCCATCTGGTGAATTTGGTTTTGATGACCCATTGCCCTTTGGGGAGATCAACCACTATGCGCACCACAGCAGCATCATCTGCTGCCTCTTTGTTTTTGAAACCTAGGTCCAGCCAACCGCGTGACATAGAGTGAGGTGCGACGCACACCGCGGTCAGGAAAAAGGTGTGCACATCTTCACAAAATTTTTACCATAAAGCTGTTTGTTGGATGTCCAGAAACATGCAGACTCCATATTCCACCGACAAAAGTGGCTGGGAGTGCAGCGTGTTGATATACTGGTTGCATCGTGCTTGTCATGCGAGTATTTCTGGGAAAATAGTGACCACCAGTTTTTTAAAATTTTTGTCTATTCTGCTAGTTTCTCAGGGGCATTTTCAAACGTTGGAGGCCGCGGGCCTTCCACCTGCTCCTCTTACCTTACTTGCCCAACTGCTCCCTGACATGAGCGCAGACTAATCTCCTCTGTGAGATTATCAAACAAGATTCAGACTTGAATTGAATAGGTTGCAAAAGTGATTGCAACGAGAAAGAAAAGTCAAGAATCCGCAGGATTAAGCTAAATAAATAAAAGAGGTTGTTGGAGCAAGTGCTCCATATTTTTATATTAGTATTTTCTGTTGTTTTGAGGACAACGATCTTCATATCGTTGGTCCTGATTGCTCAGTGGGTCAAACCTTATGCAAAGTCTAAAGGCGTATCTATTGATACTGCTGATTTTATAACAAGGTGCAAAAGAAGATGTTTAATATATGTCAAGGAATGGTTATCCCTTTGCATAGCCCATGAGCCAGCCAAGTACTCATAGTTATGAAAAATGATGGCATAATAAAATCTTTATCAATTACCAAAGGTAGATTAATTAAACTAAAAAAAGAATGGTTCTTCTCTACCTCAAATAGATATGCATTGAACTAATTTGGAGGAGCAAAGTAATTGGCCATTTTAGATCTCATCAGCAAATACTGGAAAAATGATTTGCCCTATGAAGACCAGGAAAGTGTGCGATTATTAACTCTTTAGGGTTGTTACATCTAACTCAAATGACCAGGGGCTAAGCAACGTGCCAGACACTTTCCAACGGGTAATGACACTATCATAGGAATTTGTTGATGCGTTGTGATTTGTTTTAACTCAACAACTTAAATGAGCTCTCAAAAACATGCATTTAACATCTAGCACCCCTAAGAGGTTTTTTGGAGGTTAGACCAAGATAATTAAAGATTAAATTTAGCGAATGTCAGAATTCAATTCTAAAATGGAATATCTGGGGCACATCTTTGACACTCCCAGAAAACATTTACAACCTCGAAAGTTCAAGGCCATCAAAAACATGAAAAGCCTAAAAGTATGTGAGGTATCCAATTATTTCGTGAAATTGTTGGATATTACCACCAATTCATTTTGGTTTTTAACAGCTCGCTAAGCCTAATTCCATTTACTTTGAGGAGAATTACCTTCCAGTGGCCACAAGAATGCAAAGAATTCTTTAACCAGCTGTGTAAGTCGCTGGTTAAATCCCCAATCTGAGATGCCCTAAGTTTGAACAGCCTTTTATAGTGCAGTCTGACAAGTCTCTCATGGCTAGAGGAGCTGTACTCTCTTAGATAAGGCTTGAAGGGGACGAGCACCTGGTAGCTTTCTGCAGTCATATTTTAGCTAAGCATGAATGCTATTATATGGTAACTGTTTGAAAATGATTATCTGCCCTATATGCCTGTAAAAAATCTCAAGTCTACATACATGGGTTCAAGTTCAAACTTGTCACCAATTATACTTTCTTTCATTGGCTATATAATCTCAAGGGACCCAAGGCCAGTTAGCACAATGGGCCTTGAATTACAGGCCTACGATATGTGACAATTTACTGCTCAAGACATACCCATCAGAATGTCAATGATTTTTGCGCTGCATGTTGTATCTGCACTCACTCCATTTTCACTTTAACTAATTGAGAAGATGAAAGTGAAGTATTACGACTATAAATAGCCTGTTGTTTTCAACACCTTGATTAAGCTCATTATAGAAACTGAAATATGGGATGGACAATAATACAAAATTGTGGGGGATAACTGGAGACTATACCCCCACCTTCGCTAATCCAGAGATAATCATGCAAGCTCATTGTACCATAGAAGATGGAGCTTGAAGACCTTAAAGCTATTACAAAAAGGTAATTATAGGGATTCCTTAAGTTTTAACATTCAAAATGGGTTAACAAAATGTCACAAATGTCAAGCCCACAACCACTTACCAGAGGGGCAAGCCTAATTGCCTGGCACACAGTGCATATCAATGTTCTTGAACCTTTTTGACTAACGTTCTTAACTTTAAATACATTATAGTAGCAGTCTATCATCATCATTTGGGTCAAGTATTGATCCCTTGAGGATTTTGAAGTAATCTCAAATGCAAATTTAATTGGAGAAATCATTCACTGAAATGGTTGTCTGCAGGATATCTCATGGACAATGTCACTAATTTCACAACTCAAGCCATTCTGATCTAAAAAAGCTGATTAAAAACGCGGAGTTCTTACTGTCCCTTACCACAAGACCAACGGAATTGCGGAATGTGCCAGTTGTACTTAGTATAAGCTCCAAAAAAAGTTTAACGATTCTCTATCTTAATGGGCCATATACTTGGACTCAACTGTTTTTGCTTATATTCAAGTTACCAAAATATATGGGGTATTTACCCTTTCAGCTTTTATATGGTCAACATTTGTGCAACAGCTTTAGTTACACTTTATAATAAAAAATAAAGAAAATTTTGGCTATTTAAAAACTTTTACCAACTGGTGGAATCCTAAATTAGATTCAGACTGAGGCCTATGGAGCATCCCTGTTGTCAGGATTCTCCCTGGTTTAGGTGAAAGCCTTGTCCAGGGGAATGGTCAGTACCTTCATTAGAGGGGCACAAATCCTAAATGGCTCAATAAGTTTGAGAATGGGGTTCAACTCTATGTTTTCCGCTGGTATACCATATTTGGTGTTTTACATAAATAACTCCAAATTTGGTCAATTGTTACTTCCTCATTTCCTGAATCATGTGAGGGGGGTTTCCACTGATCCAGTCACAAGGGTGGCGAGATCTGAGTAAGGTTCAAAACGGTGGTTAATACAGAAGACCAGGAGAGATCCTGAATGGATGGAGCCACGACAATCCTTAAGGCACCATACCCCCATGCATCCTATAAAAATCAATGCTTGTTAGTCTAATAAAGTACTTTTTCAACAGGATATATTTTTATCTTATTTTGTTTAAGTTTTAATTTATTCTAATGAACAAAGTCTCATCCAAACTTACGCCTAAATCCGCCCCTGTCCTCTCAGCTTACCATAGCCTCCTGCAGTCAGCCAACATACTGGGTTTCCCAGCGTTAACACTAGCAAGTGCATCTGGCAGAAACCCGATATCTGGTGCTCACTACAGGGGCGCTTCTAAGGCGCATCCTGAGGAGTTACCCTCAACCTTGGACACAAATCAACCTTCAGCGAGCACTCCAGACGCTGATCTTCTGATCTACCTTCTCTGGAACGGCCAAGCTATAACACATCCTCCAGTTGAAAAAAGAATATTAAAATAATATGAGTACTCAAATTTTAACAAAAACAATTAATTTTAATACTAACACTAATATTTATTTGGGTAAATAAAAGAGAAATCCTCCTCTAAATGACATTTCCCACTCTTCTGCTTTAGAGCAGAAAGTGGAAACAAAGCGAAAAGCCAATTTGAACCCAAAAAGTACCAAATGACAAATCAAATGTGGCCAGCAAGCATTAACAACACCAAATTGAGAAATTGGGACAAGTTGAGAACCAGCTTTCAATCTTGACAAAGACTGCAAACTTAAGGAACTTTCTGGAAGCCTCAAAAACAATTGGTGCAACAATGTACTAAAAACGCTATACAAAATCCCTGGGACTTATCTTTGCACCATTTGTGATAAGCTCGATGTCTCCTTTCTGGCAAATCTAATGCTTTTCAACTTTGATGGCTCCCTCCAGAGATTGGGCCAGATATTACTAAAACGAAATATCAAGATTACTTGGTTCAGCTCTCAGATTGGGATAGCGCCAAAACTGAAAAAAAATGAGGGTCCTGAAAAAGTAAAGCTTGAGGAGCTGGCTGACATTACCTCCACTACTAATGCGAACATTTTAACCCACTTTGAATTTCCCTCTAAAACTTTGTTGCATGGGTTGCTTTCAGTTGCGGCAAAATTTGCTCACTCCAATCCTGAGATGGTGGCTTGGCGTAGCTTGAAAAGGCTTCCCTGTCAAAAATTTCAAGGGGCAACATCCTACAGTCATTTGACCATCTTCAAAGCTCGTGGGGTCACTCGCCTACACAGCTCATTGATGATGACATTTTATCCAAACCTTACTTGGATCTTTGGTGGATAAGGTGATCATAAGATGTCAGGTTTGGGTGACAAATGAGTTGAACCAGAAGCTTAAAGAGGCCGAGACCAGCATGGCCAAGATAAAACAGGAGGCGGCAAAAGGATAGTGCAGTTGGAGGAGGAGTTATAGGCCTTTAAGTCGAAAGTTATCCTTGAATGGAGGTTGCTGTTTGGCCTGCAGTCGGAGATCTGGGACAAGGCCAACAAGATCAAAATGCTCAAGATTAATAACTTGCAGCTTAAGCTAGAGTTATCTGACCTCAAGGATATTTACCTCAAACCAGAAGGCATCTCAAAGCCAACTACCCTAAAAGACTAGATTGCTCATCCAGCAGTCAGCCACAGATCAAGGAGCTTGAAATAACCTTTTTCAAAGAACGATCTGAGTGCTTTACCACATAGGCTTACCTACAAGAGCATGCCACGCTCAACTGTTGGGGAAACAAATTCTACTGGCAAGATTCCTGCAGCGCCCTAATCTGCAGCGCCCTCATTGTTTATGGCTTGACCATTAAAAATAATGAGGTGGCCTCATTCCACAGAACCAGCATCATCAACCTGGTCTGCATCAAGCCTGAGGATCTGTACGCCCCCAAAATTGAGTCCTCCGTCCACCATAACCCTCAGGCCACAACTTTCTCCCCTAGGACAAGGCTTGGAGGGGGCTCTTTCAGGATTCTCATTGGTTTAGGTGAAAGCCTTATCCAGGGGAATGGTTGATACCCCTATTAAAGGGGCAAAAATCCCAAATAGCTCAATGGGTTCAAGAATGGGGCTTGACTCTAGGCTTTCACTGGTATACCAAATTTGAGGTATTACATAAATTACTCCAAATTCAGAAATCGTTATATCCCCATTTTTCTGAGTAATGTGAGGAGGGGTTTCCACTGATCCAGTCACAAGGACGGTGAGATCTGAGTAAGGTTCAAAACGGTGGTTAATCCAGAAGACCAGGAGAGATCCTGAATGGATGGAGCCACGACGATCCTTGAGGCACCATATCCCCATGCACCCTATAAAAATCCATGCATGTTAGTTTAAAAAAGTAATTTTTCAACAGGGTATTATTTTATTTTATTTTATTTAAGTCTTAATTTATTCTAATGAACAAAGTCTTATCAAACCTTGCATCTAAAGCTGCCCCTGTCCTTTCAGCTGACCTTAGCCTCATGCAGTCAGCCAGCATATTGGGTTTCCTAGCGTTAGCACCAGCGTTCACATTTGGAGGAAACCTGATACCTGTCCTGAAGAAAAATTACTCAAAAGGATAGGGATGCTGTCATGATGGCGGCAGATAAAGTTTTGACCACCCTGCCAGTCTGGATGCCCAAACTTAGAAGGCAAGCCCAAATGCCAGAGGCACTGCTACCCAAATAATGTTAGATTTAGTAGTGAGAATTTCACCAGCAAACGCCAAAAGGTCATAATTGAGAGAAATTTTTTTCAACAAACCAGGCTGTCACAGCCTCAGGGACCATGGGTTTAGGTGCTGAAAAAGTGAGATTGGAACAGGAGGTTTAATTTTTACTATAGAAAAAAGAAAATTTTATGTATGAAATTCTAATTAAATTAAAATTAGAAAATTTATTATCAATTTTATCAATGTGTTGTGACTGCTTAAATAGACGCTTGATTTAAAGAATATCTTAAGACACTTGGGATCAGAACCCTTGGAGATTCTCCCAACCCAGCAAACTTCAAATGAGGGTAAAATGAAGTAATTTGAACTAACTTAAAAATTGTCATCGGCAGGCCAAAAAGCTCTCAGTTTGTCCACAGATGTCAAAATTGCTGATTTTCTTCAGTTTTATTAGCTATAGCAATGGCGTCTCACCTGATGGGCAACAGTAATCTTCCATGGCCACCCCACATAGGGGCGGTCCCATGAGGTCAGGAATGGGTTTGGGTACCCAACCCGCCTGCACCTGGTTACTCTAGTGTCCATTTGGCCAAGCAGAAATTATTAGGCAATGATTTTGGGGTGTCTGGGGTAGGTTCTAACTGTGAGCTGCATTTCCAAATGGACCAATGCCATCAGCAAGCTTTGCTGACAATTCTACACTTGATACCTCATTATCCAAAATTGCACGCCTGTCAGGCTTTGTTGCTGTGGGTTTGAGACTATCAGGATCTGATTCTGAAGGCTCATTGCCCTCGACTTTGTTCAAGTTTTCTATTCCAAGGTGATTCTGACTATCCAAAAGCTCAGAAAAATCCCCTCAATTGTTGTAATATTTTGTTCATAGTTAATACTGGGACTGGGTGGCAGGATCCTTAAAAATAAGCTGTTAACCATCACTTGTCCACCTCATGGGCAAGGTTGCACTGGGTGATGAGAGAAGCAGCTGTCTTTTTTGACCCTTATTGATGTAAATGTGAACACCACCTGATCCAAATGGAGAGGATGCTCCTCTAGACTTACATTACCCTTCCTTTGCTAGAGGAAGGGCATTACCACTAGGTAATTGAGCGAGGGCCACATTCTTATGGGCCTTGGGCAGCTTGATTGCCATTAGGATAACAAATTTTGAGGGAGGACGAGGAGCATTGGGATGGGTGACATGGAAGGCCTCAACCAGCTGTGTGCAGTTGGAATAGTCCTGTGAACTGACCTAACTTTTTTATAGGCTGGATAGACTTTCCATGAAACAAGTTATTGGACTTTCCGGCGGGATTTGTGTGGAGCCAGGATGCCCTAAACTTCAGCTTCCTCTACATCCTTGATCATGATGGGCTCTGGGTTTGAGGGGATTGCCCCCTTAGGTGGAAAACTGGGACACATGGAAGACAGGGTGTACTTCAGGTGGGATGGCAATATTTAAACAGAAAACGTTATTTCCCAGATCCTTTTTCAATATGTGGGTACCAGAGCACTTACTCGCAAACTTGTACAATGGGACCTGCATCCGCAAGTGGCATGTGTCAATCATGAAAACAACCTACCTTTATTTCATGAGCTGGGAGCCACTTATGGTCTGCAAACCATTTGTAGTCACTTATGGCCTTAGTTAAGTGTTCTCAAACAAAAGGAATGTGTGACAAAAAAAGTGCTGGGCATGTTCAGTAGCATCTGGTACCTCTGGGCAGAAGCATGGGCTGACTGAGAATGAGGGGTTGCACCCCAAGGTAGCCTCAAATGGGGAAAGCCCTGTGGATGCATGGGTTCCATTGTTATATGCGAGCTGAGAAAGGGGGAGGTCATCCGCCCAGGTATTCTAAGCAGCTGCGGCATAGCACCGCAAGTACTGTTATAGGATCTTGTTGACCCATTTGGTTTGTCCATCTGATAGTGGATGGTATGCAGTTGATTGACAAGGCATGATCTTCAAGATTGCCAAGAGCTCATTCCTGAATTGCGCCATGAACTGGGACCCACGGTCACTGAAATTTCCTGAGGGATTCCAAACATAGAAACACATGGCGATCAAAAAGATAGTCAGTTTCCTAAGAAGTAATTGCAAAGGAGCATGGGATAAACAGGGAAATCTGGTGAAGCAGTCTAAAAATCAAATTACTATAAACCCGTTGGAATTTAAAAATTAAACAATAAATTCCATGGACACTGATGTCCATGGACCCTCTGCCTGCTTTAGGTGATGTAAAAGACCATTCCTGCCAGACCAGTCCAACTTGGCCCATATGCAAGTTACACAGTCCGCAATCTATGCAGGGACATCCTTCAACAAGCCTGCCCAATTATAGGTATGCTTGACTAAATTAATACACTTCTTATTTCCTTATCGTTTGACTGTAGGAGGATCATGATGATCCTGGATCACTTCAGCTTGGAGGAGAGGAGGAACCAAACCTGCGACCTAAAGTGAATGAGCCATTTAGCCAGATAGTACAAGGAGTGCTTCGAATCAGTGAGTGACAATTACTATAAAAGTTTTTTTACACAGGCCATCTGCGCTGCTAATACCCACGAAATCAGGGGCGCATCTGGAGCTAGGTCTGCTGCTAAAACCACTGGAGATACAATGAACAAGTTCAGGTTGGGGTATGACTGTGATGAGATCCACCTCATCTGAGTCCGCTGGGCAATGTGCGGGGTTTCAGCTTAGAAAGATGGGGAGGACATTTGACGCTCCTTTCACAAAATTGTATCTGAAGGTAAAACTGCATAAGTCCCAGTAACTATGTGCCTGGCGGTATGCCAACTTCTGTGGCTTGCAGAAGTAAAGGAGAGCTTGGTGGTTTGTTTTCACAGTCAATTCATGCTGAGCGCTCTGTAAGATTTCTGCCAGTGGGTCAAGGCCCATGCCAAGGCTGTCAATCCTTGCCATAGATGACCCTGGATTGCTCAGTGGACGAGAACTTTCAGGAGAAATAAGAAACTGGGTGTTCCAACTCATCATGTCCTTGAAGCAATACAGCCACTACTGCTTTTGGAAGAGTATCACACAATAAAAAAGGTTTAAAAGGGTCCGCGTTCTTAAGTATTGGGGGCGATTAAATACATCCTTAATTAATTTTGAATGCCTGCTGTCATTCAGGCGTCCAGCGAAATGGAAAGTTCTTGCCCATGAGTGGATGAAGTGGGGCAGCTAACTGGGATAGAGCGGGAGAAAACTTTTTCAAGAATATGATGGTGCCCAAGAAGCTTCTCAATTGCTTCTGCGTCAGTTGGAGTAAACCATTTGCAGATTGCATCCAATTTGCTGGGCGAGATAGAGTAGCCTTTTTTCAATACAAGATTTTCCAAAAAGTGACTTCTTCCCAATAAACCTCCCATTTTGATGGCTTAATGAACAGACCTGCCTTATGCAAGGCAGCCACTACTGCCTCCAAGACATCTCAAGTTGTTCAGGAGTAAAGGATTTTAACAAGTTATCAATGATATATCCAACTGCACAGGTGAAGCGGAGATCGCCCAGTACATTATCAATCATCCTTTATAATGTTGCAGGCGCATTCTTAAGCCCAAAATGCATCAGTAGAAATTGGAATAGGCCTTGTTTTGTATGGATAGTGGTAGGCCATTCCTGATTTTTTGTCACCCAAATTTGATAAATGCATTAACTAGATCATGTTTTGAGAACATTCGCGATTCGGCAATTGCTTGGCCAACTGTCTGTTCCAAAGGCAGTGGGTAGGGATCATGGATCGTTAACTTAGGGTGAATGTATCCACGTAGGGATGAAGGGAAACTTCATCATTCTTGGGCGAAGACAGTTTAGAGGTAACAGGGGATTTCTCTTGGAACAACCAACCCTTTCTTGAGCATGTCATCCAACCATGCATTGAGGGCAGCATCCTCCTCCACTGTGTGCGGGTACAGTGGGCAGTTTATTTTCACCACCTGCACCACTGTCTAAAAACCCAAGTTGAATTCTGTATCTGGGGGAAGGCAGTCCACCTTCTTGGAGTCAAAGATACTTTGATAATTCATTAACGCCATGGGAAATCTGGCGGAAGACCCATGAGGGAACAAGGGATGTAATCAATCCATGGCCTTAAGTTGTAGTAAGGGTATATTAATAAAGGAAATCGCCCTCCACCTGATTGTTGGATAATGACAGCAAATTAGTTTCAAATGAATTCTCACATGCTGTTAACGCCACCAACCCACACCCAAAATTACCAGAAACCCAAGGTTATGCATCGCTGAGAAGCGATTGCAAAAAATAAACAAGTGAACCAAGAAGGGTACTGGGCGCCATACTTTATAAGATGGCTGAGAGGCCGATGAGGCAACCATCACCATAGGACCCAAGTCCAGGTCAAGCTCAAGCTGCTAAGCCGGCTCAAGACTCATGAAGTTACCCACATCTCCAGTATCAATTAAGCCTTGATGGACACCTGATGAGCTCAAATACTTATCTTTACTAGCAATAAAAAGTAGGTGGAATTTTATTTATTAGCAGATATGGACATTTCTGCAGACACCAAAGAAATAGCAAAGAAGCTGAGCTGGAGCACACCAACTCAGACTCAGGGGTGGCTTTGGGACTTGGGACCAAAAGGGATACTGGTCCAGCATCAGGAACAGAACCCAAGACCAAGTCAGTAAATCCAATCATGAAATTCACATTTTGAGAAAGACCAAGGGGAAAGAAAAGGGTGAAGGAATAAGTTAACCATCTGGGAACTGCTTATAAAATTGGCAATTGACCAGAAAATCAACCAAAGGCATGCTACTGATTGATCATTCATAAGAAGGGATGGTGACCACTGCGTCATCCATATTAACAAGGATAGCAGAAATGGCCAGAAACAATGGACACTTGATTATGTCATGATGGCAGCAGATTAAGTTTAGACCACCCTTCCAGTCTGGATAACTGAACACCCAGAAGGCAAGCCCAAATACCAGAGGCGCTGCTACCTGAATGACGTTAAATTGTGTAGTGAGAAAATTCACTAGAAAAAGCCAAAAAGGTCGTAATTTTAAGAAAGAACCTGAAACGAACTGGGATGTCACTGCCTCAGGGCCTGTGGGGTTAGGTGGTGGTAGAAAGTGAGATTGGAATGGGAGGTTTAATTATTATCATAGGGAAAGAAATTGAATTTTGGGTATGGAATTTTATTGAAATTTAAAAAGAAAATCAACCATCAATGTCTCCATGTGTTTAAACTGCTTAAATAAACAATTGATTTGGAGAATAGCTTGGCAAAACTTGGGATTGAGGCCCTCAGAGATTCGCCTAGCCCAGCAAACCTTATGTGTGATGGTGAAAATGAATTAATTTGAACTGACATGAAATTTTCAGCAACAGGCTGAGTCACTGTGGTTCATCCACGGACATCTAAATAAGCAATTTTCTTTAGGTCTGATGACGATTGAGACTGCGTCTCACCTGATGGGCAATGGGAACCTCCCATGGCCACCCCATGTAGGGGCTGTCCCATGTGGTCAGGAATGGGTTTGAGATAACCAACCTGCCTGCAACTAGTTTATCCGGCGTCCATTTGGCCAAGCAAATATTATCAAGCATGGATTTTGGGGTATTCATGGCGGGTTTCAAGCTGCAGGAAACATTTCCTAATGGCCTAATACCTTCAGTGAGCTTTGCCAATAATTATACACTTAATACTTCATTATCCAAAATTGTGCACCCATCGGGATTTGTTTCCATAGGCATGAGGCTCTCAGGCTTTGATGCCAAAAGCTTGTTGATCTTGACTTTGTATAACCGTCCATCCCAAGATAATGCTGACTATCTGAAAGCTCTGCACAAATCCCCTTGATTCGTTGTAATATTCATTTGGAGATAATAGTAGGACTAGTGGCGTGATCCTTAAAAAGTAATCTGGTACTTATTGCTTTTCAACCACTTGGGAAAGGGCACACTTGGTGACGAGAGGACAGCTGGCCATTTTGACACTTTTTTGATGTAAACAGGAACGCCACACAATCCAAATGGAGATTGAAGCTTAGCTAGACTTACAGATGCCTTGCGTAGGTTCAAAGTGGCAAGCTTTGCAGTTGGTAATTGAGTCACTTACTGTAATACTTATGGAATTAGTAGGACTCACAACTTGGCCACCTTATGGATAGGCCTTACGTGATGCTTGGCTAGGTCACTGCTAAAGTATACACTATTCAAAGCTTGATTGATAAACAAATAAACAGTTTTCATGCCAATTTTCTTTGATCCTATTAAGACTATGATGCCTGTCCCATAAAAGATTGAGGGTAAGTCAAGTTTAGGGTGGAAGTGTTGGATAAGTGTTGATTTAATTTCTAGTTTTGAATAATGAGTTAGAATGCAATCTTAACTTTTTTTTAGTCTTTATTTTAATGTGAATTGCTTTGTAATTGACTCCATAACTTTCCATTCAACCCATTCTTTGAAAGTTCAACTCCCTCTATCTATCATATTGTATGACAATTTGATATTTCTAATCTCCAAATCTCTATTCAATCTTGGATGAAGCAACTCAACTTTAAGTTTTAATTGCTTATTAATAGATAGGAATTTCTTTATTTGTCAAACTTTGTCACTTATTTGTAAAGATATTAAGCATAGTATTGCTTATACTAAAGGATCAAAAAAAATCTTCCACGTAGTCATGTTATACCGTAGATCTAGATTTGAACTGGCCAAGAATAACTTGTGAAATTAGCGCGTAAAGGGACCTCGTGCTACACTTTGAACCACTAGACCTTAGATTTCAAACTATTAAGATTATTTGGCAGTAGCATAGCCTAATATTGTATCATACACAGAGTTTACAAAGCAAATAACCAAAATAAGCAACTGCTAACATCTCTGTTGGGACCAAAGGGGTTAAGACCACTTGTCCCTTTTTAAGTTATAGGCCAGGAAACCCAAGGTTCCTAGGTGCTGGATTGTACGTATCTGCTTTCTTTAGCTGGAATATCTTTTCTCAGGTTAATTTCCTGAAGTCGTAAATCCTAACTATTTTTTTCTTCCTAAATAGATAGAGAAAAGCCAATCTAACTTAAAAGCGTCAAAAAATGAGTAAAGTTTATTGCTATGGAAACATTGTTAAATGAGAGTTTTTCTCAGTCAATCTCCATGTGTACTAAGCTAATAATCTATTCTAATTTCCAATTGGGATTCAGCATCAGGCTGTTCATTTCTTTTCATATGGGATTTTTTTGTCGCATAGATCAGGTTTAAACCCTAATATTAGGGACTAAATTAGTTGAGGATTGTCCCCCAATATCTAAAAGCTGGAATTTCATTGAGATTACCCCCAATAATGGTCTCAGCTACTTTGACAGTTTGGGTTCAAATCCTGTCATCTGACTCATCCAAATTTTCAATTTGGGTAGGAATCCTGACAACGTCCCCTAATGATCTTGGCGTAGGGGAGAACAGACGGAGAAAACGACTGTATGCAACTTACCAAGTACCCTGAATGACCTCTACAATTGAGTGTTTGTTGCCCCGCCTTATAAATGACTTTGTAGTGCCCCAGCCAGTTGGTGCCCAATTTGTTATCCCAACCTCCCAGCTGATGGTGGTAGAAAAGGACTAGGTCACCTGATTAGAAGATGTGAAGAGGTTCATGTTTGTTATTAAGCCAATTTGTTTCTTTACTAGTTGTAGCAGATAGGTTCTCAGAAGCTAGGGCCTGAAGTCAGATGATTTGATTGGCAATACTTCACATAGTGACTTCAGGGGCTTTGGTGGAAACTTGGTCAAGCATAGCCTGAACTTTAGAAAGCAGCTGGAATTTCTTCTGTAAAATGCTTAGAAAGTCAATATCTTAATTTGATGATGATAGCTGATCCTATATGCCAGAATTGCACTAGGCAAATATTGGGGCCAATGAAGGGGTTCAATCATGGCCATTTTATGGAGGGTTTCAGTTAGAGTACCATTTTCCCACTATAACATACCATTGGTTGCAGGATGGTAGGGGGTGGAGAGTACTTGTGTGGTTCCCATCAGTTCAACTAAATATTTCACCAGCAACAATCAAAAGTTTTGCCCATTATCATAAAGAATTATGTATGAGCACCCATGCTGGGTGCTAATCCAAATATATTTAAATGTGGCGGTAGCCTTTGCCTAAGCTGATGGTAGTGATACAGCTTTGATCCACTTAGTTAAGTGATCCACTGCTAGGAGGAGGAACTAATGACCATTAGGGATTAAGGGAGAGGTCCCACAACATCAATGCTATAGTATTGAAGGATTCACAGGGTGGAATTACTGGATGTTGAAAAAGGGGATTAGGTCTGGCTTAACTTTTGCATACCAGGCAGGACTCTAATACATTCTGATTGAAACTAGCATTTTTCCCAATAACATTAAGTCTTAAGCAACTGGTAAGTTTTCCTAATTCCTAATGACTGACTTGCCAATGTTCTTTCCAATATTAAGTTGGTTTGAGATGAAGGTTGTACATAGGGCACCCATTTTTTTGACACAAGTTTGTACAATTGTCCATTTTTGACTTGTAGATTACCCGATTTTTTTTGTTAATTCCTTTAAAAGGATCAGGGATTCGTCCTTCCATAAATGCGATCCTGTTAGGAGGTGGTAGAGTCAATCCTCTTCAGGGTCAGTTAAAGTTAATATGGTAAGCTGGGATAAACAATCCACATTTTGGTGTATGCGCCCTGGTCAACGGACGATGGAAATGTCATATTTTGAAGTTTATACGCCCATTGGGCTAATCTCCCATTGGGGTCCTTCATTTGCTGCAACCATCACAAGGAAGCATGGTTGGTAACTTTGGTGAAATGCTTCCCATATATTAAAGCATAAATTCTTGATAGCCAATAAGACCGCCAAGGAATTGCGTTCCATAAAACTATAGTTGCGTTTGGCTCTGGTTAAGGTCTTGCTCCAATAGGCGATAGAATGGTCCACTAAGCATTCATTGTACTGAAATAGTATAGCTCCAATGGCTATATTGCTAGCATCAGTAAAGAGGAGAAAGGGTCCATCAAAATTTGTATATTTAAGTACAGGAGAGAGGGAGAGAGAGAAGCATAGAAGTTTGAAGGACTGCTGTTGCTCTTCTTTCCAATGGAAGGGTATCACTTTCATCAAAAATATACTAGAGGCTCAGAGGTGTCTGAAAAGTGGGGAATAAACTGGTAATAATATCCCTACATCCTTAAGAAAACTTGTACATCTCATAGGGATTTAAGAGTGAAAACCTAGCAATGACAGGACCATGTCGTCCTCAGAAATGTTCTGGCATACTTACCTTATGGCCCAAAAAATCCATCTCACTCTGAAAGAAGAAGCATTTTGACGGCTTTAGTTTTAACAAAGATCGCTGTAACCTCTGAAAGTCTTTCCTGAGAAGATCTTGGTTCTAGGTAAAGGTTCTTTAAAAATGGTAATATTGTTGAGATAAACTAGCATACAAGAGCGCTTTAAATCGCCTAATAGTCCGTACATGGCGCGTTGGAAGGTAGCAGGGGCGTTATATAACCCCTGCGACATTTAGTGGACTTAAAAATCCTTCACTTGAGATGAGAGCGAATTTTACAATCACTAAAAATAAATTAACTTGCCAGTACCTGCTGGCAAGATCCATAGCCAAGAAATAGTGGGATACCATCATTAAGCGTAAGGAATCACTAAATGCGGCATAGGATAGGTATCTTTTCATGTGATAGAATTGAGTCAGCAAGAATCCATGACAACATGGTGGCCACCATCCTTATTCCAAATTAATAGGAGTGGGGAAGCCCATGGGATTTTAGAAGGCACCTTTAAACCGGCTTCAACAGTTGCTGTAAATCTAAGGCCACTTGAGCTTCCTCCACTTTAAATTTTTGGTATGGCTGGGATTTGAATGGAGGGTGGCCTCAGTCTCAAATTGGTGAATTACCCCCGGACATTTTCCTGTAGTCACTTGGTCCCAAGGAAAAATATTGCCATAGTCCTCAAGGAGGTCTTTGACGTTCTGGCATTTATTAGGGGTAACACTATCTACAATTCTGCTTTTGACCAAGCTAGGTGGTTAGGTGTTAAAAATTGGTAGTTGGCTACTATTGCCCCTGTTGGCTACTATTCACGTGAGTACCAAACGTTACAATCATGGGATCTTCACCAAACGAATATTCCCAACTGATAACTGCACAGGTTCGATATGTACACAATTTGAGTTGTCTGATAGTAATTGATAATTGATTGATAATAGTATGAAGACTATTATCTGTAGATTAATAGATAACCCATTCTAGTCTGACGATAGACCTGTACTTATCCATAAAATACTCTTGATGTAAATTGAAGGGACTTCTTCCCTTATCCGCCTAACTTGATCCATGCTCAGATCCAGAAGTTTATGACCTTTCCTCTTGTGATACAAAGTATGCAGCAATTCTCATCTTACTTCAGCTTCTCTTCTAAGGATCCTCGATCCTTACTCTTTATATGACAAAAGCGTCTTCAATTAAGGCACACAGCGATAATTTCAAGAAGATTAATAGAACTTAACACAATAATGAATACTACAAACTTGATATATCTTTTAATGTGAATTACTAGGGGAATTTATAGAGGAACTCAGCGCCCACCCTCAGTTGGCACCTCAGCCTTGAAACTTCAGCTATTTTCATTGAATTCCCCATCAACGTCTCACTAGCAATGGTCTTCTCCACTGGTTTAGAATCCTTCATTGGACATCCTCAGGACCTAAAATGGACAGAGTCAGAAAATGTGTCTTAACATCTCCTACTCTATCCCAGCAAATCAACCATATTTGGCGAACAACCTGCTTAAGTAATGGACTTGTAATTATTATGGCAGGTCGTGAACTAATTAATTGATTCACTATTTGCAGGTGGTCTAACTCGCCTCGCAACTTGATCATTAAATTTTCAGTCAGTGATGAAACCTGACTGATCCCAATCTGTACACCTGATAATTGATCATTGATCAACTATCAGATGCCCCCATTTTGTTGACAACTTTGCCCGATGAGATCTTAAGCATTCACCTGGATTGATCCCTGATGGATCTGAACCTGGCGAATTATCTAAAATCATCTGAACATTATTAGCCCAAAATCAGGGTCAACTGATATCCATTTCACTCACCGTTAGCAATTATCCCTAGCAATCCACATGTTATCTATGAGCTATAAGGTGGGCAAAATCCTACAACTTCCTCCATCTTGCCTAGATTTCCAGAAATAATAGGATTGGGACATAAGAATACCACCTCGGACATCAGGTCAAATATTTCTTGGTTTCTAGCGGAGCACAGTTGATCTGCACTAAATTTTGCTCAGGACAACCTTCAGCATGTGGTTCACTTTCTTTTCCTCCTCATTACCACCTCCTCAGAGTGCAGTCCCCACACCTCACTGTCATTCTGGGCTGATAAATTCATTAATGATGATGCTAGTCCCAAAAAACCTGGTTTCCCCGGTCAGGGCATATGACCCATTACAATATTCAGGATCTTGGTCCAGGTCCTTGATTTCCTGATCTTCCCTCTCACCCTCGACAGGAGTTCACTGCCATCAATTTCTGTCTCAGGGCACAATTAAGAATGTTCAGTTTTTATTCACTTTTGTTATTTTCTCAAAACATTTTTACTCATATCATTCTTATTTCTTTTATGAAGAGCTTATCACCTTAATTTTGAGATTAGTCTCTCTGAACTTAGAGCTTTAATTGATACTAAAGGGAATAATGTTGACTATTATGAAAAGTCCAGCACCCCCCTCTCATCCAGGACATATGTCAAATTTGGAATCTTGGTACTAGCAACTGCTCAACAGCCTGTCTGATAAAGATGCTCAGCTCTTCCAATTGATGAGTTGATCTGCGCAACAAAATCTCTTCTATGACCCCCCTAGGACTTATGCTCCCAGTCAAGCACTCATAGCCAGTCCTTCTGCAAAGCTACCAGAGATGGTATCCAACCATAATGAAACCAGATTTGCAATCATCTTAAATGACTCGTCAGCCAATCCTCCCTCTGTCATTCAATTCCTAAATTATATTTTGATACTCTCCTGGATTTGTCTCCTTTTGCAGATACTCCTACTATCATCATCAAACTACAATGAAGCAATGCCCTCTGCTATGGATTGATTGTTCCTCACCAGATCTGACTTGCTACCGCAGTTCCTTTTCTGACTCAGCCAATTCTATAAACCAGATGTTCTGTAAACTGAACTGGCCATTAGAAATTGTGAACATTGCAAACTCCCCTATGCAGACTTAAGGACCCAAGTGACCAAGGCTCTGTCTATAGCTCTGAACCCCTCCAATCTTACAAACATCATAGATCAAGACGTTGCAGCCTATGCCTTTTGTTTGCTGGTTAAGTTCATCAAAATTGGACCATGAAGATTCCTGCTTCTCCCAATTTCATTTCTCATTCTGCTTTTGGATTCAAGAAGAGCATAGTCATCATCTTCAGGACGCCATCTACTCCTTGCATGACTATCTTTTTTCTGGAGCATCCCATTGATACCTCTCTCATATAGCTCTGATTGGGGGATGATTTTGCAATTCTCATCTAGTATCTCTTTCTTGATGCCAGTCCATATGCCCAATGTTCTTGACAAAGCCCGTTAGCAAGCACTCAAGACCAATCTTCTGGCTCCAGTGCCATAAAGCGATTACTCAGGGTTATTTGCCGACTGCCTCTTCTTCTAATATTGCTTCTCTCCCTGCTCTGAGGTATCATGTTTGGCTTCTTCTGACATTTCAATTTTCCTTCCTCTAGTCACTTTCTCACAGGGATCTTCATCCACTCAACGAGCTTGGTTTTGTGTAGGTTTAGCCCTCGCTAGCATCTTGCTCTCATAGCTTTGAATGGGTAATTACTCCTACTGTGATCCATCCTCCCTCCCCCAAGAGGCAACATAGACGGAATCATCCCCAAGTCAAAGTAACCAATAAAAAAACTATAAAATACATCTTTTTTATGTGCTTTTTTGTTTTTTTTCACTATACTTTATCAATTTTTTATTATTTTTCTCTTTTTTATATGGGACATGACCTTCACTCAGTTCAGAGGTCCATCTTTTTATTTTTAAAACAGGTTCCTAGTATGCTCTGACATACCAGTTTTCTATGGTTCAAAGGTCTTATTTTTTAAGACTTAACCATCTATTTTGGTTCAGTGGTCCCTTTTTAGAACTTAACCAAAAATTATCAGGAAATAACCATCTCAATGGTTAAGTGGTCTTTCAGGAACACCCCTTTTATTTTTTTCTTCAATCTACTGCTTTAAATATTTAGCATGGACTCATTCACAACCCTTCCATACAAATGGTTTTCGATGGAATAGGCATCCATTGCCATCTTAGCTGTAATCTCAAATGGACCTGACCACAATTCTAGCTTGTTTCTTCTTCAAAAACCATACGTATCACAACAGGAAACTTTTTTGGTAACTTGGTACTTTGATAATGCCGTTCAGTTCTTATCATCTGTCATTTTGACCTTGATCATCTTCTTCAAGACCATATTAAATGCTTGCAATTGCATCTTAATCAGGATGTTTGAAAGTTGGAGCAGATACTTCTCAGCACTCATCCCCAATGTTGGTTCAACCACTGATATAGAATTGGTGGTAATGTAGCCTTCTTTCCATATAATAATTTGAATAGCGTTTTTTCCATTGCCATATGATGACTTATATACTATATGAAAACGTCATCAAACTGAGGTACGTCCACTATAAGGAAGTTCTCCCTGAAACCAGCTTTCTCAGCGTCATGGCCAACGATCCATTAACCCATTCCACCAGTCAATTCATCTCCATCTGGTAAGGTACTAACACAAATCTTCAGACACCCATTATCTCATTCAATATCAGTGTTATAATTTTTGGTGATACCGTTGGGATATGCCATAAGGGCCACACAGGTTGAGCCCACTGAACAATGGATGGACAATATGGGGATCGTCAGTCCTCCAAACACACTTAAAAACACCAAAATATGGAGAAATTGCCCCAACAACACTAATTATTATATAAATACAGCGGATCTTTGCTGTTCCGCTTTCATTATACTATTAACAACCTCCTATTTCAATTGACCCATTTCGCTTATATATCAACAACTTTGGATGATACCATTTCCTTAGCTTAGACTATTCTGTTCCGCCATATTCTCATTGGTTTTTGGGATGGTATTCTTAAATTCTCTATTGCCTTGGTTTGATGAAATATAAATAATTTTTGTCAAATGTTGACATTACCTTATTTCCTTATTTATAGGCAATCCAATAATAATCTGTTATAATCCAATATTACCTCATTTTAAGGCGCTCAAGTACGCATAATTAATTATCCTAGTCAGCGGATTCTTGCCAATCCGCAGTAGCTCTTCAGGGCTTATTGTCCTGTCATATCAGAATCTCAACACTCAGGATCACGTGGGATTTAAATATTGTTCTATTGTCACTTAAAAAGACTTTTGGAATCCCTGGTAGTAGACAACTTGATTAGGATAAATCTTGTAGTGCTTGTAGCATCCACTTTTATCAGGGCCTTCATCTTGACCCATCTAGTCAGATGGTTGATTACAAGTATTATGTATTTGACTCCCCTTGTACTCATGGTTAATGGTACCATCACATCAATGGGCATCGTAGCCCAGGCGAATCCATGGCAGACTAGTCGATATCTACTCATGTTTTTATGAGGATTGTGCAACTGGCACTCCACACAACAAGCCAGATATTCTGCTACATCATAGTTGAAAAACTCCCAGTAATAGTACTGGCGAATGTGATTAGTGACTTCCTTAGGCCTCCATACTGACAACCTTATGCACAGCTTGAACAATTGCCATTCTTTCTGACAGTATTGGGAACAATAAACGTTTACTGTTGATATCTTAAAAACTTGTTCATCCTTGGTCTTGATGTTTTCCATTAATTTCCAAAATGAACTTTGTATTTCTCAGAATTCATTTCAAATTTCTCCGTAAACTATTCTCTAAAATAGCTAATCCATTTGTTGGTATACAAATTGGACTATTGGTAACCTCAATAAGCCACTCACAATCAGATGAGAAGCTCCCACTCAATGAACTATCTCATATTGTAAGCCTATAGCTTCAATGCCCTTTGGTCCAGTTATCCTTCTGGTTCTCTTAGGTTATGCAGACAACGCAAAAAAGAGTGGTCTGTCAACACTTTAAAGTGCATTCCGTGAATATACACCAGGAACTGTTTATAAGCGGCTATTACCATAAGGTATTCCTGATCAGTAACGGTGTAATTTCTTTTGGCTGCTGATAGCGTCTGGCTCACATAAGCTACTTGATGTTCATCCTTGAGCTCATCTACTGGACTTAGGAAGGTTCTGATAACTGTTAATGAAGTATAAGTCTGTACTTAAACTCTTGATTGGGATTCAGATAATTCAATATTTGAGAATAAATCTTATACTGGCAAATTCATAAAAGAACTAAGGGCCTCTTCATTTTTAATGAATCCTATCTATAGATCCTTCAGCAAATGAAGAAGGGGCTTGGCAATTCTATCAAAATTCCATATGAATCTTTAGTAGTATATGACCATTCCACGGAACACTTGGATATCTCAGACACTTCTCAGGATGGCCATTCTCTCTATGGCCTCAATATTCTGGGCTTGCGGCTGCAGTCCACTAGAGTTGATAACGAATCCCAGATATTCCAACTCTTTCTAGAAGAAATGGCACTTCCTCAGTTAAATCTTCAGGTTAGCCATATACAGTCTCTTGGAAGTCTTTTTACAATTGGAGTAAAAAATCAGTAAATGTACAACTGAACACATTTATATCATCCAAGTACACCAGGACTCAAATAGCTTTAAGTCAATTAATATGGCGTTCATAGCCATCTGGAACGTCGCAGGCGCATTACTAAGACTTTGAGGCATCCTAGTTGGTTGATAAAGCCCCTGCGCGGTAACAATCGCGCATGTCTCCTTGCCTTCAACTGGCAAAATTGATTGCCATTATCCTGATATCAATCCACCGTGGAGAATTACTTTGCTTCTCCCAATTTTATCTAATGCATCATCAATTTGTGGTAGTGTATATGTATCCTTCTTTACTATCTTATTCAGCTTTCAATAATTGATCACCACCCAATTAGAGCTGTCCTTCTTCTTCATGATCAAGATAAAACTCACCCAGGGACCTTACAACGGAACTAGAAGCCCATGCTTCACTATTTTGCTGATCTTTTTCTTCCACTAATGCTCAGCAGCCTTCAACCATCAATTGGTATCATTATTATTGACAAATTTTCCCTGTTGTCAACTTTGTGGATGACACTCCTCACATATCCTAAATTCTGATTGTCCTAAGCGAAATTTTCCAATACTTTTTAAAGAATTTGAGCACCTCCTCCTGATGTCTTGCCATCAGATCAGCAAGTTTCTCTCAATCAACCAATAGGCTGATGCTTTTAGTCACCCCATCCAGTAATCCCATCTCATCAAGGGTCCCAAAATGTGGAATTTTCTCAATTCGCGGCTGGGATCAGATGAACAAACACAATGATCTGATAATTTTCGATATTTATCAGTTTTTCCTCAAATGTGTCATGAGGACTTGAATTTCTTCATGGCCTGGCATAATTAAACCAGAAGCCACCCTAGGCTCTACTCTGGAATTCTTCCAGGGGCTTCCGACTTTTTCATACAACAGCTCAGGTATCTCCAACATCAATACCATGTCAACTATGACCTGCAATCCTAGCAGTATGGTTCTCAAATTCTTGGTTCACAATGGAATTCCCCGATTCCAGGATTTCTGTAGGCGTTTCACTTCGTTTTGCTCAGACAATTAATAGTAAATTGGGACAATGTCATCATTGTAAATCATATTGATGAAATTGTTTCTACTGGTCAGTGGAGCTTCCCCATCTCTCTGATATACTAGTAGTAACGTCTGACCCAATATGGTCAATGTATTATCTTTGAAATTACATTAACTCCTTACTTTTGGTGAAACTTGGTCCCAACCAGAATATCAAGTTTTGGTTGGCCAAAACTATTCCTAGGGCAGATACCACTAAAAAATTGGAGTGGTAACGCACTATATGCTCCACAGGAGATGGTTGTATTTGGCCCAGTGGTCCCATATTCATTCTTATGCCACAAACCAGGCGAGATTCTCATCTTCACCAGCTTGGTCAAGACAATGTTGATAGGCGCTCCACTGTTAATTATCGCCTGCATCCGTACTAATTAACCAGTATGTCAATATACATAAACTTTTGAGTATTTTTTTAGTACTAGATGGTTACACTTTTGAGTATTTAAAATCATTTTTACTGAGTGTATAGCAGCATTATTTGCTAAATTGAGGGTGTAAATAATTTGCGCCAATAGATCAGATAAATGATTCCTTAATTTTGTTAATGGGGATGGACAGGTTTTTCTCATCTAATTTGACCTCATGCAACTCTTATGGGTTCTTTGTGGCTTGAACCTTGTCCGCTAGTTGTCATGCATATGGGCAAGCAAACTTCTTTGATTATTTCAGGGTCGATCTATCCCTTCTCTGATCTAGTTACTGCGTTGACACAAAAAATGATAACTTTTTAAAGTTGATCCTACACGTCTTCATTAATAAACAGATCACTAATTTCAATTCCTTCATGCAAGATATGTGAGGAATGGGTTTTTCTGTAACCCTATACTGTTCCACATCTAGGCCACAGGCCCTTTTCCCTACTCCTGTGCAGGTTTAACCTCTTTCACCTAGTCCACATTAATATGTTCCTTGGGCTTCTTGCATCAAACAGTGAAGTGTCATTTTCCAATGCATTAATGCAGCGTTTGTCTTTCTTATCTGTACACTTGAATTCCTTGGGCTTATTTCCTAGAATGGTTTGACTGTTGGACTCTAAATCACTCTCAGTAACCTTTGTAGGATTTAAGTTTTAAAATGGACTCAGTTTGAAGCTTCTACTAGGGGCACAAATGTAGTTTGTCAGAGATTTGCATCCTAGGCTTTAGAGTAAGCATGTTATGGGTATAAATCGGCCAAATAGAGGCAATGTCGGACATTTACAAGTCTGCAGTAATAAAAATATCGATTTTAATAACAATTTTCTTGGCCAAAAGACCTTAAACAATTCTCAGTGGAACCTAGTAAATTGAGGCAACTCATTTATAAATTCTAATTGGGAAAATAAGCTAAGTTAAAAAAAAAAGATTCCTCTGACCTCACGGCCTATTCTGGGGCTCCCATTGAAGGGTTTACCCCCAGCCACATCTAGTCCCCTTTGCACTTATGTGGGGACCACCCCCTTTTATAGGCGTGGCAGGGGTCTTCAAGGTGCAATATTTTTAGTGAAAGGAGATTATATAGAATATATAAGTCATTACCCCACGAGTATGTCTCGTTCCAAAATAATCCACCATTTATCATTCAGCTAAAGGGAGCAAATTTTTGGAGCTTTAAAGCTAGAATTGCCTTTACTAAATTTGGATTTTCCAAGCCATATGAATGTTGAGCCTTGACGTATTAAATATCTTATTGATTTAATAAGAAGACTTTTTTTACCCCCGCGCAGTGCCCTATTAAAAAATACAATTTCAAGCTTTTTAATATTTTTTATTTTTATTGTCCTATCAAAGGTAACAAAAGCCCTAATTTACATTTTTGTGTTCAAGGCAGCAAGCACCAACGATCTGATTTCCAAGCCAAAATACAACAAGTGGTGCTCACTACAGGGGCTACCTGTACACCACAAAAATGATGGAAAAAACCCTCAGCTAGCTTCCATTGAACTCTAGCTAGCTAGTGCTTTGTCTCGGCTTAAATGGCCCGAGCAGCACTCACTAAAATGTCCTGTTATAAGAAAATTCTCTCTGCGAGACAAGTTCATACCTGGTGAGGGCAGTATTGCATCCTTCCTTTATGTTTATGAATTTGAGATTAGGAAGGAGCAAATAACTGGAAAAAAATCCAGTAAGTTTTTTCTTGCTTAAACCACATAGCTCAAGAAAGAATGGTCTACACCATGATCAACATCAAAACTAGGGCAGAGGTTAAGCAAGCACTGCTTGATGAATTCTAGAACGGATCAGGAGGCACCTGATCCATACATTGCCTCATATTGGGTGGCGTTTGATCTGAATATTGCTTTAATCCAAGGGGCCTCAAACTTGAGGAAGTCAGAGCTAGTAAAATTCAACATCCCAAAACTAAAATGCATCCATGAAATGATGTCAGGCTTACGCAAGGCATGGATGATGATCCAATTGGATGTGGAGTCTTTGAGAGCAATATTCTGGATGGTGTTCAAGAGAGCCTAGCGTAGGAGGAAGCTAAATCAATACTTGTAAAGCACTATTTATTGGAGGATGCCAGGGCCCTGAAGGGCCAGTTGCATCTTCTACAAAAAACAGAAAACTAAATAAAGATTGCTGGCTAACTAAGGAGATTATTTTATTAGAAAATTATTAAAAAAGGTATTTGATCAGAATTATGATCTCAATCAGTGAGCTTGGCGTGGCGTTGGCGTTGTTCTCAGCCCTTTCCTGGTCCCAGAACCTGCTGTTGATGTGCAGCGTCATGTGGACAGTGGTGTGGGATTACATGGCAATGACAAGGCATGGCAGAAGGGTTCAGGGATGGGCTTCAGCAGGCCTATCCCTAGTATGGTCAGTAACATGACTCTTACTTCCCAATTCCTTTGTGGCGTATTGGCGCAAACCCGCCCATTACAAATTTGGCTCTAAAAATTTTTCAGTGACAAAAATAGGCTTTCATGTGCCTTAAAATATAAGAGGGAGAATCAATCATCTCATTTGTTGAGCGCTTTTGTAGTAAAGCTCAACCTTTGTTGCTTGCCCAAATACTCCCTCTCAATGATGAAGTTGCGGCTAACTTGGCTGGCTTGGCATCTCATCCCTCCTTGGAGATGCATCTTTCTTCTGTAAAGCGCTTGTTTAAAACTGTACAGGATATCAAGGAAGCTTCAATAGAAGTTGCAGATATCTATGAGCTTGACCCTACATAAGGAGCTATGAGCCAAGATGCTACGCCGCCCAATTTAGCATCAACTATGGCTGTTTCCCTCTGGAAACTGACTCCTATGGAGTTGCCATCACTAAATTTTTCTTCTTCTCATAACAATAATCAGTTGCTAATAGCGGTGATGGGCAGTGCTCCCCTTTGTCTTTAGTTCAAGAGACTCAGCTAGTGGAAGCCATCGCTCCTTTGCCTTACTCATCTTCTTCTTCAGAGAGGCTTTCCCAAGTGGTCCCAAAATTGGCTCCTAAGCCCAAGACCCTTTCTCAGGTCACACAAGCTACACCGCCTGTTTCACAAAAGCCCACAGCCACCAAACAACCCATAATTGTTGAAGTTAAAGCATCCACCTCCACGGTGCTATTCCCCTCAATCTCTCAATCAATTAACTCTAGTTTGAAACCTGTCTCCATGAGGCAGCAAAAACCCCCTACCTTAAAGGTCAAAACTCGAGCTGTGATAAATTTAACGCCTCCCCCAAAAGTTAATAAAGTGGAGGAGCAACCCCAGGACCTATCATCCCATAAGGGAAGTCCTAAAACTACCCCACCTCCTATGGGCTCCCTAACCTGCATTGATAATCCCTCTGACGATGATTCTGAGGGGGATGATGAAGATTTTGGTCATTACATTTTAGAAGCCCCAAGTGAAGTGGAGGTTCTGATTGGTTGAACCTGGAGAGAGTGAATTGGGATAAGAACCTCGACATACTTATATTTAGCAAGTGATAAGGGGTCTTGAGATTATTGACACTGCTAGTGACGCTAACCAGCTCATTGCCACATTTCTCTGATCCACCCAGTGCATTCATACCCTGTAGACTATCCAGGAGAAAAACCCTGAAACTGCAAAACGCCTTGCCTCCACTCTTCATCTAAAAGAGGTCCTCACTCTTACCTGTCCTTGGGTGATTCTTTAGTTAAATTGGAGGTCATTGTTAATGACATGCGGGTTAAAGCTATCCTTGACACTGGGACCCTGTTGAACGAAGTGTCAACTAAGCTTATAAAGAAAATTAAGCTGGCCCCTGACCTTGACTACACTCAAGAGTTTGGAATGGCAGGCCCAAACAGGACCCGCGCCATTGGAGTTTACTCTTCTCTGCCCATACAGTTTAGGAGCTTCTCTTGTCAGCTCCAGCAGTGGCTTTGACTAATAATACCTAGGATTTACTCAGTGGAATCCAAACTATGATTATATTTGAAGGTGTTTATAATTTGAAGCAGGGCTAACTCTTCCTACTTAACTATTTGGTTTCTTTTGATCCTTTCTAATAAAAATCTCAATAAAAAGGATTATGTTTGCACAGTTGAGTATCCCTCATCTGCTCTATCCCTGCATCACACCATGGCAGGATGGCATACAAAACTGTTGACTCACTCAGTGGATGCCCTTTAGGGTTGTTGTATTATTAACCAGGTGATATATTATAACATTTATAAATAATAGGTATAATAATTAATCAAGGATGATTGCCAATTAGTTTGCAAATTTTGATTAATGATAATACCTCAATTTGTGCTTCCCATTTGGTTGGATTGAGCTGTCTTGATCTGCAGGATAAAGAAAGTATCGGGCATAGTGCCCAATAGAAAATTGGTGGATCTCAACACTGGCGACTGGGACTGAGGATGTTGATATATGTAATATTATCAATTAAGATGATGAATTACTTAAATTCAACATCAAAAAGTATCGGGAGTTGATTACAATAGTTTTCAGTTATATTGACACCGTCAACTTATGCTGAGGATGTAGAACTAATACTAATTGTTTAAGCTCAGCTTTTATCCCCGCACCAACTCCATGTGAAAAATGATTGTGGTTTTTCAGCAGAAAGTCAAATCTTGGAGGTCCGTCAACTTATGCTAAGGATGCCAATCCATTTAATATTAATTAAATAAAGTCAAATCACATTTTGACTTTGTGAGAGTATTGAGCGGAATCCACAACAGTCTTTTAGGCTTAATCTGACACTAGCGACTTATGCTGAGGATGTCAATATATTTAATAAATTCAGATTATGATGAATCAAGGATCAATATAATCATGGACATTTGAGGATGATGAGTATTGCCAGTGAGAGTGCTGACAAATACTAAGTAGGGAGAATCACCAGTGAGTACTGATGATGCTGGCATAAATGCCAATGATGTGGACAGGCAAGAAATGCTTATAAATAGTTTGATTTCCCTCTTATTAATTCTATCTTTTGTCTTCCCATCTTTATTAAGTTTTTAGTTAACAGTAGTTAGCTTAGCTTTTAGAAATAGTTCTCAAGATCCCCAGTTTTTAGGTGCTGGGTTAAAACACCTGGAGTGGTCGATGCAACTAACTCCCAACCTTGAACTAGATGGAAACCCTGCGGGAAACTTAAAAATAGCAGCCACAATGATGAACTGAAAAGATTAAAGGGGAGAAACCCTGAGGGAGTCAATTAAAGGCCACTGAACCACAATTGTTGGACAAGTCCCAAAAAGGACCTCTGAGCCATAACGAGTGGTTAGCCTCAGAAGGAGAAGTTGTTGGTCTGCTGGATTGGTGGGTTGGCCTGCAAATTCTTAGGGAAAGGTCACCAATGATTGTGAAAAAGCAAGGGCCAGCCGTCTTCATATTGTTTTTGCCTGGCACACTAATGGAGTCACCTAGTATTGAGAATAAAAAATTCTCAATAAGGGTATCCTTTCTATTCTTCTGAAGAGGTGGTAATTAAGGCTGGGAAACAAAAGGTATTTGACACAAAGATTACCATGAAATTCCCACACAACTGCCTACTGCACCTCATTAGCATTGATGGAGTTAATCCTTTATAGCCCAGAGTTTTGCCAGGCGTGTTAGACCCCACCTATCATTGGCTTATAAATCTTTTCCTAGGAAATCTTACTAAGAAGGATATGGTGGTAAAAAAAGCATCAGGAGATCAGAAGAGGTCTGCTTATACCCATTGAAGACACTAAGCAAGTCCACTGTATTGGGTCTATGGCAGATATGGGCTTACCTGCTGACACTCCATATGTACCCTATATTATGTTCAAATTTCCGATGAACTAGCCCCAGCTGAGTTGGATAAAGTCCACTCCTTACTTGAGGCCTACAGCGACATTTTTCCAATTCTGACAATGACTATGGACATATGTAGGGGTGGATGCATACAATTGACATTGGTGATGCTAAGCCTGTTCGCTTCAAGCCCTATTCCAGATCAAAAATTGAGGGGCTACAGATGTGTACGGAGCTCAAACAGCTGCTGGATGCTGGATTGTTGGTGCCGTCACAAATTTCCTTAAACCTCCCCCTTTTATTAATAAAGAAGAAAAATGGAGGTCATACAGGTAGTGATGGACTACCGCAAGTTAAACAATCTCACCAAGAAAGATAGTTACCTTATCCCTCATATTGATGAAGCTCTGGCCCAACTCTCTGGGTCTAAATAATTCTCCGCAATGGACCTAGTAGCGGATATTGGCAAATGGACCTTTCTCCACAAGACCATGAGATCTGTGCTCTTATTTGCAGTGAGGGTCTCTTCCAACCTACCTGGCTACTGCAAGTGCTGTTCAACACACCCACCACTTTTCAGTGAACTATGAATCATAACATGCAGGATCTAAATTTTAAGCTGTGTCATCGCCTACCTCAAAGATATTACAGTTATCTCTAAGACCTTCAATTAACACCTCGCACATCTAAAGGAGGTTTTTCAACACTTGCTGGCTTCTATTTTCTATTTAAAGCCCTATAAATACACATTTTTTTCAAAGAAAGCTGGATTCCTTGGACGCGCTATCTCACAAGAAGGGATACAACCGCTTTAAGATAAAGTTGAAGCAATACCCAAGATGATTATGTCCAAAACCCTTTGCAACATCCAGGTATTCTTGGGTATGATGGGGTATTACCATCAATTTATACCAAAATTCGCGCAGTTTAGTGAGTCCCTCGTACAGCTCTTAACTAAGAACACCCCTTTTCATTGGGGTGCTAAAAAAGCCGCCTTTGAGACCCTGAAGGCGCTGTTACAAAAACAACCAATACTCCGCCACCCTGACTACAGCAAACCCTTCATGTTGTTCACAGATGCTTCTGACTACGCTGTTGGAGCTATCTTAGCTCAGTTGGATGAGCTTGGAGTCGATCATCCCGTGTCTTACTTTAGCAAAATGCTTTCAAAAGCTGAGCGTAAATATAGCGTCAAGGAAAAGGAGTGTTTGGATGTCCAGCTCACTGTTAAACACTACCGCCCAATCCTATATGTGAATCCTTTCAAAGTAATCATGGATCACGCCTCATTAAATTGGTTGCAGAATATGAAAGATCAACTGGGCTTTTGGCTCTCTGGGCTCTTAAACTCCAGCTTATGATATGACTATTAAGCACTAAGCTGGGACACGCCATATGAAAGTTGATGGGCTAACACGGCTGCCTGTCCTTCATACTGATAATAGCGAAGCTGAGCGGTTGCATGATCTCCTAATGACTCCTGACGCATGGGCTGATGAAGATGAACCAGTACAGAAGATTTTAGCTTGGCACTCCTGCAACACAAAAGTAGAGAATGGGAAAATATATAAGAAAGTAGGAATAGATTGAATGCCCTATCTCCGTTATTTGAGTGAGTCTCTATCATATTAGAATCTCATACTATCATGGGGCATGGCGGAGTACGCAAAACCTATGAGTGGATAAAAGGGTGGTACTATTGGGAGGTCATCATGGAGACCATAACCAAATTCTTAGATGCATGTCTGAATTGTAAAAAGCACCAGCTTTAAGATCTGATATTAGTATCAACCTATGACGCCCCACCAACCCTTCCATACTATAAATTTGGACGTGGTAAGTCCTCTCCTTCAAACTACAGGTGGAAAAGCTATATCTTGGTTGGTATTGATCATTTCACCAAGTGGGTTGAAGCCGTAGCTCTTCCCGCTCAGACTTCTAAAGATACAGCTACCTTCTTACACCAGTACATCTTCACCCAGCTTGAGTGTCCCTAGGTTCTCCTATGTGACAATGGTTAGAACTTTACTTCACGAGTAGTAAAGTTCCTCACCACTTCATGGGAGCTCAACATCTCTTCTCAGCCCCCTATAACCCATCCACAAATGGGTCAATAGAAAGGGTTAACGGGACCCTGGTCTTGACTTTATGCAAAATGGCCACTTCAGACCCTCTCCACTGGGATCTTTATTTTCCCAGTACACTCATGGCCTACCATATTAGCTACCATCGCATTCTTAAGATGTCCTCTTTCCGTGTGTTATATGGGTGAGAACTGGGGGTGTCAGCTTTATTAGCCAATGATATCTTATCTGATCAGACTGATCCTGAACAAGTCATAAAAAAGTTGGCCCAACACATCATCCAATTACAATCAGAGGCCATGACTGATTTAGCAAAGACTGTTACCAAATAAGTCCAAGCCATGAATGAGCTCAGGGCCCCTCTTACTTCATTTAAAGTATCTGACTTGGTATCTATTTATCATAACTGAATCACTCCAAGAAGAAAATAGCTTTCTTTCCTCTCGACATCACTTTCAAGAAAATTTATTAAAAGCATCTGTTAATTTCCCATTGCCACCTATACCATATCAGTTTTCCATTTATGTCAGCGGATCTGCCACCTGCTGCCCCAGTGTGGGGCAGCAGCGCTCCACCTGCTAGAGTTTTCCGTCCAGCAGGCAAACGCATGTAAACTGGCACATCCAGTTCGCCTAATGCATCAGGCTGATTTGTCCCTCCAAGGGACTTATTATTACACTTAGTGCGAGTCCACCCAACCCGCCCCCACCCACTTGCCCTACCCCAATTTAATATTTGCTTTTTCCTCTGAGTCAAATATGGGAATCACTTCCCATATGCCAACAAATCAATAATTTGGCGGGCAACATACACCTTTTTACCAGCGAAATTTATCAACTTCCGCCCTTATAAGGGCTATTTTGATATTGGTTTTCCCACTGAAGAGGACGCAGCTGCTGCTACAACTACGCCTTTAATATATAAAAGCACACCTATTACCAAAACCCGTACACGCCTCCCCAGTGACACCACAATGGTGGTGACCTTTGCAAAACTTCCTTCACACCTTCCCCTCAAACACTTATTGAAGAATTGATGATGGGGCTGTCCATATATGGTACAAACCCCATCCTCCACTTCCTGGTCCCAAGCATAGCTGAGCGGTTAGTGGCACCATGGGCAATGGCCACCATTACCCCCCACCAGCCAACCATAGCCCAGCACATTCCACCACGTGCCCTTATCCCATCTGCACCGGATCACTTCTTTTGGGCTTGTATTGACAGCAGCCGCACCATTTCCCCCTCTGCCATGAGTCGGATCATTCCAAAAAACTGTAGCTACAATTCAAAACAAGTGGAATCTGCCAAGCTCACACATGAGGCCGCACAAACAGCGTTTGAGTGGAAGATTTTGGCTGCCCCCACCCCCTCCAGCTGAACGCTCAAAAATCAACAAAACCTCTGTATTTAAAGCCCAAGCTGGCTTAATTTCTCACAATATACTCAATCAGGAGCAGGTTTGGACCCAAATTCAATCCAACCAATTTAACGCCCCAAAATTTACCCAACCAAAACCACGTCCCTCCAAATCAATCACGCTCACCCAAAATCCCTGGGACTTATTGGATGAATTAACTGAATCTGGGGAAATTGTCCCACCTCACGACTTTCCAATTAATTTGGAACCATATCTAACTTCAGATTTCAATGCCCCATTCCCACCCAAGAAATATGTCCCCAAACCCACTGCTACCCCATTCTTGAGTGACCATCAACTTGCTGAGGCCGCTGTGGCCTCTCCTGATAACCGCCATCTCTGCAAAGCCATGGCACTATCTGTCACTGAATTTAATGAAGGACTACATTTAATCGATTACCCTGCCAAATTCCCTGAGGTTGCAAAAAAGGAAACTGAACAATTAAGGGAAACTGCCACCTCTGCTTTCAAGCAAATTGTTGCACTGGCAGAATTTTCCCCCACCATGCGCATCACCAGAGCCAATATCACTAAATTTTCCCAGCTTTCTGATGCATGCATACAAGCCAAACACCATGTTGCTGAATTCCTAAGCTATACTCCAGGCCCAGATTGTTATCAAAGAAATTAACACTTTTCTATTTTTCCTCGACCCACATCCCATGGATGCCCCCTTTGCTATCAGCTTTAATCCGCCTCTTCATTTGTGAAGATGAAATCAATAATCCGCTTGATCCCCCTCCCCCTCCCCCTCCACCATGGTGAGATAAGCAGTCCACAATTGCTACATCTGGGAGGTTAATTTTTTCTTTTGTTTCGTTATCTCGCCACTCATATAGAGTGTTTGGTTTGTGTTTTTGGTCATTATTTTTTATTGGTAATGTCCATCCCCTGGTCAGCTTACCTTAAATAAAATTTAAATTTAAAAATTTAAATTTAAATGAATCCACTCCAAGAAATAAAAAGCTCAGTTCATCTCTAGGAAGGGTCTTTTTCATTCACCTACAAGCGAGGGGATGAGTATTCTCTTAAATCCTTCTCCTCTAACTCACCATCAACTAATTTCATAGCTGCTTACTTCAACCCTATTCTCCTCCCAACATTCTTGAGGGGGTAATGTCAGACATTTGCCTCCTAGGTTTCATAGTAAGCATGTTGTGGGTAAAACTAGGATGAATAGAGGCAATTTCAGACATTTATAAGTCTGCAATACTAAAATATCAATTTTAATAACAATTTAGTTGGCCAAAAGACCTTGCCAATTCTTGAGAAACCCCACGAATTGGGGCAACACGTTTATAAATCCTAATTGGGAAAATATCACCAAGTCAGGAAATCAGATTCCTCTGACCTTGTGGCTATTCCAGGACACCCATCAAAGGGCTCACCACCAGCTTAATCTAGTCCCCTTCAAACACCTATGTGAGGACCACCCCCTTTTATAGGCGTGGCAGGGTCCCCAAGGTGCAATATCTTTAGTGAAAGGGGATCGGCTACCTTATACTAAGTCGTTACCCCAGGGGTACATCTTGCAAAAAATAATCCCCCATTCTTCGTTCAGCTTAAAGGAGCAAGTTTTTGGAGCTTCAATAGGCTATAAATACATACTACTAACCTTGGAAATTCCCAAGCCGTACAAATGTTGAGCCTTGACGTTTTAAATACCTTTATCAATTTTTTAATAAAGACTCTCATTTTACCCCTGTGCAGTGCCCTATTAAAAACTATAACTTCAAAATTTTTAATATTTCTATTTTTATTATACTTATTATCAGAGGTAACAAAAGTCCATAATTTACATTGTTGGTGTAATGGACAGTATTAATCCATTTGTTGCATTTCAATTTGGGTTCAGATTTTCTAAATCCAAATCAATCCATTTAAAAAAGATTTTTGGTGTTTGTCAAGTTTGGGCTCTGGGTTGTGCCTCGCCTGAATTATTGATGTGGCTCTTGCAAGCCTCATTAATGGTTTAGGTGAGGCCCCAGAAGGGCGACCTTTAAGGTCAAGCCTGCACAATTCTGAACTTTGTTCAGAATTTTCTCTCTCTCTTTCTCTCTGGTGGCCTCAGGCCGCCCTTACCTTATCTTGCCTGATGATCCGCGCACAACAAGTTTTTGTTGCGTCAATAAAAACCTGGGTTTTTGGGGTTTGATCTCCCTTGAATATCCTGTATTTTCCTTGGTGTGTTCACGGCATCAGATTATCAGGATCCTGTTTGTCAGTGACTTTTTATTTGATCTAAATAAAATAAGGTTAATTCCGGGGTTTGCAACCTCGCTTACCTATTTCATCTTTTTCTCGCTTCAACTTTCCCTAATTCTGAGGTTTACTACATCGAGAGTCCAGCTCATGCTGGACATGTGGTGTGAATTGCGTCAAACCTAAGGTAAGATGACGATCAGAAAATTGGACAATTCCAACCATTACATTATTCTGAACTGCATGTGCTGCCAGCACGCCACCAGATCTCCAGTTCAGCTGACCTCAGTGGTCACATCAGGTCCCGGTTGTCAACTAACCAGCACTGGAGGGAGCCAGTGACTGATGGCCAACCATGGACCTGAAGCGATTGTTGGCGCAAAATTCCGGTGGGGCTTTTCCCCCACCAGGGATTTAGTTGGCACCAAGGGGACCTGGCCCAGCAGGACTCTCTCACCTACGGACAGTCCATTTGGTATGGGGGTGGCCATCCAGCCATGTGAGACTGCGCGCCCCTTCCACACTTCAGTTGGAGAGAGCGCCTTCCTGATCAGGATAGGAAGACCATCGCCAACTGGGGCATGGGAGGGGAGGCGCACCACAGCCAAGTGCTGGGCGTGATTCCTTGTGCCGGGTGGGCTGATTCCAGCAGCCCAGTCCCAATTTGCTCTCACCTTTATCTTTTACCTGCGAGGGGCTCAGAATTTCTCCGTGCTAATTTTCCCAGAGCTTGAGGTAACTCGCCCCAGGAAGCCCTTGTGATGGCGGCCTCCCGCTGTGGAGCCCCTCTTTGGGGAGGGGCCCTTCTTTAGTGGGGGGTGATGTAATGGATGGTTTTAATCCATTCATTGCATTTTGATTTGGTTTCAGATTTTCCAAATCCAAATGATTCATTTAAAAATATTTTTGGTGTTTGTCAGGTTCAGGCGCTGGGTTGTGCCTCACTTAAATTATTGATTAGGCTCTTGCAAGCCTCATTAATGGTTTAGGTGAGGCCCCAGAAGGGCGACCTTTAAGGTTGAGCCTGCGCAATTCTGGACTTCATTTAGAATTTTCTCTCTTTTTCTCTCTGGTGGCCTCAGGGCCGCCCTTACCTTATCTTACTTAATGATCCGCGCACAACAAGTTTTTGTCTAGTCAACAAAAACTGGGTTTTTGGGGTTTGATCTCCCTTGAATATCCTGTCTTTTCCTTGGTGTGTTCACAGCATCAGATTATTGGATCCTGTTCATCAGCAACTTTTTATTTGATAATAAATAAAATAAGGTTAATTCTGGGGTTTGCAACCTCACTTACCTATTTCATCTTTTTCTCATTTCAAATTTCCCTAATTCTGAGGTTTACTACCTCAAGAGTCCAGCTCACACTGGACGTTTGGCGTGAATTGTGTTGAACCTAAGGTAAGATGGTGATCGGAAACTGGGACATTTCTGACCATTACAGTTCGATTTCCAAAAAGGGTAATTTTTCTTTCCACTTGGAGTCACTTTTGAGCAATTTTATTCAAAAAAGTAAGCAAACAAATATCAATCCTACGCCTGCTGCTCCTGTTTGACCCCCAATGACATTGGATTCGCTGCCAGCTGCTCCAGTGTGGGGCAACGGCGAAACTCCACCCAGCATTTTCCATATGATAGGAAAATGTGCTTGGATTGATTTGTCCAGTCTCACTAAGACCTTGGGTCAGTTTACTCCGCCCAAGGATCTCGCCATCCACCTGGCATGTGCCCAGGCTGTGCCTCGCAGCCCACTCATTCTCCCCCACTCCCAGCTTCGATTCAGACTTTGGGTCAAGTATGGGAGATTGTTCCCATATGAGGAACAAGCAATTATTGACTTGGCCCAGGTGGTGATGCTGCCAGCCAGCTTTATAGACTTCCTCCCCTTTAAGAGGTATTTTGACCTAGGCTTCACTTGTGAAGCTGATGCTGCCACTGTGGCACAGTACCCCTGGTTTTCAAGGGCACCCCTATCCCAACAACGTTCACCTGGCTCCCCACTGACACCACTATGGTGGTTCAGTTTACGGGGTTGCCCACCCATCTCCCCCCCCCCTGAGTACTCCATCAGGAGTTGATGGAAGGTTTGGCCGCGTATGGCTCCAACCCCATCCTTCAGTTTGTAGTCCCCAATGGGGCTGCTCGCCTAGCCAGGCCTTGGCATTTGCCACAATCAACCTGGATTTTTCTAAAATTGCATTGTCAATTCCCCCCACCATCATTCCCTCTGCCCCCAACCACACATTCTGGGCCCGTGTCAAGGGCGGGAGGACCATCTGTCCTTCTTGCTTTGTGTTAGATCACTTGAAACATAAATGCCCCTCCCTTACAGCCTCCTCAGGCCCAGCACTGTCATTGCCTGGCCCCCAATTTTCCCCCATCCCACTGCTTTACTGGCATGGGTACAATCCTACCCCCTCCCCCATAACCTGCTGCCGCTTCAGTGCCCACTGCAGCCAACCAGCCCCTTCCTCAGGCCAGCGCCACTTGCAATTCGCCCACTGCCACTTGTGCCTCATCCAGTCAGGAAATGGTTTGGACAAATGTGGGTTCCCACATTATTCTGCAGTCGCCCACCACTCCACTTCAACTCTCTGATCCCAATTTTGAATTTGACATGAACCCATGGTACTAAATGACTGAAACTGATTAGATAGTTAATGTAATAGAAGACTCGAAGCCCACATACAACGAATTTAACCAAAGTATGGAACCCCAAACCAGTTGCTCAACAATTTTATGCCCCCCAGCCGGATGCCTTGGAGTTCCGCTCTAATCACCAGCTCACTATCACAAAAGCTTCTCACCCTGACATATCCACCATCTGTGAGATGGCTAAGTTGTCAGTAGTGGTGCTTGCCACAAAACTCCCTCCTCCCTTCATCAATCCATCCACATCCCCGCCTAACAAACAGTCCTTTCTATTTTCCCACAAGCGTGCTAATGATGCATTTAGAAAGTGGTTTCTGCCTCGCAGAACAACCCAAGAGTCACCCGCGCCTCAGTGGCTTTATTGTCCCAGCTTCCTTCCCTCCGCACCAAGGTAGAGGTCTGCTGTTCCAAGTACATCAGTGACTTACTGTCCTCCAGTAATTTCATCAACCAGCTGACCATCAGTATCCTTGCTCCCCATGTCACTGATCACCTCACCCCTTTTATTTCCTCCTTGTCCCACACTCTAGCTGAAAAGGACTCTGATACTGAGAATAAGCCCCCAATTCCCCCTCACCTTCTTCCATTGTGGGTTGAGCGCCTAGGCGCTGTCCCACCTGGTTATTTTTCTCATTTGTTGTTTTTTGCCCACTCGTTTTAAGCGGTCATATCATTATGTTTGTGTGGTTAGTTTGTTCAGTTTTTTAGCTCTTTAAGCTTCAGTAATGTCCATCCCCTGGTCAGCATGACTCAATATAAAGTTAAATTTAAATAAAGTGTTGGATTCAAGGTAGCAAGCAACAGCGAGCTTATTTCTAAGCCAAAATCCAACACACCTCCTAGTATCTTCAAATGATTCACCATTTGCAAGGTGGTAATCTTAGTTGCTAACATGTGATCCTCATTTGATGTAAATCATGATAGGGCTGAAGGGCTGCTTGCAACACAATCTGTGCATCAAAAAGCATCCAGTACTTTTGTTCTGACGAAAATCTGCGATTCTTGTTATAATTGTTCAGCAAAACAAGCTAAGAAACTTCTTTCTGGAATTGGATTCCCATAAATTCCTGTTTGCATTTTGACATACACGTGGGACTTCCAAATTCTTTCATTTTGGTTGCCTTGGCCTCCAAGTATGACCTGCTGCCCACCTCTAGATGGGTAACACCAAATTTTGACAATCAGTTTCCAAACAGTTTATCACTTTCAACGCTTTTTGACAATCGCCATTCAGAACATTGTCATATCAAACAATTGGGAAAATGTAGGGGCGTTATCTAGAAGAAATGTGTGTAAATATGGAGTAGCTTTAAGTTCCTTCGAGGTTTCTCTAGCTAATACTCTTGGTTCAGCTACTCAACTGATTTGAGGAGTGATTTTGGGAGTCAAATCCAAAATGGCTGTAATGCAGCCGGCTATTTCTTGGAATAGTTAACTTCCCAACTGGAGTTCTTGGGGTCCTTTCTGCATCGTCAATCGCCGTGTAGGGCTCACATTCACATCTATGAGTCTTCAACTTATTGACTTGCTTCATTAAACGCTCTATGTCTGCACTGAAAGAATGCAAATTGAATGCAATCCAATTCACGTTCAGTTTTCAAGAATAAAACTACTTGAACTAGATCTCCTTTTTTACTTTAATGACGTTACTTTCCCTAGCAACTCTTTGCCTAAATTGGAGACATCTTTGACTCCTTTTTAATATAAATAACTCTCTCCTCCAAGGCAGAAAATCTCTGAGTAAATTGATTCAAATATTCTTGTTAACAGTTGCCAATTCCATCCAGAGTTTTCTTAACTCATCCTTGTATGACACTTATACTGGTATATCCTACTCAACTACCACCTGTAGTGAGCACAATTGTTAATAGTTGGGAGTTGGCTACTATTGGCCCCAGTTGGCTACTCTTCACGGGGTACCAAATGTTACAATCCTAACATCTTCACTACTTGAATACTCTATTTGATAACTGTACAGGATTAGTATATGCACAAATCGCGTTATCTGAGAATAATTGATAATTGATTTATAACTTTATAAAGACTAATATCTGTAGTTAAAGAGATATCCCATTCTGGTCCAACGCTAGACCTGTACTTCTCCACAAAAATAATCTTGATGTCGTTGTAGGTACTTCTTCCCTTATCCGCTTAGCTTGATCCACGCTTAGATCCAGAAGTTTATGGCCTTTCCTCTAGTGACATGAAGTTTGCAGTAATTTTCATAAACTTCATCTTCTCTTCTAAGGATATTCAATCCTTACTCTTTATACAACAAAAGAGTCTTTAATTATGGCACACATTATAATATCCTGAAGATGAATAGAACTTAATACAATAATGCATTATAATGGAAAATTTATTAATATATTAATTTGAATTATCAGTGGAATTTATAAAATGAATCTGGCGCCCAACCTTCAGTTGGCGCCTCAGCCATGAAATGGCAGCCATTGTCATTGAACTTCCCTTTGACGTCTCACCAGTGATGGTCTTCTCCATCTGGTAAGGATTCCTTCATCAGAAATCTTTGAGACCTAAAACGGACAGAGTTGAAAGCGTGTCCTTAACGTTTCCTACTCTATCCCAGCAAACCAACCATATTTGGCAAGCGACCTGCTTAAGTAATGGACTTGTTAACCATTATGGCAGGTTGCGAACCAACTGATTGATTCACTATTTGCAGGTGGCATAACTCGCCTCACAACTTGCTCATTGAATTTTTAATCAGTCAGTGATGAAACCTAATCTATCTAATTGGTACACCTGATAGTTAATCATTGATTAACTATCAGATGTCCCATTTTATTGGCAACTTTGCCAGATGAGATCTTAAGCATTCACTTAGATTGATCCCTGATGGATCTGAACCTGGCGAATTATCTAAAATCTTCTGAACATTACTAACTCAAAATCAGGATCAACCAATAGTTGATTTACTTGTCATTGGTAATTATCCACTAGTGATCCACAGGTAATCTAGGTGTCTGGAAAGGTGGGCAAAAATCCCAACAGTAGGGGATCAGATACTAAATCTTGTAAAGAGCCAAAATAGCTCACATTAGCAATATTCTAATAAGTACATAGTTTTATGTAAGCAATAGTGGCATACTGAGTGACTTGGAGGATTTCATCTGTTAAGTTTCCTAATAGAATAGAGATAGAACTTCCGTAGGCAGGATCCAAAATCCCCAGGCAAGTCAATGCTTCTTTAATTGAAGAGTTTGGGTGTCCACTTAGCTCCAAACTTTAATTAGGAGAAGTGAGAATATGGATCCCTGAATACACAATAACTTATAATCCAGAGGGTATTGTGATAGGATGAGGGGCATAAAGAGGGATCCCGTCTTTGGCATCCACAGCCTCTGAGGTAACTTAGTTTTCCCCTAAGACTTGATATTTAATTTTGCAAAATGTAATATGGATGTTTGAGGAGACATGTCCGTTTTTTAGAGGATCCTTTACTTTTGATGGGGAGTTTGAATATTAACGGGATCCAAATAACCTAGCAGGGGCTGGTATTTTTCTTTGTGGTTGATGATGCAGTTAAACTTCCGCAGGAGTTGGACCCCAATAAGAAACTCATAAGTATCGTTTTAATGAAATGGCGGGGCGGTAATTAAAAGTTCACAAATTGGAGGGGTATGGTAGAATAGGCTCCTATCACCTTATTTGACTGATTACTGGCCATCCCTATTCAGCTTCTGAATCTGGTTCAGAGACATCTTTATCTCTCTAGATTAGGCAAAAAATAACGTTAACCAGGGAGCTGGTGTCAGTTATTGCCAGAACTTTAACCTAATATATGACTACCTCTATTCAATTCACTGAAAATCTAGACTGAGAATTAACAACTAGTAAATTGTTATCAGGGGTTTGTAGCAAAGCAGGCGGAGGATTCTACTGTAGTCAAGCTTGGGGATGTTCTATGCATTTGTAATTTTTATCTGCCAATTTTTGGCTTTCCATAGATGAGCTGACCACTAAAATTTGTTTGGGTAAATGACCAAAAAATAAGAAAACAGGAGATCTTTATTCCCTTGGATAGGAAGGAGTACATCGACTTCTGCAGGTGTCACTAGAACAAAGCATCCTGAGGTGCTGATAATAGGTTTAGAGCTAGTACAAGAGTCTTGAGGCACTTGTTTGTCGTCAGCATAGGGAGCCTCCGGCCTATCTGAATGATCTTTCGCTGACCTACTTAAAAAATTCGACAAGCGCCTACAATATGGTTGTTTTTCTTGCAAAAAGTGCAGGATAATTTGGGGTATGTGACCTGGGGGGGTTAACCGCTAGCACTTGGGGCCAAAATTATTATTATTAAAATGAGGGGGCCCAGTGGGTTTTAGTAGATCATCTTGAATCTCCAAAATGGTTTCGTTGATATGGAGGTGAAACTTCCAGTTAGACTTCACCGCTTTAAGATAAAGTAGAATGTTAGACATTTATAAAACACCAAAAATGAAGCAGTGATAACATCATCTAAAGTAAGATGTTTTTTGATGACTAACATTTGAGCCTCAAGGTAAAAATGGTGAGTAAACTCAGTGACAGTTTACTCCCTGATTAAGACTTATGCCCTAAAAGATTGATTTTGGTTGGATAAAGTTAAGTCGCTCTCAGATTCCCGAAGTAAAGCAGTCTTGGCATCATCCCAAATCTGGAAATGCATTAAATGAGATCCTACAATGTTTTGAGCTACATGACTAAGACAGGTGATTAGGTGCCTGAGCTGCTGGGTGTCAGTAGCTTCCTCTATGTCACTTTCATAACATAATAGGGAAGTTCAGATACTCCTTCTCCTGGGACGCACTTCTTTTAACAATGATTTAAATATACCACTGGAGGTTAATGGTCAAATGACATGAAGTGACACCAGGGGTGCGTTTTCACCTGAAGTGGAACTTCTATCTCTGGGAGATATGTGAGGGTGAGAGCATCCTTCTGACTTTGCCAGTCGTTAATATTTTTTGATTATTGATTATATCTGATTGTGGGAAGCACAAAGTGCCAATCTAGTGGCAAAGAGTGGGGCTAACCATCGAATTTCACTTTTTAGCTTGGTAGTTGCATCACAAAGTTCGAGTTGGCGTTGCTCAATGGTGGAAATCTTTCTCTCATGTATCACAGCGGGTAATTTCGCCAAATAGTTAAGGCGTTCCTGATCCATGTAGGGATCAAATGCTGAAGCGTTATTGTTCATTGTAATCATAGTTGCACCTTGAACTCAGGGTAAACCTAACAGGGAGCACCTGTTTTGTCAGGCCAAGGGTTTAATCCAATTTTTCCTTTAAATTATAGGCCAAGAAAACCGAAGTTCTTTGTGCTGGATTGTATGTATTTGCTTTCCTTAGCCAGAAAGGTTTTTTTTCAGAATAATGTCCCTGAGTCATACATCATAACTATTATTTCATTCCTAATAGAAATTAAAGACTGCTAATTTAATTTAAAAGTGGCGAAAAAATTAGTTAAATTAATTGCTTAGAAACGTTGTTATATGATATTTCTTCTCAGTCAATTTACATGTGTATTAATATAATGATATATTCTCATTTCCAATTCGGGATTCAGCAGCAGGTTTCATTTCTTGTCAGATGGTATTTGTTCATTGCATAGATCAGGCTTAAACCCCAATATTAGGGCTTGAGGTTAGTTAGGGGTAGTCCCCAATATCTAGAGGGCTGGAATTTTGTCAGGGATTAATCCCAATAATGGCTTCAGCTATTTTTTTTAGTACTAGATGTTCAGCTATTTTGAAAGATCAAATTCAAATCCCATCATCTGACTCATCCAATCTCCAATTTGGGTAGAAATCCCAACAATCTTCATGACGTGCATGTGCTTCTGGGATAATAAAATTTATACTTGTGAGATGAAGAACTGCCCAATCACAAAGTACCTTGATTATATGTGAAAGTAACTTATAGATGGAGTGAGTACAGATGACATAGCGATGCGCTTTAGAATGAAAACACCAACTTCTCCCTCATTTGATAATGAAAAAATCCACAGATATGTTATTTCTAGAATAAACTTTTATGAGAGTAAAATATCCCCCAAAGGCAACTATCCTTAAGTAAAAAGGAAGCCATTCACTTTCATATACTGTAATTACTGAAATTTGTGCTCCCTCTACAATTCTGCAATTTAGGTAGTTGCAATACTAACACATGTTAAAGAACCTGAGAAATGCGAAGATACATCAAGTTGGAAGCGCCTGAACAGATTTAAAAAGTTAGAGGCATGATTATTGCACTCCAATGAGAAATATGTTACAACTATTAGGTGGTTTAAAACATCTCTTAAAAACAACAAAGATTTAAGAAAGCAAAGAAGGCCGCGAAAAGGGCTAAGCACATGAAAAACAAGTAAGTGGCAGACCAAGAGGAAGTGGGTAGATGCACCCTTGAACACCATCAAATGCACCTAGTCTATATGAAAGTAATAAATGCTTTTTTCCTTTTTAGAGGGGCTTTAGCTGGCATCAGCGTGTCAATGAAGGCACAACATTCATCTAAATTTAGAACAGACACTAGCCATAATGATGCCCTGAAACGCTTTTAAGAAATCAACACCTATCTTATAAAAATGATATTTTTGAAGTTAGCTTAATAATAAATAGAGCCAAAAAGATATGTGATACTCTGAAAGGTTAATCCTTCCTCATTTTGAATTATCACTATGTTTTAATGCCAAGTACAGAGCCATGAAGGCTGCTATGAGATACGCTCAGAGACAGTCTTTCTCTGGGAAGGCATGTTTCATGCTGTGCTTGCTAAAAACTTATATTTTAACACGGTTAAAATCTCGCATTAGGTCTTTAGATAAGAATTGAGGGAGTCTTTTAAATCCATCACTGTAAATTTACTTTTAAGGAAATAAAAGCCTAGCTATGTTGTTGAAAAATGTCCTTAAACTTCCTTCTAAACATATGCACTTAACAAAGAATAAATTTGCAAATTTTAACTAAACCTCCTTTATGTATTGAGTGCCTATGATAGAATACAAAGTCTGTATGGTACCGCTGTTCTAACAATTTGCAAGCATGATACTCTGGTAGAGAGGTAAGGGACTTAATGATTGAGGAACATAATTATCGCATTGAAGAATATTTTAGACTTATAACCACAATAAAAATTTTATAAAGTTTTATTGGCAGTTTATAGTTGAGCGGTTACAAAAGATTAAGGTTAACCATTATAGAGTTATTAAGTTTTGAAGTTTTTCATAACATTAGGGGCTATATCCCAAGCTCCCATGTGCTGATTCTCCCCATGTATCTGTACATTCTTAAAATCAAAGGAAGGGTTATTTTATAGTATCTATGAAGGTTCTTGACAACAGTAAGGTGATAGGAATAAAACTGTGAGGTTATTTAGTAGGGAATCTGCAAATTAACATATTCATTATGTTAAAATCTTAAGCATATAAGGTGAACTTTAGCTATAAGGCGGTTAGCACAGCTCATTGTAGGAACACTCCTGTACACTTTTTAAGTTTAGTTAACAGGCTCTTATGATTATGCTGTAAGAAATTGGGAAGTCTAATAGTTGTATATAGTCAACTTACCAGTTGAATCTCTTCTCTACAATTGATTTATCCCCACTCAAGTATGGCCTTAAAGCAATTGATGACTACCCCACTTTAGTAAACTTGAGCGAAAATAGACCAAAGAAACAATTCCTTTAATTTACACAAAAGAGAATAAATTTATATAGAATTGAACTATTTAACTTCCTACTATCATTAATTAATAAATCTAGGTGTTAAAATAAAGATGTTTGGTGCTCAACTCTTTTGTTTGAACTACAAGGAAAATAGCATATTTTCCCATTGAACTTAACCTAGAAAAGTCATATAAAAAAGGTATATATCATTTACCTAGTTTTTCTCACCACCAACAAGATTACAATCCTCCATAAATTGGTTATAAAATAGGGTGTCCCACGCCATAAACCAACTAAACAGATTAGCCTTTGCAAGCTAGCGGCTGTGCTTAGGTAATGGGACAAATTAACCACTTAAAGAAGGCCACATTGCCCAGGCTAACCTGCAAGTTACTACTAACAAATTCGTTGTCAACGATTCAGTAACTCTTTGAAACATTCTTATTTGATCAGTAGCCAACCTTGATTAATTAGCATAAGAATGTTTAATTTTTGATTATTAAACCAACACTCCCAAAATTTGAAACACTGTTGGTGATCATACCTAACAAGTCATTATTCATCATTATTGAAGTCAATTCTCAGTACAAGACTAAAGTGATTTTTCATTGGATAACATCCAGGAAAAAAACTATCAGACATTGAAATCCAGCATCCATTGAGGTTGCTCACTAGTAAGAAAACCAAATTAGGATAAGACAGATAATTTAAGAATATGTTAAAGTTTAATAATGTGGGCATACTAAAATCCCAAAACATCCCATCTTAACCAGGTAATTTACGAAGATGTTGTCTCAGAGGCAGTTTTACTTACTTCCTTGGCATGAGTTTGCTGGCTTAGTTAAAATCAACATCTAATCATAAGGTTATTAGACTGTCAGTCTATATATTTCCTCTTCTACAGAAGAGCTAGGTCTTTCCTTTTTCTTTATGCTTCTTTAATGGCCATTCTTGACATCACGGTTCATCAACCTCTTCTCCCATTTCATGTTTAATGCCAACTCACATGAAAAAGGTTCTCATGGCTATAGTTTCATACCAGAGTTGCTCACAACTACTCACCAATTATATATTCCTGTATTTCTGTTTCCACCAGGTCAGGTAAATCACAACTGACAAATGTAGATAATATATTCTATCTTACTTGTGACTCATGACAAAAACTCTTATCACACCAGGATCTGATCCTGACAGGCGCCTCAATCGCTTGGATAATGGTAGTCTTTAAACTACAGTAGTACTGCATTCCCTATTCCCGCAGTTGGAATCCATATTAGTTTTATGCCTGCTAGTGCTTTTTTAACTGAATTTCAACAATTAGTTTGCAGAAGAAATGACACTCTCAACTTTGGGGATAAATTTTAGGGGCTTGTTATACCACTATATTAAATTAACACTCTATTATTTATACTAGAGTTGGATTTTTATGAGCTTTTTTATTATTTCTCACGAGGGGATAAGAAGTTAACCATTTTAATGTTTCAATGCTTATTATTATACATAAATGATTTAAGGAAGTGAGGCATGAAGTTCAAATTATACTACGAATAGACTCATTAGGGAATATTATTTTTTAGCATTAGGTGGTCCCAACCTAAAGGGGGATATACCAATCTTTATTTAATCAAACCTGAGCTCCTAAGAGCTTTAGGTGAAGGCAGGGGTAAGTAGAGGTGTCAAGAAAGGTGAGGAAAAGCTTTGCCAGAGCCAGGTGTCCACTCAAAATGACCTATTGGCCCATGGCGACATGGTAAATACTCTCAGAGCCATCTCAAAATTAACCTAAAAGTGAGTGATCATATGGGGCAGCGTCCACAGAGTGGATTCAAAAGCGACGCGAAGATATGAATTAAGAATAATCCATATCACTACACCAAAGCCAGGACCCTTAATGATTGGGAACATTTGGGGAGGAGAGGGTGAACATGAGGTCCTGAACAGGGTGCGCTACCTAGGGTTCTTCTCGCAGGAGTTCGCGGACCTTGCTCCAGAAAGGGGCTATGAGGGGCAAGTAAAGAAGTGGTGGAGGTGGGTGTCTGTCAGCTCTGCACATTGTGGGCAATCCTTGTGCTGGAAGGTGAGACCAGTTTGTTCCCCTGTCCTGTATTAGCAGTGTAGAACACGCCACAGTGTATTTTACACTTTTGCTGAGAGAACAGGATGGGTAACTTCCTTCCAGAGCGCCTTGAGATCACATTCCACAGCAGGGGTAAAAGACAAGGAGACGAGGCTGCATTGGGGTCTTTCCAAAGGGTGGAGGTGAGAGATAACAATCCTCCCACTATGGACCAGGGTGTGATGCCAGGGGCTGATCCTGGGGCCACTCCTTTTATAAGGGAAGACGTGGTACACCCATACTCCTGCCCTCTTAAGTGCAATGAGAGCCTGATTTAGTAAAAACTGGATGAAGGTTCGATGTGGTGGCCTGGATGGTTTGTTAGCCACTCTCCCACAGCTGTTGGTGAGGTTCGTGGGAGCCCTAGAGAGGCCGCTAAACCCTGGAATAAGGCTGAAGCCCATTGCGGCATTGGGGCCATATCCCAGCAAATGATGGGCTTAAGGAACCCCGTCATTATTGAAGTGGCATGAGACTTAGTATCCAAAAAACCTAGGCCCACACTGTGGGGTCAGGATATTGTGGTCAGAGCTGTATGTGGGTGGTTGGATCCCCATATCCAACAGCGAAGTATCACATTCAACCTTATGTAGAAACTGTCTATAAAGGGGCAGACATAAGTGAGAAACCATAGCTTTGATAGAAGTAAAACGTTCTCCATCAGGGCGCGTCCCTGGGGGTGATACGCCGGCAGCTCCAGCTAGCTACATGAGAGTTTATTGCATTAAGCAAGCGGTCCTCATTATGCTTGATTGCAACCCCTTGTGGGATGGTGATGACACCTAGATGCCGAAAGGTGTCCCAGGTAAGTTCCAAACCAAAAGGCGGAGGAAAAGATGGGGTACCAACTTGCACTATAACGTTTTTAGAAGGTTTAACTTTTGCATTAAACGCCATGGAGTAGCAATCCAGGGCCTCCATGGCCAGGTCTAGGTCCTTTTTACATCCAACTGCCACTGATGTGTCATCAGCTAAGGCTACTGTGCAGGTGGGGGTTTTTCAGGAACCTGAATACCCACCAGTCGTTCCTGGAGTAGGGCCAGAAGAGGATCCAAAGCTATGTTGAACAAAATTGGGCTCAGTGGATCCCCTTGCCAGAGACCCTGTTCAACCATAACCGCTGCTGTAAAGCCTGTTGGGACAGTACCTTAGTGTGAAGCTTGGCGTAAAGCGCTGATAGCCATGTCCTAGCTTGTGGTGGGATTTGGAGGCGGGTTAGGAGGCGTCCAGATACTTCCAATTTACTCGATCATGTGCTTTTTCCATATCCAGAAGCACCACAAAACCCTGTGTTTGAGATGAGGTAGCTGACAGGGTTGCCAGAAGCTCATTGTAATTGTTCCAAAGTGAACTCCCTGGGATAAAGCCACGTTGAGCTGGGTTGAGGCGTGGTGCTGCCCACTTAGTAATGCGGTTTTCTAGAAGCTTAGTAAATAGTTTGTGGTCTGTGTTCAATAGTGATATTGGTCGCCAGTTTGCAAGGTCCTCTCAGCTTGCTTTCTTATGGATAAGGGTCATAATCTGATCCTCTTGAGTCAGAAAGTACTTCCCCTTCTTCCAAGAGGATCAAGAATAGGGGTTGGAGGGCCTCTATAACTGGGACGGGATCCACTTGATAGACCTCAAACGGGATACCATCTGGGCCTGGGGCCTTCAGGCGTGGGCTGTGAAGTAGAATGTCCATTATTTCTTGCTGTGTAATTGGTGCAAGTAGTTCTTCATCCGCTGAGAAATTAACCATTGGTTCCGGAGCCCCTTCAATGAATCTATGAACATCTGCTGGACTTACCCAGGAAGCCTTGAAGAGGGCTGAATAGTAGCGGTGGATATCGTTGGTGATCTCCTCCTTGTTTGTGGTGACAGTGGTCCCCACCCCAGGGTTGCAATCTCCTGATCCTTTGAGCGGGCTTTTGCTTCTGGTAAAAGAAACGGGTGGGCTGTTCCCACTGGGTGTAGTAACGTGACGATGAGAAGTTTGCTGCACGTTCTTCTTACTCAGTAAGTTCCTGCTGGTATGTCTCGTGGGTCAATTCCCAAGCCTCCAACCATCGAGAGGAAGGCACCGGCCAGCAATTCCTTTCAAGGTGTCTTATTCTAGCTTCAGCACGTCTGACTTTAGCCTGGGCCGCTGTCATTCGAGCCTTAGCACAATTGTAGGCTACCTTTAGAATCCTTGCTTTTGTATCAGCCCATTTTTCTTGTAAAGTTTGCAAATGAGGTGAGGCCAGGTGCTCTGGCTCACAAATGGCAGCATTTATCTTCTCTCTGCAAAAGGTTGTTCAAGAGCCCTGGAGCAATTCTTGGCCAAAATCTTCTTGATGGTCTGAGGATTGTTGTCAGGATCACCGTGAGGGATCTGTGATCACTTATAGTGTTATCTTGGGTTATGGGAGAGGAAACTCGACCAACATGCAAGGGGCCCATTAGGGCCATATCAATCCGTGAAGCTGATGTGAATCTCCGACCTGAACCTTTGATCTGAGACATACAGCCAAGGACAAATGCTGAGGGGGAGGGCATCCATGAAACCACTTGACCTGAAGAAATTTTGAATCCGAGCTGTACCTTGTCTGTCTTGTGTGGCAGGAGGAAAGGTGTCATGCACCCGACTTAATATTGTGTTGAAATCCCCCATCAGCACTGTATTGCCTGGGAGTTGTAGTAGAGCAAGTTATTCCAAAAGACAGTCCTGCTCTTGACCCGCATTTGGCAGTTATTTGCTTGCAATAAAGAAGGAGAACTCAGGGGTTGATAATTTAGCAATTATAAGATGATCATCAAGATGTTTCAAAAATTGGTGGGTTTTCACCCGGGGGGGGGTGAGGATAATGAGGGCCACATAGTGTGCCCAACAGGAGTTACCTCCAAATTGGTCATTCCATGCTACAAAATCAGTGGAGGGGACATGCGGCTCTTGGATGGCTGCAATATCCACGTGAGTCGACCTGAAGTTGTGGAGGAGGCGGGCTCTCCGCTTGTAATCCTGCAGCCCATTAGAGTTAATGGACTGCAGGGTCAGAGTGCCCCTTTGGGGCCTCATAGCTGTCCCCCTCCATATCCCGGGGGGTTTCTGGAGCTTCCACCTGCATCTGTAAGGCTGCTCATTTTTAGTCCTTGAGCTTGACTCTTTGCAGCAATCTGTGCTGATTGACGAGGAGGAGGATTATCCTGAGTTGATGGGGCTGAAGAGCTTTAAGCCAGCCCAAGATACTTCCCCCGCTGCTTTGCTCAGGAGTATCTTGAGGGTGCTCCATAGACTCCTCCATTTGTGCATCATCTGATGTATCAGAGTCTATATGCACCTCCTTCAGTACTGAGAATGGCGTCTGAGTAGCAATACCCGTATATGGTGGGGGTGGCAATGACTTGGAGCCTCCACCCTGACTTGGGGTACTCCATAACTGTTCAACCCTTGGGGTAATTTGTGTTACTGAATTCATTTTAGATGCCACCCCTGGCTGGCTTCCTCTGTTAGCTTGATGAGAAGCAGATTTGTGCTTATTTTGGGCTGGTGAAGGGTTTGGCAATTTAAAAAGGGGTTCCCATAGGGAGAGGGTTTTCCGCACTAAGGGAATAAAGTTGTGCTACTGGCTGTGCCTTCTCAACTGCTACACGAAGGGCAGAGGGGTGAGATCCTGTACGGGCACCCAGTGGGTTGGTTGTGGGATTGCCGCTGAAGCTGTATGGGAGCGTTTATAACCTGTTGCAGGGACTTGGCTACTAGATTAGAGAGCTTGTTTAGGAGCTGTACAACTATTATATAGGTTTAAAGCATTACACCAAGAGCAACGTGCTCATGCCTGGTTTGGATCAACAAAGAAGATTTTTGAAAAGGATCCATTGACTGCAACACGTGGAATAACATCCATATTGCGGGCCACCATTGGGTTGGGTATAAATGATGCCTTAGCAATATGAGCCCTCTGGGTGGGGGCATAATAGGCTGGTTCGCACAGGTCTACTGATAGAACTGACCCAAATTCCATTAATCCCCGATGAAGCGCAAGATTTATGGATTCTGGGTCCACTGTAGTTGGATGATTTGAGAAAGTTACCAAGGAAATTTTCTCAAAGTTTGATTTTGTTCTCAGCACACGAAGAGAGCCATGCGGAATCTCAATTGCAACTGAGGCTGCACAATCTGCATCCGCTGCAGTTGAAAACCCTACATCAATATAGTGGCTTTCCACCACTTCATGAATAGTGGTGCTTACTGGAAAAGCTCTTGCTATGGCTTCAAAAATAACTAAAATAATCACTTGCATAAAACTCAACAGGATTATGACCATAGTAGACTCTAACTGCATGAGCAAGAGTGGACCTAAGGAGTGCACGTTGTGAGCGAGTTTCTGCCCATCTCTTCCTCACTTCACCCACAAAAGCAGTTTCATGAGGGTCAATGGTGGGTGGTGCAGGAACTAGTTTTTTTCTGCCATGCGCCTGAGGCGTCCTCCGCTTATTTTTGTTTACAATTTTATTTAATTTCAAATTTAATTTAGTGGATTACCCATGGGGGAACCCCAGACGGAGGCGCTGGCATTCCTCTGGCATCACGCTCTGGCCCCTGTTGGTCCTTCCCAGTAGGTACCTGGTTTTTTACAGATTAGGTAGGCTTACTTGGTTTGGGCTAATTCCCTGCCAATTGATTGGGTAAATCTGGCTCATCATCAAACCAATCTATTACTCCAGCTTTCATCCGACCTTCAGCAGATACTGGTAAGGAACTTTCAGCTTGTTGATTGGCTATTTTTCTAACCCCATTTGAATTTTGATATTGATTTTGATAATATTATGGCTAACTGATTCACCACTTAGTGTTGGTTCAGTCAAGATACGTTGGTTTCCTTCCAAACCATCAAAATGATGGCCAAATGATATACCAATTAATGTAGTTTCAGTTTGGCTGCTTTGGGTATTATTGGAAGTGAAAAAATGATGACCAACTGATTCAACACTTTCTGACGATTCAGTTTGGGCGCCCAGGCTGATTTCCGATGTGGAGGCAGTTGGCAAAGCCATCCAAACCCCATGCGCAGTATTGGGAGCTGCAATACTCCCTGTTACCATGGGTAAAACTTAGATGTGCCTCCAGGGTGGGGCGAACTAATTGGTTGACACTCAGTCAACACAGAGTTGACTGGGGTAGGCTTTACAGTGTTGTATCGTATGTGAACCCACAGTGGTTTAATAAAAACTGGTCCGCATATGCTTTTGCAGCTGCAGTTTGAGAGGGTTATATAAGTTGACGCACAAGTCAGCAATCGAGGGTTTTGTGATTTGGGGTGAGTTTGAGTGACTTCCGAAGCATCAGAGGTGCATTAAGTGGACTTTACCATCATTGTTCGTTATATTCATTATGCTAAATTTCTGAATGACTGTAATATTCGAAAAATTAAATTTAGTGGTGAAAGAAAGGTCAATTAGGGAATATTATGGTTCAGCCTATCAAAGCTCTCAAGACTCGCTTTTCTTGGATGAAATGGCCAATGGAGGGTTGGTAGCAGGTAGGATATATCTGTGAGGCAGTGATTTAATATATTTTACCCAATCATTGGGCATAAAAAAATTTGCATCTGATATAACCCCCTTCAAAGCTATAGAAGGGGTGCTCATGGAGGAGGTGTTTGGATTAAGTCAGAGAGGGGATGGAGAAGACCCTTGGAACAGCTCCCCCATTTTTGCTGCAGGTTTGGTGTAACCCTGCTACTAGACATAGGGCAATTCAGCAAAGGATTGAGGGCAATAATATTACCCCAATTCACGTAGCTTTCCACCTAGAATTGACCATGAGTTTTTTTGGCTGATATTAATTATATCAAAACCTGAATTTAGTTTAATACAATATCAGACTTGTAATTGTCTGATATCAACACCTTAAAGAGTGTTAGGGGGAAAATAAGGCCGCAAGAACCAGCAATGAACCTGGTTGACAGTAACTCCTGTAGCAATAGTTTGATGGAGTACTCCTCCCTACAATTGTAAGTGATTACAAAAGATCCTTTCTAAAAAGCCCCAAGCTTCTCACTTAAGGTATTGATATGATTATGATAATACAGCACCAAGTCTATTATTTTGATGAAAGGTAGAGGGGGCCGGAGCTCAATAACGGCTTAACCCACTTTTGTGAAAGTTTAAACCAAATTAAACATAGCCTCTGTTTGTGACTGAATGATTTGCTGGGCCAACTTCTTCGTGGCTTTCTTGGGGTTAGTCCTATCAGAGAAATAGCTGGCTAATAATGCTGGCAATCCAGGTTTCCGACCACACAATAGATGGAAAGGAGATATTTTGAGGTTTCTGTGGTAATTGATACGATAGAGCATGTGGGCACTTGTAAGTAAAGTTCCCAGTGAGGGTGGTCTGAAGTGGCCATTTTTTGTAATATAGAACCAGGGTCACATTTGCTATTCCAAAGTACCATTGGTTGAGGGGCTATATGGGGCAGAAAAGAGCAGTTGCGTGCTCATAGATGTAGTGAGGATCTTCACCACTATGGAGTTAAAGTTTATCTTATTATCACAGAGAATAACCTTGGGCAACCATGTAGAGCGAGAATATACTGATGAAGGAAAGTGGCCATGGCCTTGGCCGTTAGATCAGGAAGAGCCACAGCTTTACAAATTTGGTGTAATTATCAATTTCGACCATAATATATCAATTTCTACTAGTAGTCTGGGGTAGAGGTACAACCACGTCTAAACTTATGGTGTGGAAGGGTTGTTGAGGCGTAGTGGGTAGGCTTTGATACTGGGCTTGAGGCTGGATTGCTTTTTGCAGGATAGAAAAGCGTCCAGGACCTCATTTATGTTCTCCATGATGCCCTCCAAGTAATAGCGCTCTTCAACCATTTATAAGACTTCTGTACCCTGCTATGCCCTAAAATAAAATGGGACTCCAAAATGACAGGTACACACTCTGATGGCCGGAGATAGGGCAACCAGTTTATCCCTACTTTCTTGTAGAGCTTCCCATGTTTCACCTTGGTATCGTGGGAGTGCCAAGCTAGCATTTTTAACGGTTCGTCCTAGTCCCCTCATGCATCAGGAGTCATCAGGAGGTCATGTAACCTCTCGGCTTTGTATCATCTAAATGAAGGACAGGCAGCCGTGTCAACCCATCAACATTCATGTGGCGCATCCCAACTTGCTGCTCAATGGTCATATCATAGTGCTGAAGCTTATAAGCCCAGCGAGACAACCATTTAGTGGGATCTTTCATATTCTGCAACCACTTCAAGAATTCGTGGTCAGTAATCACACTTAAATGAAGTCCTGTGTAAAAAGGGCGGTATATTTGAAAGCAAATAAGACAGTAAGGCACTACTTCTCAGTGACGCTGTAGTTTAGTTCAGCTTTTTGAGCATCTTGTTGAAGTAGGAAACGGATGATCTACCCTAAGCTCGTCCAACTGAGCCAAGATAGCTCCAATGGAGTAATTGGAGGAATCTATGAACAACATTTAGGGCTTTCCATAGTCAGGGTGGCGGTATATTGGCCTTTGTTGCGTTAAATATTATATGGTCTCAAACGCGGCTTTTTGTTCCACACCCCAATGGAATGGAGCGTTCTTAGCCAAGAGGTGGACGAGGGGCTCACTGAGCTGGGCAAAGTTGGGGATGAATTGATGGTAATTTCCCATCAAGCCCAAAAATTTATGGATATTACGGAGAGTTTTAGGTGCAGAAATTTTGGATATAGCTGCAACCTTATCTTGTAAAGTTTAAATCCCATTTTGAGAGATGGCGTGGCACAGGAAAAAAACTATTTCTGGAAGAAAGTGCACTTTGAGTGCTTCATCTCGTGTTAGAAGCCCGCTGGTGTTGGAACACTTCTTTTAGGTAGGTAAGATGCTCATTTAAGTTCTTAGAAAACACCGTGATATCATTGAGATAGATGATGACGCATCTTAACTTAAGTTCCGCAAAATATGATTAATGGCTTGCAGAAAAGTGGCGGGCGCGTTTCACAACCCTTGTGGTATTCAGGTAGGTTTGAGGAGACCCTCACTGCAAATAAGAGTCCAATTCTCCTGGTCTTGGGGAGAAAGGTCCATTTGCCAATAATCACTAGCCAAGTCCATTGCGGGAAAGAAGTTAGAGCCAGAGAATTGGGATAGGGCATCATCAATGCGGAAGATAAAATAGCTTTTCTTCTTAGTGATATTGTTCAGTTTAGGTAGTCTGTAACTACTTGATGACCTCCATGTTATATCTTTATCATTATGAGAGGGGATAACTAAGGGCTTTGGTAAGGGACCAGAAACCCTGCGTCCAACAACTGTTTGAGTTCTGTCTACATCTGTAGCCCCTCAATTTTTGATTTGCAGTAGGGTTTGGATTGAATTTTTCATACATCCCCAACATCAAAGGTATGAGTCCAACCCTTCATGTGTCATAATTGGTGTTGGAGTTATAAAAGATGCCGCTTTAAGGCTTAAATAGTGCGTAAAATTATCAAGCTCAACAGGATTAGTTTATCAGAGATTTTGACAGTAGGTAGAGTACATAGTGATTAGTCTATGGGCAAGCCCATATCAGCCATAGACACAATACAGTGAACTTGCTTGATGTCCTTAATTGGAATCAACAGGCTTTTCCGATCTCCTGATGCTTTTTTACAACTAAGTCTTTCTTGGTGAGATTTACCAACAAAAACTAATAGGTCTCTGATAGGGTAGGTCTAGAACGTCTGGCAATACTTAAGGCTCTAGAGGACTAAAAGCATCAATGCTGATAAGATGCAATAAACATTTGGGGGGGGGGGGATTTGCAAAGGTAATCTTATATTCAGTCAAACATTGATCACCCGCTTTAATTAAAACTTTTTAAATGCATGAAAATGGAATAACCATAGGACATCCACTGATTCATGCAGCATCTTTGTAGTACGCCCCACCATTGTGTAGCATAGGGATAAGGCGGAGAAGGGATACTTGACCACAAGCGTATTCCTTATATTAATATCATTGTTGGACAGAATCAGAGCCTCATAGTTAAGCAGGGAGAAATTCCTGTTTTATATTCATAATCCTGTCTACTTAAGTATAGACTGAGTACTAGATTAGCATGTCATAAGTAATGTTGACAAGCCACCGCGGGGGATGATAGGAGGAGTTTCCTCAATCTGATGGGTAAAGATGAGTAGCCCCAATAGCGCGAGTATTGGTTGGACCAGAAGTGCCAAACTCTTGGGTATAGTGAGGTCAGGGTCAGCTTATCTTTTCATAATCTTAGATGTTAAACATTCATGGGGATCTGGTGTCAAGTATACATTACTGACTAACTACATTCTATACTTATTCTATAAAGTGTTCCATCGTATTAGTTCAAATCAACTTTTCTTGCCTTAAGAAAGACTTGCATCATTTGCAATAAGAACCTAAGAAGATAAGAAAGAGGAATTTAAAGTCGAAGCATAGTTCGGAATACTTTATAGAAGATAAAAGTTAAATAGAAGAAAAGTTTAACTAATAGATAAGAGAATAATTTATCCCCACTTATATATCTATCTCCTCTTTATCCTCCTTCCAGCCCCTCCTCTTCTTTCTGATTACCTTCCTTTTATCCTTTTAGATTTCTTTTTTCTATCCTTGTTACCTACTACTCCTATAGATTTTCCTTACATTCTACTATCTATCAATTTTTAAATTTTTCCAAGGGATTTATCCCTAATAGTTAGTAACAATAAAACGAACACAAAAGGAATCGAAGAAAGAAAAAACACTTGGAAAATTTAAAGTATTCAATAAAAAATAGATAGTAGAAGAATGTAAGAAGAAAAATCTATAGGAGTAGTAGGAAACAAAGGATGAAAAAAGAACAAGTATAAGAAGATAAAAAAGGATAAAAAGGTGAGTAAGAAAGAAGAAGGGGACGACAAGAAGAGGAGGATAATAAGAAGGGGATGGGAAGATAAGTGCTAAGATAGAAGGGAGGGGGGATAAATTCTCTTATCTATTAGTTAAACTTTATCTTATATAAAGTATTCCAATATTCTAAACTATGCCAATTTGTGATTCAGTTTTTAGTTACTCTTCTTTCTAATCTTGTTAGAGTTCTTATTGCAAATAGTTATAGTACCCAAGTCTTTCTTAAGGCAAGAAAAGTTTGATTTGAACTAATACTTGATGGAACCTTAGCTCTTATAGAATAAGTATAGAATAATGTAGTTAGTCAATAATGTATACTAATAAAGAATGATTGAATAAATGTCTTCAGTTATTTATATCACTTGCTAGGGGGTACAATTTTTGTTATTATTTGGACTTCTATTACAAATTTACACCCAAATCTAATTTTAGCCCTCCCTTTAGTTTTATTATATTTGTTCCAATGCTTCTTATTTATCCTACTATGGGCTCCTATCAGTTTTATGGTTCTAGCTACAATCTTCTGATTTTATTCATATCCTATACAATTATTTCTCTCCTGTAGTGAAACCACAATTATTTGTAAAGTGCCTTGGTAAAATATTTGTTCCCAAATCTTAATTAGTAAAGATTTCAGATTCATAAGTGGAATCTACAATTTCTTATCTTGGAGATGTTGCTGGAAGTATATGCTTATTCAGTTTCCAAGAAGTTTAAGTTCTGGGATATTGTAAAGATATTGGGAGAAATCCTGAACTACTAGATTTTAAAAGTAAAACTATTCTTCTTTACATGGCTAGATTCTACAAATAAAGAATTATGTTTGGAACAACTTAATCCAAGGATAAACAATTATAACCCCAATCATAGGTAACTGAAGAGTTTAGAAAGAATTGTGTGGTAAGTTGGCCCTGTAATTAAGGTGTAGTGTACAAAGGATAAACCACTAATAAATGTATTTAAAGGGTAAAAGTGGGAGCATATAAAAGAATAGGGTGAGATCAGCAAGGGTGAACATAAGTCTGACAGCTTATAAGGGAATAATAATAAAGAACTAAATAATAAGTATATCATAAAGTAGAACTCACAAGAAAAATAGGATAAGGAGTGCGGGAGGATGGAAAAGAAGGGAACGAAAGAAGAAGGAGAAAAAGATAGAAAGTAGGAGAAGGAAAGATGGGGAGGGGGGTGAAAAAGTTTAGAAAAAAAAAGAAGAACAAAGGACGAAAAGAATGCAAAATAGAAGAGCTGGGTAACAAAGGTCAGATAGACCTTTATAAAACTCTAATAAAAAGAAATAAGATGTTTAGAACAACTTGAGAGGTATGTTTTTTAATGGATAGTGACCTTATCATAAAAGGTTTATATCTTCCTAAACTAAGGGGGATTTACTAATTTATTATTAGTCTTTCTCTAATATATTATTGACTTACCAATCTTTTTTAAGCTTCCAATATTGTTTTTCTTTAGCACTTTCAATTTAAAAATTTAACTATAACAAGAATTTATAATGAAGTGAATACCTAAATAATAAGTTTTTCTAGTTGTTTATAGCCTCCACCGAAGGTAAATCAGAATAATATCATAATAATTAGAACTAACCTATCAGGAAAAGACCTAATGAAAGAATAATGGCTCAGCAGCCAGATAATCTTCTAGGATTGTTAATTATAATTTATAAAGATAACTAACCATTCCCTTCTTCTCTATCTTTTTATTAGTTACCCTTTTTCTACTTCTTGTCTACGTACTCGTTCCCTTCTTTGGTTGTCGTTCTTGTTTGGTTTTTTATTCTTTTCCCTCTTCCTAACTATACTCTATTAACCAACCATTTCCCTATCCTTTTTTATACGCCCTCTGTCTCAAGCCCCCCTTTTTCAGTCTTACTCATCTTTTACTTTGTCCCTAGTCTTTGTTTTTCCTCCCCTTCTTTTTACCCTACTTATGTTCTCATCCATTCCCCAATTAGGCTCTTATCTTATTTTTTCTTGTCAAGTTTACATTATTCTTTTTATTTGAGGTATTCTTTAAAATCTGTCTTCTATTCTTTCTTGTCAAGTTTAGATTATTCTTTTATAATTATTGTTTGTTTTAAGATTTAAGGTTATTAATTTTTAAATAATAAAACAGAAATAGAGGTAGCGGGAGGGTAAGGATTATATATATTGAAATTAACAAGGATTGGTTAACTTATATTTGAAATAAAAATGAAACCTTCTCTAAATTGAAAAGACTAGGGATTGGATAAAAACCTAAGAAGAAAAGACGAAAGACCTAAAAAAGAAATAAGAATAACAAGAAAAGGAGAGTAAAAAGAGAAGAGGGCAGAGAGTGTGTATAAAAGAATAACAAACCCCATAGAATGTAATTTCTATGCTTATTAGTTTATTACTCCTTTTTGTCCCTTCTCACTTCTATTTCCCTTTTTCTCCTATTTTCCCTACAATCCTTTTACTCCCTGATCTTTATTATCACCTATTACACTTTCTTCTCACAATCTAATTTTCTGTTCAATTATTAATTTATTTTTAGCCATTAAATGAACCTTTCTTGCATCATAAATATTTGAATAATCTAATTCTATAAAGAATATAAAAACATAATACTAAAATTTAATTAATAAAAATAAGCCTAATATAAATAGATTAGAAAAAAATCTATTATAAAACCGTAGATATTATAATTAGCCGTAATTAAGGTTATCGTAGATATTATTATTGCCCATTATTTATAAAAATTAATCGTAGTATAAAAATTATAATTGCCCGGAGTATAGAAATATGGATCATATCATTTGGTTATAAGAATAGGGTAGTCTCTAAAATAATACTACCACCAACGATTGTCCTCCTCATTGGGAGATTGATAGGATAATAGGGGAATTTAACTAAATCGTAAGAACTGGAGGGAAAGAATTTTAGAAGTGACTCGAAAAAGGAATCGGAGAGAAAGAAATTTAATAACAAAATAAATCGGGGGTTGGGAGAGAAGGGTATATGGGACGAAGGAAATGAAAAGAATAGAAAAAGAAGTTTAAGAAGGTGGGGTATGTCTATAGAAAACAAAAAAGAATATGAGAGATAAAAAGGCATAAACAAAAAAAAAAGAATAGATAAAAAGGCATAAACAAAATATAATAGATAAAAAGGCATAAACAAAAAAGAATATGAGAGATAAAAAGGCATAAACAAAAAAGAATATGATAGATAAAAAGGCATATACTAAATATAATAGATAAAAAGGCATAAACTAATATTATCGATATAGGCTTATTTAAAGTAGTAAATTGTTTCCATTACTCTGATTGATTATTTGTCTTAGTCAATTGTTGATCCCCTTAGTGAATTCTTTATTGGATTTTTATCTAATCGATTACAGTTATGTAATTCAACCATTAAACTTCTTATAGATAATACCCTTTTAGGGTCTCGGTTAAATTCATTTTTATAAGCAACCAAATTGTTCAATTTAAACTATGATTTATTATTTAAGTCAATTTGTCTTTTATAAACTATGAGCGGTTAATAGGATCAATTTAGTTTGAGTCCCTCCTTTATTCTCTTCCTTTTTACTCTTCTCTTATCAAACTCTAACCCTTTAGTACTAATTTTCCTAAATCGAGACTTCTTGAATGAGTCTCGAGTACTTCTATATTATTTTTTATTGTTTATTATAGTGGCACAATCCTTCACAAATCTCCTTTCTCCTTTATTGATCCTGGGGTTCGTTTTGTAAAATATTTTCACTTTCTATTCTTTATATTGGAGATAGTGATGGGAGACCCAACCGTACCATCCGTCTTCCCCCTACCTGAAGTATGGGTTACGAGCCATTTCAACTCACTCTATTTTGAAAGTATTAGGTAAGAGGGGTATAAAGATAGGATAAAGAGGTATAAAGGATCCGCTCTGATAATAAGTGATATAGTTTATAAATAGGGTGACAAATTGTGATAGCCACCCAGAACGACAAACCAAAAGTGCGTATCCGCAGCCCACTAAAAGGGCTGTCATGTGGCACATATGCCAAGCTATAGCCAGTAAGATGACAAATAACCTAGCGACGAAGATTAGAAAGGTAAATGGGGACAAGGACAATGCGTATCTGGGCTGGGAAGAGGACAGGAAGAGGGAAGGGGTTTAGGGTGGGAAAAAGGATGACCAAGAGTGAGTAAGGATGGAAAAAAGAACGAAAGGGAGGGAAAAAAAGGGGAAGGGAAGCGGGGGATGGGGAAAGGGGAACGAAGGGACAAAGACGAAGAGGGTAAAAGCGAAGGTGGGGAGGAGCTGGGAAGAGAGGATGGATGGTCTGGAAGAATGATCTGGGGGATAGACGAATATAAAAGGTCCGGGAAGGGGTTGTAAGTGAGATGACAAAAAAGAATGTACCCCTCCATGAGTAGGAAGGGCAAAAAAGAATGTACCCCTCCATGAGTAGGAAGGGCAAAAAAGAATGTACCCCTCCATGAGTAGGAAGGGCAAAAAAGAATGTACCCCTCCATGAGTAGGGATGACGGATGTACCCTGGGACGAGTAGGGATGACGAACCCTTGGGACGAAGTGAAAGAACGTAAGGGGCCTATGTAGGACAGATGAAAAAGGGCGCGTATATAGGTGAATAACGAAAGGACCTATAAAAAAGGCTGGCGACAAGTGGTAAGGGAGATAAGACAGAAAGGAAGACGGAGAATAAAAGTGAGGGGAAAACTGACAAGAACAGGAAAAGGTTAGCATAAAGGGAAGAAACAAAGAAGAGGGGAGTGAAAAGGTCACAAGGGACAGAAAGAGGAGGGCAAAAATAAAAGTCAGGAAAGACACAGCCAACCCCCTATAACCCCGAGCCCTACCAACCCACCTAACCCCATCCAATCTCTTGAGGTCCTAATCTCCGTAAATTGGCAGCCCAAACATCGCTTGACGAACCATGTTCGGCCTCCCTGAATGGTTTTCCAAACAGAAAGTTTACTGTAATAAGTAAAAAAACAGGTCCATTAGGGGATGTAAGAAAGATGACGGAGGTAGGAACGATGATACTGTGACTGGGTGACGGGATTGCGAGGGGGGTACGGGGTGTAAAGGTCTAGACTAAGAACCCATAAAGAATAGTAAATCGTCTATAAATAAGAGTTTATAACTCTGATCCTTTCATATGGTTCCCTCTAGACCCCTTTTTTCTATCCTGCTACTACCCTTCCCTTCTTTCCTACTACTTCCCACTTTCCCTTCCCACTTACCCTATCTCTGATCTTTCACCCCTTCTTCCCCGAGCCGCTATCCCCCTTTCACTTACTCTTTCCTTGTTCTCACTTTTGTACTAGACCCCCTCCTTTATCCGACTTATCCAACCTGGTCTTTTTTACGGGGTGGCTTATCGATTCCTATTTATGGACCTTTTATAAACTTTCCTTCCTTATCCCCCTCACAAGCCTCTATTCTTTTCTATCCCACTCCCTCCCCTTCACACCTTTGTTACCACCCCTCCTACCCTACCCCCAAGTTTCTCAGGCCCCCATTGGAAGACTCTCACTTATAGGCTTATTCTATTTTTATATAAAGCCAATTATTATTATTTATTATATAAAACCAGTTATCTTAGATAGTCAGGTTTATTAGAAAGTTTTAAACTATTAGCCTGTTATTATTTGAATGATGTCACTATGGGGTTTTTTTTCCCTTTATATTATTTTTCATCTGTGTTCCCATCTTTTTCCCTAATACATTTTCTTTTACGGCCTTTTAGGCCTTCATTACCCTCTCTTTTTTATTGATGTCCTTTATCCTCTCTTCCTTTTTACACCCCCCTTAGTACTCTCCATACCCTTCCCTTCTTTGTTCTTCTTTATCCTTTGTCCTTCTCTTCCTCTTATCTTTTTCCCTCTACCCTTCTACTTCTATCTTCCTTTATTCGTTACACTTTGTCATTTTGCATTTCATTATAGTCACATTCTTTTTCGCCTTCTTATCATATGCCTTCCTTCTACTTCTTTTTAGATCCTTTACTATTCTACTGTAAAGTGATTTTCTTAATCCTTCAGGGGACTTATCAAAAAGTTACCACCCAATCTCAATTCTTGTATTCTATTTTTAGTTTGTCTTATTGTAAGCTAATCCTTTATCCTCGAACTCAGTATACTCCCTGTCCACTTTCCTTCTCATACGTTTTTATTCACTTACATTCGTTATTCTCATAAACACCAATCTTCCCACTAGTTTAGTATTATCCTTTTCCTATGTTATCCTGAGTAAGCCTTTTACAAATTGGTTTATTGAATTCTAATTGATATTTAGTTAACCTATCAAGTAATTATGGCTACAAATAAGGATAAGATAAAACCCTATCGATACAGGTAAAAGTGTAAAGATCTAAACCCAATTTCGTAAGAATATAGTGATCGGGATGGAAACTAGCCCAACGAAGGGTAAAAAAGGGACAAAAGAAAGAAACAAGAAATGAATGACAAGGATGAAAGACCCATGTAAGAGATAGGAAAAAGGAAAGGGAGTGGAAAAAGGAAATGGAACAAAGAGGATGGGAAGAAGAGGGAAGATAGAAAAAGATAGAGAAAGAAGATAAAAGAGAAAAACAAGAAAGAGAAAAAGAGAAAAAGATAGTAAAAGAAAGAGAAAAAGAAAAAGAGAGTAAAAGAAAGAGAGAAAGAGAAAAAGAGAGAGAAAAAGAGAAAAAGAGAGTTCATAGAAAGAGAATTACATCTAAATTTTTTTCATATTAAGATCTATTTATATTTTCATCCCCTTCCTTTTTGCCTTCTTTTCTTATATGCATTGTCTTTTAGTTTCTTCAACTCCTTTCCCTGTTGATCCCTATTTTTACTCCTTTCCCTGTTGATTACCTTCTTTTTATTTGTCGAGTTTTTCCCATACACTTATTACAAGATTGGTAGGTTCAAATACAATTATAAAGGGTAAACCTATCCACCTTCCTTTGTGCTTTCGTTATTTATTCAAGTTATTATTTTCCTAGTCTTACACTCCTACAATTAGGTTATACACAATTAGGGGATTAACAATTACTAACTCCTCCATCTTACCTCACTAAGGGTTATCCATTACTATCTATAAGTAAATTGGGATATTTAGTTGATAACTCTGATTATAGATAAAATAGACCTGTGAGCATTATTTATCTATTAATTAGTCTGATTATAGATATATAGGGATGATCTATATTACACACATATAGGCCTTAGGCATCTTTTTATATTCTTGTCCTTTTATATATTTATTGGATTTCTTATACCAAATTCTTTATGCTTAGATGTCACTACATAATGGTTAGTGACCTACCAAATAGGTACGATATAATCACAGTCTATAAAAGTTTTATTAGTAAACTAAATATTCTTACAAAAATGTAAGTAGGATAAAATAGGTGATTATTAACCAGTTATTTTGTTTCTACTTTATAAATGCTAAATTATGAGTTTTTTGTTGTTTAATGTAGTTATACTGTTGTGCCTAAAGTTATTACACATTTTAGTCCTTATTAAATATATTATATTCTTTTATTCTAAATTGTTGGATCTTAGTTAAACCTTGATTTATTCCTTTCTACATTATTTATACTTTGATTTATTCATTTCTACATTTTTATACTTTGATTAATTCATTTTTACATTACTTTATTAATTTTAATTAAAATCTCCCTTATTAATTGCAAATTTATTATTTCTATCCTCTATTCTCTAATTTATCCGATTTGACTCTGTCTGTTTCAAATTTATGACTTGATTGTTTAAATGATGAATCCACCTAGATAGCACCCTTATAAAATACCACTAATCCCTCATGTTATATGATCATAACTACTAGGTAAAAAGGGGGCCATATATTCTTCTGTTGATGTGGGAAAAGTTCAATTATAAAGAATACAATTAATATTTGTAAATAATTTTGTAGGATCGATGGAGACACTAACAACTTCTAGTAAAGAAAAGACTAAAGTATATAATAGGAGTATAAGACAGTAGTAAAGTAAATGGCTATACTGATAATAATTGTAATAAATATAGCGAGTGTATGAGTAATAGTTAGTCCAAATTAACCATAATAGAAACAAAAATAAAGAAATACCAATAAAAACCCAATTCATCAGTAAGACTAAAAAAAAGACTCTCAATCATGTAAACTGTAGTGAACGGTTCTGTAACTACAACTAGATTCCAAACCACTTGATACTTATATAACAGTGAGTGACCATAAAGTTTGAAGAATAATAAAAAACAAGAGACTATAAAGATACCAATAAGATCTCTACAACTAGATAGGACGTCTCTACTTTAGCTTGGCTTTTGGTCTAATGGATAAGAGTAGGCTATAAACTAATCTACAACTCTAAAACACTGGGGATCAACAAAAGTAACTACGAGGACTAATTTTAGAGAGGAGTGAATCATAAAACAGTGTTAACTCAGAAGCATCTTAGTATTCTAGTAAACCAATAGTCTGTTGCCTAAACATTTGTGTTACTAACTATCAAATAAAACTAAATTGGATTAATAAAAGTGTGTCGTTAACAATAAATGGTTCGATTGGTAATTGGTTAGTGAATAACGTCTTATGGTTTATTCAACGAGATCTAAAAATGATTATGACCAAAATAATGAACTTCCCACTCAAAATGTGGATGGCTAAAAGAACGATGATTAGAGAGTTAGGCGATTGATAAAACTTTCTTATAATCGATAATTTGTAACATCGGTAAATAAAAAGAGTCATTGGTGTAGCAGCATTCCTACTCTAAATTAATTCTAAAATAAAAATATACAAGCAACAATCATGAGATGCTTAAGAGTACTAAAAAGGTTGAGTGGACGAGTTTTAAGTTAGATCCTCCATTCAGCAGATGGCAAGGGAGACTAATCCTAAAGACATAATTATAACTCAGAAATCAGTAGTAGAGCCAAAATCGATAACACATTAAAAGGGTCTCTTGTGTTTTGCTAATTGGTCATTAGTCGGAGCATATGTGTCTTTTATAGACTCTTGGCTTCTTTGTCAGTCATATCCTTTTCTCCTTTTCTTTATAAGCCCTTAGCTATCTTTCTTGAGTCTTCTTCTCCCCTTCCTTTACGATCCCTCCATTCTCATTTCACTAACCCAGGTAGATTCTAAAAATACTTGCCAACATAGATTTTAGTTACATTTTCTGGTATTCGCTATCAGAGATATTTTTTAGTTAGTCAATTAGTCGTTGTCATTCTTATGAGGTTCTGATTGTTTTTAGAGACTAGATGCTTATTCATGAAATTTTGTATCTTACTAGATCGGATTCTTTTATGTATTATTCGTCTTAACTCTTATGCACCTCGTTTTTTATTCTTCTTTAAACTAGTAGACGACGTACAATTGATTATCCTCTTTTTAGTCTCTCATCGTTTGAGAAGGAAAAAAGGATGAAAGGCTTGAACGACGAATATAAAAAGGTACTAAGAATAAAGGAGCCGACTTAGGAATATGCAGGAGTGATAAAAAAATTAGGTATAATCTGGATCAAAAGAAAGAAAAAAAGAAACTAAGGGAATGAAAGTGGAAAAGAAGGTTGAGAATAGGAATATAATTTGAAAAAGATTAGAAATGGGAAAGAGTAAGACTCGTGACTAAGGGAAAATAGAAAGTAGCTCAGGGGAAGGGAAATAGAAAGTAGCTGAGAGGATAGTTCAAAAAATCACATCTGTTCCGTAATGTAGTTTGATAATAAAGAAGACAACGAAGAAAGATAAGTAGAAATTTGATTGTAAAGGAATGAAAGAAATATATATAAGGTGATAAGGATGAAGAACAAGAAGGGGTGAAAGAAGCTAGGGAGTGGGAAAGAAAAAGAATAAGAAGAATGGGGGCGGAGAATATAAGTATGATAGGGAATAGATAGGAGGGGGTGGGATCATATTGTATAGCCTGTACTAGGAGACACATTTTATATAAGAACGTTTTAACAACCCCCTGTATTAGAAGACAGATTAAAAATAAGAAAATATAACAAAAGACCTAGCTAATACTTAAGAAAATTTATAAGAAAATATAAAAGAAGCTTATAAGATAAGAGTGAAACTCTCTACCTTGTTATGTTTATTTGCAATCTTTCTCTTTCTCTTCTTCCCCTTTAGGCTTCTTCTTTCTATCCTTTTCTCTTC
>JAKSZP010001433.1:0-191088 GCA_022478985.1 Massospora cicadina | reverse complement strand
CAAAATGGGGGACCACTGGAGTACTTTTGCTCCACTTGCCTTATACAAGGGCGCCGCTACATCAGAAAGATTTGGCATATTTTAAGGAACGTACACGCCCCCCCCAAAAAAAAACTCCTCAATTCCTTGACCATTGTTATGGTGAGCCACTCACAAATCGCCTTCTCCTTGTCTGTAGTTATCATGTGGCCTTGGTCAAACATGACGTTACCCAGGAAGGTGACCTGGTACTTGAAGAACATATATTTACTGATTTTCAGCGTAAGGTTGGCGGCCCTTAAACTCTTCACCACTTGCTGCAAGTGTATTGCATGGGCTCATGATCAGGAGAAAGTGCCAGATTATCATCTATATAGGCCATCGCTCACACACCCAGCAAGTCCCCCAAGAATGCTTTTATATGACGTTGGAAGATAGCAGAGGCATTCTTAAGCCCAAAGGGCATGACCCAAAAATAGGAAAACCCTTTTCTGGTACAGAATGCAGTTAACCACTCCTGGACCTTCTTGATCCAGATCTGATTGTACACATTTAAGAAATCCAGTTTGGAGAAGACTCTGGCCTTCTCCAAATAGCGAGCAACTGAGGGTCCAATGGCATAAAATGTAAATCCGGTACTGTGACATTGTTTAGGTTCCCATATTCTACGCATGGGCATAAAGTACCATCGGTTTTCTCCACAAAGGGAATTGGGGAGCATACTGGAGCGGTAGGCTTAAATATTACGCCTTTAGCTAACTGCTCTTTGACCCACACATCAAGGCTGCTTCCTCCTATACAGTAAAAAAGAAAATGGGATAAGACATATGCACCAGATCAACATTGAGTCTAAACTCACAAATAAACTCTTAATGAGCTGGTAGAAGATCGGCTGAAGCTGTATCAAACAAAGATTCCAGCCCCTCCAAAGAAGGTAAGGGTGCCTCCAAAGAGAGCTTCAGCAGCGGAGCTAAACTGAGTGTGTTGACCTTGGGCTATTGGGGCAAATTGCTATGAAAGTTCGCTACAGACATGAGGATAACTAATGACCATTCTTCAAAGTTAGTGATATGGTATTGTCTTTCAGGTTGGTTCTGACGTTAAACTTTCGCCACCACTCCCTTCCCAGTAAAATGTGGTACAAGAGGTTTTTGATTGCTTAAAAGTGGTCAGCCAAATGATTAGCCAACTTAATGATCCACTAACCCTAGAACCTTCAGCGTGAGAATACCCTGGGTTAGACCCTCCCCTAAAAATACCACCTGACAAGTAACTCAACTCAAAAAAGTCGGCTAAGTAAATTTCAATAAAATTCTCAGAGGCTCCTGTATCCACCAAAATTGTTGTGCTGTTTTTCTCTAAAGGGGATGAAAGGGTAGCAGCCAAAAAATAATTATAATGATCTTTATCATAGCAGACAACGCCAACACTTCACCAGAAACTTTTTTATCAAGCATAAGCATGCTTACCGGATCTGTTTTTGCATCAGAGAATGGAGAGGAATAGTTGGACACTCCTAATACTGAGGTCACATATCCCACCATATCTTCAGCAATTGCAAAAAAATTTCTTGTTAAAAGCAATTCCTTTTCCACTTAATTTCTGAAAATCATGGTAGGGGTAAAGCACGGGTTCTCTGGGGTAATCTGGTATACAGAAATGGGTTTCATGTTATAGTCTCAAAAGATGCCATCTGGCTCATTTCTTATTTTAGAGATTTGCGTTATAAAACGCATTTTCAGGCGTCAAACCCTATTCCATACTTAGTGCCAGTTTTAAATCATTATCCATGGCTATCACCACAAGGCCCTTTGTCAATGACCCCACCTGCACTGTCCAAATGATTTGCAGAGAAAAAATCATTTTAGTTAAATAGTTTTGGTCAATTTTTAAAGCTATACTCTATCAGACCCTAGAATTCCGCCAAAAAGGAGAAGGGATCAAAGGGAGCTCTGCCCCATTAAGGGTAAAAACAATAGTCTTGGGTGCCATATATATATGGAAAGCAACGGGTGACATCATCATTGCAGAACAGACTAAGAAATTTTTAACTTTGGGGCTGGACCGCTGCTTGACTTTGAATTCTGCCAAAAACAAAGGAATGAAAGGATAAGATTCCTCCTTTTTCTGAGGCATATGTGAATTTTTGGGGCTGGCATTTATAGGGGCCGCCTCAGGTGAAACAATGACTGACAAATTACTCGGCCCCTTCTGGGTTGGGGCAGGGAAATTGTACCAAAAAGCTTAATCAGATGATCAAAGACAGAGGGGGACTCTTGACTCACTTGAGTGTCCATTGCAGGGGCATTCAAAGCGGCATGGTAAAGATGTTTGGCAAATGATGGAAACAGGTAAACCCTAAGACACAGGGAATTCATAAATTAAAGATCACACAGAACACCCAGCACCACAGTGCACAATTGACCCACGGGAAAGTTTGAAAGCAGTAGCACACGGTTGCACTGCCACCAAGGGTCACTTCACATTCTCTGTACTCTCAAACACCCAAAACACAGTTTTATAAACGTAAAACGCCCAGGCTGGAGCCCTGGGTAGAAGCTGACGCAGCCACTCAACTCCTGTAGGAGGAGAGTCAGGGCTGGTTTTATTATAATGAGAAGAAGTGGTGGGAACCTTGGTAACCTGAACAACTGGCTTCAAATGATACATACCCACCATGTACGCACTGAAATGGTGGAAGTAGCACCACGTGCAGAAAAAATGCCTAGCTGGCACACTGCCTATGAGAATGAGACCACCTCAACAAGATCATCCCAACCATGGTGCACAACCAAAGCGCATGAATACCACTATGAATATCTTACATCAGAACAAGTTTTGGTGAGACCAAAAATAGGATTATCTAATTTTATGATCGTGTCTGTAACGCCCAAGTACTAGTAAAGATGGTGGTCCAAGACCCACACCACTACCAAGGAACAATTCGCTAGGGAAAGGATAAAAAAAGCCCCTCAAGAAGGATGGTGCACAGAGATCCCCAAGCAAGGAGGGCACACATTTGACTAAATTGGACCGGATGAAGGTGGGCAAATAAGCTAAACAAGCAAACATAAAATACCAAAATGAACGGGTTTTTTAATAAACCAAACGACAAACAAGGAAAGTTGGTCTCAAGAAATCATAATTAAACCATGGGCAGGAAGTTATCAATCTGTGGAGCTGGTGCTAAGCCCAAATGGATAAGCGCACAGTACCATCTGACATGATACTTTAATTCGAGATATTTTAACTCAAGTGATTGACTGTAACTGGATCCTACTTAATTTAGTAATATTGAAAATGGAACAGGTTTTAAAACTCCGTTACCCAAGCAACCAAATTAACCATCTTTGTTCATAACGTAGTTTGTGCATTTTAACGCCCTGGCTGTAATGCCAGGAAGAACAGCAAGCACATTTTCAGGACCAACCTTGGCATATCTGGCCTGTACCCAGCGTTGGTCCAAAGTATGTTTTAAATCAGGAAGGCCTTTTAACTTAACCTTTTTGGCCTCCTGACGTCCAGCCTTGTATTTACAATTGGTGCCCTAATTATGTCATTATAACATGATATGAAAACTCTCCAAGGACAAAGTTAAGTATTGGCCTCCAAATTGGTTTTGACATCAAATTTTAGCTACTAATCCACTCCTAAGATAATTGGGCACAGCAAGTTCTTGACTGCCAAGAAGTTGTTAGCCAAGTGGAACATATTAACTTGATAAGCAAACAGACATTGAACCTTCAAAGTGGGATACCCTGGAAAGCACCTGACCTAACCATACCACCAGGTAAGTATTATAACTCAAAGTAGACATCTAGGTCTAGATCATAAAGAGTTCTCTGAGGCCCCAGTATCCACTAAAATTGTTGTTCTAAACTTCCCTAAAGGGCTAGAAAGAGTAACAGAAAGCAAAAAATACCCAACATATTCAAAATTACTGCAGATATTGACATAAACCCAAAGGTGGGATCAACTTCATGTGGAGACATAGCTCCAAGATATGTGCTTAAATCAAAAAAAGGAGTGGGATATTCACCATTCTTATGACTGAGGTACATACCCAGCAACATCTTCTACAAAGGCACACCTATTTTCATAATCTTTTAATTAATTTTTTTACCTTCTGAGTATAGTAATTACGTTGAGGGTCAGCTGAGGATTCTCTGAGGTGATCCCATATACAGGAATTAGCTCAAAAGGGCTCCCAACAGAGCTTATAAAAAGATCATTTATATATATTCCATTAAACCAGAATTTTTGGATTGCAAAGGCACCTTACCTAATTTAGTAGCCATCTGTACATAATTATTCATTACTAATGTTCCCAAAACCCCTTTCACCAATGGTTCACATTTTTCTGTGAAATAGAGTCCTGAAATAGGAATTTTATCAGATGGAAGTTTAATTAAAACGTTGGGGATAGAACCCTGATGACCCTTAAGTTCCCCCAAGGATGAAGTCATTGCACTGGTAGATGTCTCCGTTTTCAAAAAGAGAATTAGACATTCTGAGGGCTGTATTTATAGAGGTGGTCATGGCATAAATCTCCAGTAAACTTACTTACACATTTAATTAAAATTTTGTGGATAGACCCCTGGCAGCCCATTAGTGTTCCTGAATAGGTAGAAATGGAAGTAAAATAAGCCTACATTTGCAAAGGGGAATTAGTGTCTTCAAGGCCAATATTTTGTAGGGGTCCTCGCCAGTGAAATGTTCTCAGAAAAACTCTTGAACCCCCTTCAGTTGAGGTGTATAGTTTACATATAAGGGAACAAATTATAGGATCATAGGAGGTTTGGAGAATGCTATACCCAATTGTCCAATGATTAGCTCATTATGCATCTTTCTTATAATGATGTTCTAAAGATATTAAGACAAAGTAGGGCCTGGACCTAATCAAAAATTTATATATGTTTAACCCCAAAAGCATACAAACTGAAGTAGTGCAAAGAACCAATGGAAGGTTTAAAAGGAAGGGAACACAGGCTGCCCCATATCCAGAATGAGCTACAAACCTTCTATCATCCAGTTGTAGGCACTGGATGAAACCTGACAAAGCCCTCAATAGCCTGAGAGACCAAGTGTGGAAAATTTGTCACCGCACATGTTTGCAAGTGTATTCCTACTTGATCCAATTTTTCTGTATGATGACAGGAGACATAAATCTGAGCCAATAATTGCTAAGTTGACACTTGATCATTGTTCACTTATAGTATTTAGACACTTTTGTCCTAAATCAACTGAAAAACCCAATTGCTAGTAAAAGCTAGTATACCGAGAACAAGATATCTTTACTATAGAAAAGTCCTATAAATATATAGTATTTAGCATATAAGTGTTCTTTTACTAGAATTTCCGGCATTTGTTGCTGAATAATAGCTTTTCACTCATTGACTTGCAGCTTTGGCATGGCATTATTCAGAACTTTCTTCAATCTAATTTCCAGGCTAGAAGATCCTGCCCTCAAGCTGGTAAACTATTGAGTATCATCCAAGAAAAATAAGGAACTCTTAATCATTAAATTAATCTTAAATATTAACTTGGAGCTCCCTCCCTTGAAAGCCCACAACCATTGATACTATTAAACAATATTGGGGATCATCCCCGACCAATCCACTGGTATTGAAACACATTGGTAAAAGTTTAATCTGGTTAAACTCACAACACATCCCTTCACTTAATCAGATTACTTCTTCCAACATGTCTACCAATGTAGGTACCTTTGCCTGATCCACCTTTGGCCTAGAGGTGGCAGAACTCCCCTTGGCGATGATCATCACCAAACATAAAACAAGATAGCAAACTGATGGCACTAGTAGGTAAGAAAATATCAACAACGCATCACAAAGACTGATTGGAAATCATTGACAAGTAAATTGCAGCTTACAGCCATTCCACAAGCCATTGAACAACCATCTAACCATTAGTAACTTGATCAAAAAGAAACTAGTAAAATAATCATGACTCTTTGAGTGATTATTGGCATGCTTGTAAGAATTTAGCATGCAACGATTCACAATCTAACCATTGAAGAGGTCCTTAATTGTGTAGGCATCCAAGGCCGGCTTATTGATTACTTTAAAGGGACCAATCCATAACTGACCCAAATTGTTATATTGCCCAAACCCATGAGTACCACAATAATTAACCCAATCACCAATTAAAAAAATTAGGAGAGCTGGCCGTTTTATATCTACATATTCCTTGGATTTAAGTATCCAAAATAAGAGTGTCAACTTAGACCAAGGACTGTAACCCAATCAGAAATTTTGTCATTTTCTCCAGATATTGGAGAGGTTTCATTGCTGAGCTCAGCTCAATTGCAGAATATAAAATTGGGGGCAACCCAGCCTGAATCCCATAAAGCAAACCAAAAGGGAGTTTTCCAAATGACGAATGGTTACTTAAATTATAGGCAAAATTTGCTGCCAACAAAGATGTTAATCAGCTGGAAGGTTTCTCAGCGACCAGCTTCTTCAAAGTAGCATCCAGAGTCCCATTGACTCATTCAACCATCCCATTAGTCTCCAGATGGTAGGGCATCATCTATACTCAACAAATTCCCAAGAGCTTATTTAATTTTTGGGATGATGTAGGTGGTAAAGTTGCTGCCATTGTCCGTTAAGATAACCTGAGGGCAGCCATGCCAATAAAGTATCTGCTCCATTATGAACTTGGAAGTACTTCTGACATCTACTTAGTGATAGCGTACTTTTCTACTAAAAAAAGTAATTGGTTGAATGCTACATAATGCATTGGCTCTTCTCAGTACTCAGAGTCAACGGCCCTACAACGTTGATAGAAACAATATGCCATGTGAACGCAGGCTCCACTAGCTGAAATGTTGTAGCTTTCTTAAAAGGGCTTGTGTACCTGACACATGGTGCAGCAACTAAGGTGTTCAGTGACATCGATATTAAGGTTTTCCAGTAATACTCCCATTGAATCTGTTTATAGTTGTCCATAAGCCCCATGACCAGTTACTTTATGAGCTTCAGTAATAAATGCAGTGCATCCGGATGGTCTTAGGTACAAAGGGCATTTTCCAAAACAATTTTGAAAAATTGTCCTCTGATAAGCCTCATATTCTCCAATGCTTTAGTGAGGGCCTGCTAGATTTAAGGTGTCTGGTCTACAGTATCCCCGCTGAGCATCTTCTCATACAAGGTATCAGCTTCATTTTGCAAGACTAACTTGGAGGGTAATCATGATAGCCCATTTTCATTTTGATGTACAGTCCCCACTTATTGTACACCTTTGTAGTCACATACTTGCAACTTAAGATCCCACTAGGCCAACCTCCCTTCAGGTTTTTTGAGGTTATGCAGCCATTGCAGCGAAGAGTGATTGGTCACCACAGTAAAGTGGACCTTATAGATATATACCCAAAACTTCTTATAGGCTTATATTACCACAAGGCATTCTTGCTCAGTTACAGTATAGTTGCGCTCCTGCTTACTCAGAGTATAACTTTCATAAGCTACTGAGTGTTCATCGCCAAACTTGTCCTCATGACTCAACATGGCACTAATTGCCGTCAAAGATGCATTGGTTTGAATAATGAAGGGTTGATTGAAGTTTGGATATTGCAATATTGATTCTGTCACCAGGTACATCCTAAGGTTGTCAAACGAGTCATAGGCTTCCTTATACCATACAAACACCTTCTTGGGATCCTTTAACAACTAAAAAAGATGCTTGGCGATAGCAGCGAAACTCTTGATGAAGTGACAATGATAACTGACCATTCCTAAAAAAACCTGCACGTTGCAAACACTTATTGGTTGGAAGATAGCCCAAATTGTCTCAACCTTGGGATTTTTGAGGGTGTAGTTTATAAGAATTGACATCAAACACCAGATATTTAATATTTTTTGAATAATGTAATTTTCAGAGCTTAATTTCATATTTTCTGCAGCTAGTTTTTTAAGACCTCTTCTAGATGCTCAAGGTGATTGTGAAGGTGCGGCTAAAGACATTTATGTCATCTTTATAGACAAGAACGCATGACAACTTTAAATCACCTAACACAGTCTCCATGGCATGTTGAATTGTCACTGGCGCATTACAAAGACCTTGGGGAATTCACGTCAGCTGATATAGGCCATTGCTGGTAATAATCGCACATTTTTCCAGGTTTTCCATAGGAAGGTCAATTTGTCAGTACCCAGATATGAGATTATCGCCAAAAGAATTGAGCCCCTTCTAAGCAATCTAGAGAGTCGTCAATCCACAAAATTGGGATAGGAGTTCTTCTTCATTATTTTATACAACTGATAATAGTCTATAACAACCTGATTGGTTATGTCCTTCTTTTTACAATTAAAACTGGACTGACTCAAAGGCTTGAGGATGGAGCTGGAAGCCCATGATCGTTTATCTTAGTAACTTTGTCAGAAACTATTGCCTCACTTTTGTGCAAGTGACAAATGGGGTGCATCCTAATTGGCAGTTGATCCCCATCAACCTTATATACTATTTATTGGTGAACTTTAAATCATATCTGTTTTATGAAAATACTCTTAAAACCATTCAAATTATTTAAGGACATGATCCGTTTGTTATACTGAGATCACCATCAGTTTATCCCAATCAAATACAGTGGTATTGCCGGTGATTCAGGACCATTGGGTAACCTTATCTCGTTCAGATTACCAAAGTTGTGAGAATACAGAAGTTTGGTGGTAGGGACTAAATGAATGAAGGCCAAAACTTGGTTTCTTCAATCTGTTTTGGCCTATCCAGGAGATTGGTTACCAGCATCTTGTTTTCTCCATGTCTGGGATTAAGATTTCAAGTACTACGTTGGTCTCAGCTCAGCATTTTTTAGGGTGCATGAATTTCACCATACATATAGTAAAGAATAACTAAGATAATCCCAGCCTTGATGATGCACTGTTCCTTGGATTTTATAACTGACCACCCTCACACCCTTAAAGGAATCCCTCAACTTTCTTCAACTTGAGCTGGTGGCTGCCAGGAACGTTTTCCAACCTGTCAAAACTTTATAGAAATTATCTCCTCTGCATAGACCAAACTGATGTAGTCATTCTTCTTGTTTGGGGATGGTTCCCCTTTTTGGTGGTATAACAACGGCAAAGTTTGTCTCAAAGTTTTGAGAGTATTGGCTTAAAAATCACATCTGACCCCATGCTGTCACATGAAATTGGTGCCAATCAATATTTCAAGATTCTGGTTGATAGAACTATGGCCAGGGCGGTTACAAGAATGGAGCCAAATTGTAAAGGAAGGCGCTATAGGCACCTTGAGAGGTAGTGGTATGTAGGCCTGCCATCCTATAGACTTTATCATGATCTACATCAGGGGCAAGCTTTAACCTCTTCACAAATTCATAAAAACAATACTGGTCAGAGCTCCACTATCAATGATGGCTCAAACTCATGCTCAATTCACCCAAATATCTGCAAAAGTGCAATGAATAGGAAGAAATATTGTTTACTTGATATTTGATGGCATCATTTGCTTAATTGAAGAATTGCAAAAGCTTTTGGCTACCTTGAGGAAATGTTCTTTTATGGTAGCCATGGGGATCAAAACATTAACATTGTTCAAAGTACTATTGGCTTCCATATGCGCTTACAAGACATGCACCTTATTCAGATAGGGTCAGGCCACTTTTTTTTATCATTTCGGACTCAGGGGCCCTTGTGTCAGGCAGACAGCAAGTTAAAATTAGACCGGCCTGCCATCCCAGATGCCAGATCACCTGAATGGCAAACCAGAATGCCAAAGGCACTGCTAATGGTACAACAGATATGAGACTAGAAAGGAGTTTTGCCAATAACTGCCGGTGAGCCAGAATCTCATACAGGCACATAATAAAATACCAGACAAATATGGCCGTTAACCCTGAGGGGTGTGTGAGTGTCAGTGGAAAGGGCGGATTATTTTTAATGTAAAAAACTAATTTTAGGGAAAGACTTTTAATGGAAAATAAAGGGAAAAAATTAATTAGTTTTTTTCAATGTGATGCAACTGATTAAATCGTGGTCAATTAATGCAGGAACAAGCTGGGATTGGGTCCCTCAAGTTTGACCTAACCAGCGAAATATTCAGGGATGGGGGCAGATAAGCTTAATAGGAATTAACACTAAAGAATTTGGTGGCAGGCTGAGTCATTGTCAGTTCAACCTCAGACCCAAACTGAGACCTGACTATGTTTCCAGTGGTTGGCATGACAGCATCTGGCCCAATAAGTAATGAGGATCCCCCAGGGCCACCCTATGTAGGGGCAGTCCCAATTGGTTGGAAATGGGTTCAGGATGCCCAACCCGCCCATACTTTGTCGCTGGACCATTCATTTGGTCAAAAGTGCTGCATCAGCTGCAACTCCTGATTTTCTAGATGGGAGCTGCATATTGGGGATCATCCCCAATGATTTCAAGAAGGGGGTTAATTTTGATAAGCAAACTGGTGGGTGAATCAAAACTGTCAGCAATTCTGGCTGATAACTCAATCTTCAACCCTCTTTGTCTATGCGGATTCCAATTGTCAGGCTTAATTTCCATTTGTTTCAGAGCTATTGACTTTAATTTGGTAATCTTGGCACAGATTTCCTTAATCTGTCTAACAAGTTCAGCCAAGGTGAGCAAAGGTACTGGGAGGAGTCTGGAGTGGTAAGGCCGTTATCCAGCGCTTGTCTACCACATGGGCAAGATTTCCCTGGGTGACGAGGGCATGGCCACCCTCTTCAGCCCTTTTTGCTTGGAAATGGGAAGAGTGACCGATCTACTCACAGGGACGTTCCCCTAGACTTACATTACCCTCTCCTTTTCCAAAGTAAGGGCACCACCACTGGGAAACTGCACAAGGCCACATTTTTGTGCGCCTTGGGCAGTTTAATCGCCATAACCGTTGTGACTTTTTGGGGGGACGGGGGGCGTTGAGGTGGGATTCAGAAAAACGCCTTACCCAGTTCCCTGCAGTTAGCGCAATTGTGGGCTTTAAACCAACTGTTTTTGTAGCCGGATAGCCTTTCCAGGCCATGAGATATTGGATGGACTGATGGGACTTGAGGGATGCTAAAATATTTTCCATTCCAGCTTCCTCCATATTTTCAATTATTATTGTCTCAGGGTCCGTAGGAAAAATTCCCTTAAAAGGTGACAACTGGGAAACGTGGAAGACGGGGCGCTGTTTCCAATAGGGTGGCAGTTTTAACTGGAACGCACCATTAACCAATTCTTCCTCCACCAAGTGAGGACCCAAATGCTTACTTGCGAACTTGTGGGAGGGTACTTGCATTCTCAAATGACGTGTATCAAGTATAACATAGAAGCCCACCAATATATCAGGACCCAGAAGTCACTTACAATCTGTAAACTGCTTGTAGTCTTCAATGGCTTTGGTGAGGTGTTCCTGCACTAAGGATTGAGTAGACCTAATATGTTCAGCAGGATCCGCGGCAGCTTGAACCTCAGGACACAAGCAGGGTCTGACTGAAAAGGAAGGGTTATATCTGAGAGTCACTTCATAAAGGGGAAAACCCCGTGGAAGCGTGAGTCCCATTGTTGTAGGCGAATTGGGTGAGGGGAAGGTCATTAGCCCATGTGTCCTGTGCAGCTGCAGCATAGCAACGCAGGTACTGTTCAAGTACATGGTTAACTCACTCAGTCTACCCATCAGACTGGGGATGATACGCCGTGGAGTGACAGGGGGAGATTTTTAAAATGAATAAGAGTTCACTCCAGAACCACGCTGTGAACTGTAGACCACAGTTGCTGATGATCTCCTGTGGGAGACCAAACATTGAAAACATGTGGCATACAAAGAGATGGGTGGTTTCCTCCGATGTAATCATGGAAGTGCAGGGAATAAAAAGAGAGAATTTAGAGAAATGGTCCACCACCACCATCACCACCTTAAACCCATTAGAGCAGGGGAGTTCAATGATTTAATCCACAGAAACCAATTTCCATGGACTCTCCGCCTGTTGTAAGGGGTGTAGAAGCCCATTTCTACCAGAGCAATCTGACTTAGCCCAAGCACAAGTAATGCAATTGGCGATCCAGGCTAGAACTTCCTTTGTCAAACCTGCCCAATTATAGGTTCACTTGATCAATTCAATGCATTTCTTATTGCCCAGATGACCAATCATGGGGGGTCATGATGAGCATGAAGAACCTTGGATCTGAATAGAGGGGGAACCCAAATTTGTGACCGTAAATAAATGAGGCCCTCCATCAACAAGTACAGAGAGTGTTTATGGTTATGGAGGGACAATTGCTCGAATAACTCCACCCCTTTGGGGAAAGTCATCTGACTGGCTAAGACTTGAGCAATGAGCAGGGCGTCGGGTGCAAGGGTGGCAGAGGAGATGACAGGGGGAACAATCAACAAAATTTGCGCAGCTGGAATCATGGTAATGAGGTCCACTTCCTCCAAATCTGGGGGACAGTGGACGTGGTTACAGCTGAGAAAATCAGGAAGTATGTTAAGCGCACCTTTTACAAATTTGTATTTGAAATTGAAACTGCACAAGTCCCAATAGGTACAAGATTGCCAGTGCGCCAGTTTTTGGGGTTTATGGAAATACAATAGAGCTTGGTGATCCATGCAAACAGTTAACTCATACTGGGCACCCTGTAACAGGCACCGCCAATGAGTCAATGCCCATGCTACAGCTGCCAACTCTTTATTGTAGATGGCCCAGGATTGCTCAATGGATGTAAATTTTTGGGAAAAGTAGGCAACCGGGTGTTCTAAGCCCTCATGCTCTTGGAGCAGCATGGCCCCACTGCCACAGAGGAGGAATCGCATGTAACAATATACAGTTTGGCAGGATCCGCATGTTTCAGGATGGAAGGCGATAAAAACACTTTTTTGATTGACTCAAATGCCTGATGGCATTTGGGTATCCAATGAAATGGTACATTCTTGCCAGTGAGGGGGTGAATTGGGGCAGCCAACTGGGAAAGAGCTGAAGAAAACTTTTTTGGAAAAATAACGGTTCCCAATAAACTCCATAATTGTTTCTGGGTTGTCAGAGTAGGCCATTCACAGATAGCGTCCAACTTATTTGGAGGGATCTCTTAGCCATCCTTGAGGATGATTTTCCCAAGAAAGGTAACTTTCTCTTTATAGAACTCACATTTGGAAGGCTTGACGAACAAGCCTGCCTTGTGCAAATCAGCCACGACCGCTTCCAAGTCAATAGCATGTTGATTGGGAGTTGAAGAGTGAACCATAATGTCATCAATATATGTGACCGTGCAAGTGAACTGGAGATCACCCAGTACACTGCCAATCATTTGTTGAAACGTAGTGGGTGCATTCTTTAATCCAAAAGGCTTTATGCGGAATTGGAAAATGCCTCACTTTGTCTAGATTGCTGTTAACCATTCTTGCCCTTCCATTACCCAAAGCTGGTTGAAGCCATTGATGAGATCCAGCTTAGAAATACACGTGATATGGCGATTTCTTGGCTGATCATCTGCTCCAGAGGCAGGGGGTAGGGATTATGAACTGTAACTTTGTTTAAATGTCCATAATCCAAACAGGGGTGGAGGAAACTATCAGCTTTTTTTAGCGAAGACAATGGGAGACGCGACTGGCAATTTCTCCTTAAACAACCAACCTTTTTTAGCATATCATTTAACCAAGTGTTAAGCGCGACCTCCTCCTCCACTGTGTGAGGATACAACGGAATGTTGATATTCACCAAACTGCGCCGTCATACAAAATTTCCAGGTCAAATTTAGTATGAGGAGGCAGGTGATCCGCCTTTTTAGAATTGAAGATACTTCAATAATGCATTAAACTTTTGGTAAAATCAGACGGAAGGCCCTCAGGAGAGATGAGGGAAGTGATGGAGTTATGGCCATGGGTTTTCCTGAGAGTATTAACTAATGGAAATTCTCCTTCCGTTTGATCATTGGCAAATGACAGCATATTTGACTCCAGATGAATCTTCACATGTTGCCAGTGCCACCATCCAACTCCCAAAATAAGTGGGAACATCAAGTTTGGCATCGCTGTGAACTGATCGCAGAAATTGAACTGGTGTACTGAGAATGAAACTGTCCAGTGAACTAGATATGAGGTTTGGGAGACTGACGAAGCAACCATCACCAAAGGACCTGTATCCAGATCAAGTTCTAATTGTTGGGCTAGTTCAACACTCATAAAATTACCTGCAGCTCCGGTATCCACTAAAGCCTTAAAGAAATTGTGGTGGGACCTAACAATAATCTTCATGGGTAGTAAGAAGTAAGTAAAGTTCTCTTTATTGGTAGTTGTGGATGAATCCAGTGATACCAAAGAGATGGCAGTGGAGTCAGGGGAAACCGTTAGGTTCATAGGAGTAGTAAGCTCATGCAAGTCGGATTGTCAGAATCTACTGACATGGGCACAATAGCCGCAGTGACTATGGGGTGTGGTTTGGACATTTTGAGTGGAAATAGACTATTATGGACAGGGAAAATGTTCTTCACAACCTGGTTCATCTGAAACTAAGGGACCATTGTTGCGCCAATATCTATGAAAAAAGCAGAAATGGTTAGGAATAATTGCTGGTCAATTATGTCAGGCAGACAGCAAGTTAGAATTAGACCGGCCTGCCAGCCCACATGCTGGACACCTGAATGGTAAACCAGAGTGCCAAAGGCACTGCTGCTGGTATGAAAGATATGAGACTAGAAAGGAGTTTTACCAATAATTGCCGGTGAGCCAGAATCTCATACAGGCACATAATACCAGACAAATATGGCTGTTAACCCTGAGGGGTGTGTGAGTGTCAGTGGAAAGGGCGGTTTATTTTTAACGTAAAAACCTAATTTTAGGGAAAAGTTTTTTTAATGAATTATAAAGAAAAAAATTGAACAACATTTTTAGTGTGATGCAACTGATTAAATAGTGGTCAATTAATGCAGGAACAAGCTGGGATTGGGTCCCTCAAGTTTAACCTAACTGGCGAAATATTTGGGGTTGGGGGCAGATAAGCTTAATAGGAACCAACATCAAAGAATTCAGTGGCAGGCTGAGTCACTGTCAGTTTGATCTCTAACGCCCAAACTGAGACCCAACTATGTTTCTGGCAGTTGGTGCAACGGCGTCTGGCCCAATGAGCAACAGGGATCACCCTGGGCCACCCTACATAGGGGCAGTCCCAATTGGTTGGAAAGTGGGTTTGGGATGCCCAACCCGCTCATGCTTGGGAGCTGGACCATTCGTTCAGTCAAAAGCGCTGCATTGGCCGCAACTCCCAATTTTTCAGATGGGAGCTGCACATCAGGGATCATCCCCAACAATTTTGAGAGGGGGTTAATTTTGAAGATCACACTGCTAGGTAAATCAAAACTGTCAGCGATTCTGGCTGATAACTCAATCTTCATCCCTCTTTGTCTATGCGGATTCTGATTCTTAGGCTTATTATCCATCAGTTTCAGAGCTATTGTCTTTAATTTGGTGATTTTGGCACAGATTTCTTTAATATGTCTAATGATTTCAGCTGAGGTGAATGAAGGTACTGGGGGAGTCCGTAGAGGGAAGACTGATACCCAGCACTCATCTACCATGTGGACGAGATTGCCCTGGGTGATGAGGAGCATGGTCACCCTCTTTAGCCCCTTTTGCTCAGAAATGGGAAGAGTGATTAATCTACGCACAGGGGATTTTATGAAAATGGCAGAAGAAGTTTTAGACTGACCTGCCAGTTGGGATGTGTAAGCACCAAAAGCAAGCCAGAATTCCAGAGGCATTGCCTCATGAATGACGTTGTATGGAGCTGGGCATTGGGAAATTATAAATTGTTGGTGTAAGACAATAGTAGAAAGCAACCTGAGGATGAACCAAAATTGATGCTGCCCCAGACCCTGGAGGTCTTACTGCAGGGGTGGTACCACATGTATGGTTTTGATAAGGTCACCAGTAGTCAGGGTTAAATCAACTGGGGAGATAGAGGCGGATCCTTGCCTGAAGATGGTGGATGTACGGCCACAAGATCCTAGTATATTGTCAGAAAAAGTTCATAATGACAGGGTTAGATTGCCAGAAGTATCTGGCTCACTGAATCCAGTTTACGATGGTGGGGGCCATAGTGACTATTAGTACTGGTAGAGCCCATCCAGTATATGGGCTGATGGGCCACCAGAAAAGCCATTGAGAATGCAGCCAGAAGGATATCAATAAAATCAAAATTGATAGTTTTTGAGGCAAAAATTTATTGTAAAGGAAAGTAAGAAAATCGACCAACAATTTTCTCAGTGCGATGCAACTGATTAAATAGTGGTCAATTGATGTGGGGACAAGCCAGGATCAAGACCCTCAATTTTGACCTAACTGGCGAATTATTCAGGAATGGGGGCAGATAAGTTTACTGGGAACTGACATTGAAGGATTTGATATCAGGATGAGTTGCTTTCAGTTTGACTGCAAACGCCTGAGCTGAGGTTTGACTGCATTTAAAATGGTTGGTGCAACAGCATTTAACTTGACGAGCAGTGGGAATCCCCCAAGGCCACCCCACGTATGGGCGGTCCCAATTGGTTGGGAACGGATTTGAGATGCCCAACCTGCCTGTGCCCGGTCACTGGGCCATTCATTTGATCAAAAGCGTTGCATTGGCCACAATGGCTGATTTGTCAGCAGGGAGCTTTGAACCCTTGTTGATGGTGTCCGATGCTACTACCTGCATGTTGGGGATGATCCCCGAAAATTTTGGGAGGGGGTTAATTTTTGTGATCATGGTGTTAGCTGAATTGAAACCTTTGGCAATTCCAGCTGATAAATCAGTCTTTGTCCCTTTTTGACTATATGGGATCTGATCATTGGGCTTGTTCCTACTCAATTCCATACTTAACAACTATATTTCAGTGATCTCAGCACAAATTTCCCTGATCAAATGTACTAGTTCTGCTGAGGTAAAGGTGGGTACTGGGGGAGGAATCCAAAGAGGAAGGGCTGTTACCCAGCGCTCGTCTACCACGTGGGCGAGGTCACCCTGGGTGACAAGGGGTACTGCCACCCTCTTTGGTACCTTCTTACTCAGAGATAGGAAAAGGGCCTGATCTACACACAGGGGACGTTCCCTGGGACTTACAACGTTCCCTTGGATTTACACCTTGCTTGCAAGCGGTTAACTGCAAAAACATGGTCAGGGGAACTTGTGCAAAAGCGGAGGTAGACTGTTCCACATCTACTCTGCCAATCTTTTTCCACAAAGAATAATTGTTCATTGGTGAGGACAATCACATTAATTTTTGTTGGGTTTGGTGTGACAGAACTGCGAGATAATGCCATATTTTATGAACTTTTAGAAGATGACCTGGTTCTTCATATTTCTTTTGTGGAGTTTCTTAACAAACTTACATGACCCTTGGGATTTGTCCCCACTCATTCTTTATTGGGGAATTTCCCCTCATAACCCATGGGAGCAGGGTTGGCATTGTGAAATCTCTTGTTGGGGGAATCAAAGGTGGCCCACAAATGTGCAAGAAATTGACCATTTGAGCTGTTTTTTGTATATGTGGTCAGTGAGGAGTTTATTAACCAATTGAGATCTTTGTGTCCTCACAGCACCGACTTCATGGCAGTCCAGGCATCAAAAGTAGTTAAAATTTCACACCTGTAAGGATATGTGCTTCTTGATGGAAGCGACTTGTGAAGGCTTAAGTAGACTCATCATTTTAGAACTGAATGACGAGGTTTCCTGCTTATGGTTGTCAAGGTGCTCTGGACTGCAAAACTCCCTATAATTGAAACCTTCACTTCTGCATAAGACCATTTGCTGGCGACTAAATGGGGCAAAAAAAGTATTTTGGCTGGCATTTTCAAGTCAGTTTACAAAGGTAACCGCCTTTTGGTGACCCTCACACCCCACCATGACCATCTCAAATAACTTAAAAACGCTGCGATATTGTTCCATTGAAACTCCATCATTTTTGGAGTTTTCTAAAATTTCAGAGTCTCAGGGGAATTGCTTCCAATTTTTTACCGCTGACCAACAGTTTTCACGGAATAAAAAGAGAACTGTATAGGGCAAGCACCGAGGGTTTCTTCACCTTACATAGTGTGCCTTGACTAGATTCAGTGGAACTGTCATCCCTGGATGAAAAGCTTTTCTTAATTGAATAGATCCACATTCAGAATTCTCAGGACTGTGGCCAGTGATCCCTATAACGTGGATAGCTGATCAGCAATGGTTTTTCCTACTTCTTGTGGCCAGGCTTCCAAGCCTTCAATTTTAGGTACTTCTAACATAGTTTCTCCAGTTCCTTGGCCAGCTGTCAGATTTGATCAGTATTATTTTCCGCGGTTTTTACTAACAGCATTGCTTGATCCTGCGCCTCAATCATGTCTGAGCCCTGCTTCATCATAATCCCCTCAATTGTGGCAACTCGACCCATTAATTCTTCTCCTTGCTTCTGAGATATAGAATTCAATGCTGTAACTTCAAGCCCTGACAACTTGGTCCAGATTCACTTAATCTCAGCTTGTTTGTTAGTCTTTATGTCGCTGACTAACACATATAGCTTTGCGACTCCTTCCATAACATCTTTAAGCTGCTTTATGGGATAGTGGATAGACTCATAAATCTTCACAGCCAACTTCATTCCCACATATTCTAAGTTTGCAATTTAGGAAGTTCATCACACCTCAACCTCAACTTGTCCACTCCCCTTGTCACTCACTGGTTTTCCACTCAATTTCTCTTAATTCAATAACTTATGGACAATGTCAGTCCAGAACCCCCTGTAATGAGCACCACTTGTGGAGAAGTTGTCACTGTATAGGTTCGCAAGGGTTTTCCTAACTTAATACAATTTCCTTGTATAATGACAGAGAACACAAATCTAAGCTGATAATGGTTTAATTGACACTTGATCGTTGTTCACTTATAACATCTAGGCACTTCTGTCCTAAATTAACTGAAAATACAATTGCTATTAAAATCTAGTATACTGAGAACAAGATATCTTTATCAGAACATCGGAAATACTAAAAAAAAAAAAAGATATCTTTATCCTCCCATATATATATGGTATTTGGCATCTTAGTGCCCTACTACTAGAATATAGCTTTTGTTTCTGGAAAAGCATTGCACTCATTAACATGAAGCTTTGGCATGCCATTGGTCAGAACCTCTTTTGACTCAATTTCCTAGGCTAGGTGATCCTGCCCTCAAGCTGGTAAACTATTAGTCATTATGCCTTGACAAATAAGGAAGTCTTAATAATCAAATATTGGAACACCTTGTAAAATCTAATTAAGTTAAACTTCCAACACTAAAAAGGGTTAGTTTTAAAAAATTAATAGAAGCTTTTGAAAAAATTAAAGCCTGGGTATCAGGACCTCAAATGTTCCAAAACCACCAATTACTTGTAGGAAGGGCAGGAGACCTCCCACAGGAAGTAGAAAAGAAAAAGGCCAAGCTGGGCCATTTTCTAAACAAATGATAATCTGTTTTTGAGAAGCCTAGTGACCATGGCAACCAGTCAATGCACCTGATCACCATTATTAAGGATTCCCACACATAAAATTCCTACTAGTATAGATTATAGGTTGGTTGTCTAATGTAAGGAGAGCTTCTATAATTCTCCAAGAATAGGTTATTAATGTCATAGTGAAAGCACCTAATATGATGCCTAATTCTTTTTTAGTACTAGATGGTGTGCCTAATTCTTCATAGTATACAAACAAATCCCAGAAAAACCCATAAGGAGGTAACCCACAAGAGCAACAAAAAAGGTAACATATGATAGGTAAATATATAAAGACAGCTTTAAATTAAAGTAAGCGAGATGACTAACAGATAGATTGGTCAGAGAAACACTTCTTTTGAGGGAAAATTGAGCAATGGTCTGAATTGATTTGATGAGGCTTGATTTCGATTTTAGCCAATAAAACAATATACCATCACTGGTAGTTCTATACCTCACATATGTATTAACTCAAGTTTCTGACACCAGCTTCATTTTATATTTATAGTAATATTAAATTTAGCAAATGAGTCTAATCTCCATTTGAAAAGCAAACATAACAACCCATCTTCATTTAGCAGAAACTGGAGATTTTTAGAAACGTTGATATGATATTCTGGACCTCATCACATGATTTTTGGTGATCAACCTGGGGCTGCTTGGCCTTGAGCCAGTGTTTATCCACAGTGTATCTGAGTTCATAGAGGGCGGCCAACTTGGCTTCTTGGACTTTCTCATTCCCTTCTTGTCTTTTTGATCCGCTCCAGAAATCGTGTAATGAGACATGACAGGAACTTTTTAGTGTTTAGCAATGTAAAACTGGAACATGTTGTTGCTTACAGTGTGGGTAGTAGTAGGATGCAATTCCACTAGGATAACTCACCTCTTAGGACATATATACCATGCCAAGGTTCTCTAGCCTGCGCTGAATTTGGACCCACATCTAGTGGTAGCAGGACCATATTCTACATAGAGCATGTCTAATTTCACTTTAGGGAATACAATACTGTTATAGTGAATTGGCAAAGTCTAAAATAGGTTGATTGCTAGATCTTTATGTGCTTTATAGAAATATGGGCTGTGGGGAAGACTGGCTGAGATTTATAAGTATAACTATCAACAATTAATCTTCTGGGTAAAAGATGGTAATTATCTCATAATGAATTTTTGAATGGAAGGTATCACAGAAGTGGCAGAATAAATTGAGACTGTCCTGCCAGTCAGGGTGCGTGAGCACCCAGAAAGCAATCCATAATGCCTAGCATTACCATCAAAATGACCTGATAGTGGGCAGGAAGTGAAGTGATGAGGGAGCGGCAACTGGTGACCACCGTCACCAACATTTCTATTAGCAACAAAACTGTGGCCACCATGGTGGCAGCAGATTCTGCCATGGTAGACTCCTTGGGTCACTCAGAGGGCCCTGGATGTGCTAAGGCGCCACTAGTTGTTGATTGAGTGGCGAGATCACAGAACCTTTCCCAGTGGGGGAAATATTCTTAAAAAATATTAGTACATCTTGACGTCAGAGGCCATCCACAAGCGGGAACATCCATAACAAGCCACTAACAAGGTAACCCCATTTGAGGAGGGTAGGCAGCAACGTCATGATAATGGCCACTAGGTCCCAATCATTGAAAAACCCCAGAAACATGTTACTGGGCAAAAGCTGTGACAGAAAATGGTAAAATTTTTTTTTGAAACTGGATATTAGATTGGAAGGTGAATTTGTTTTTAAACAAAAACATTGCAAATCAACTGACAATACTAACAATGAGAATTGGTTGTCTTAAGTACTAAAGGGCTTGGACATTAAATGGGAATGCATGAATGAGCGTATTTCAGTGGACTCTCTTTCACTTCAAACACCCATTCATCTTGTATTTAAAATTTTAAAAAAAGTTATTTAAGCTTGACCACCTTTTGAACAAGCTAAACCTAGCATATTTCAACTAGATTGACGCCTGCTGCCCCTGCATGGGGTAATGTTGCACCGCCCTCTGGCGTTTATTAGCCACCGCCAAAACGCCCCTGGTCTGGTCCATATAGCCCACTGAACTCTTCTGGTCACTATGTCCCACCTCAGGACCTAGCCAACCATCTCACATGCTCCCAGGCGGTGCTCAGAATCCCATTGGTGCTCCCTCAGAGGAACCTGTATTTTGGCCTTTGGGTTGAGTATGGGAACCTCTTCCCCCTTAGCAGGAACAGACATCGATAATAAGGCAACGGCAGTGTATAAACCCAACAGATTTATCGCTTTCTGCCCCTTTATTGGGTACTATGATCTAGACCTTGCTTGTGAAACCCAGGTTATGGAAGTAGTGCAGCTGCCGTTAAACTATAAAAACACACTGATAACAACAATATGAACTCACTTGTCTGATGAGGCCACACTGGTGGTCCAGTTTGCCAGATTGCCTTCCCACATCTCCCTAAACGCCTCCACCACAAGCTCATGGAGGGCTTGGCTGCCTACAGCGCTTACCCTGTGCTGCAGTTTGAGGTTTGAAATGGCGCTGATCATCTTTCTGGTCCTTGCACATTTGCGATGATTTTCCCCTTTTGTCATGACACCCACCTCATGACACCCCCTTTGCTGTGATCAGATCTTCCCCTGATTATCCTTTCTGGGCGTGTGCCAAAAATGGCTGCGCCATTTTTCACTTGCGCTTTGCTCTTGACCACTTAAACTTCAAGTACCCAATGTTTTCTGCTGAAGCTGCCTCTGCCGCTCCTCCCTAAGGTGAAAGCCCTGCTAATGATTTTACTAAATTTCGCTTGGAGATAAATTATCCTCCTTCCCTCAACCGCTTTGAGCGCTGCTCCCACCGCTTCACCCAACCAAGTTTTGACCACATGACACAATGTTGAGAAAATGCTGTTCATGTACTGTCAAAATCGCCATGGTCATTGTGCATGGCCAATCAGCCCCTGCCACCCTACCAGCTCCTGTTGCCAACCCAGTGCTGGAAGTATTGTATCTTTTTAATGCCCTCAAATGGATTGATGTCGCTGACTATGTATAGAGAATTAAACCTGACTTCAAGTGGTCAGAATCTTTCACACAACCCCTCCCCAATTTGACTTCCCACTGCCATTTCCGCCCTTGAAACAGATTCCCTATTTGCAAAATATCCATCAAAAAGCTGTCAATGCAGTCACTTCCCCAACCAACTCCCTCCTCTGTCAAGCCCTCCATATGGTGATTGAGCCACTTTGTGAGGACTTTCCTATACCTAACAACCCTATAAATTTTCTCAAGGATGCCAAATTTCAAATTGAAGAATTAGAATTTGTAGCTGGCTGTGTATGCGACAATGTGGTGAGATCTTCACTTTAAGACCCCAACTATCCCCAAACCTGTCAGTGCATTAAATCTTTCCCTTGTGTGCTGAACTAATCATCTTTGCAGAACACTAGCTTGCCCAATATATCAAGATGATGTGCAGCTCAGGCCTTATTGATGAGGAGAACCCTCACCTCTTTCTCCTTCTGCCACATGCTGTGTACGCTCCAACCCTTTTTTATCTGCCTTTGCCCACCACCTGAAGCTGGCACTGGATGAAAATCCCCCACCCCCTCTTCCCCTTCTAATATGGATGCTTAGGTTAACACCATGGCACCATGTCAGGAATTTTTATCTTATCACCCCTTTGTTTGGCACACAGCAAATAAAGGTGCATGGAGGACCCCCCCTCTTGGGTTAGGCACCACTAATACTAAAAATGAATGAGGGTATCACTATCCCAACCAATTTAAGCAGAATGGGATTTCACAACTAACTTGATATCAAATTGACCTTCTGCTGGCAAGCTGAATCTTGCTTGAATTTTTTCACTGATATTTTCCTCCCACCATGATTCCGCTTGGTAGATTGGTGACACTTTATTTGGTGGGTGGCTAGTTGCATCCATGGCCAGAATACATGGGCATGGTCCCATTGGGTATCAAAGAGATTTATTGCCCTTGACCCCACTGGATTTGGACCCCTCATTTATCCATATTTCTTACCTCTTTAGTGAGCCTAAAATTGTCACTGGGGTTAGTTGCTCACCCAGACTTACAGAAGTTTAATGGGCATCTAACATTAGTATCTATTGGTCAATTTAGTATGGCTCTTTTAAAACTAAATTTATTGTTGCTTATGGTAGTAAAGATGTTTTTTAACCAACTTTGAAAAAGGAGAAGGTTATCAATTTGACCTGTATTTATGTTTTTTAAATATTGATTTAATTGAGGTGGGTCACCCTTGGGGCAAATATACCACACCAGATTTAGTTAGAAAGTGAAAATATAGGAATGTAGGATAAACCCCAAGCACTGGGAATAAACCCTTCTTGTGCATGATCTGATAGGTCAGTACTACTTGATCCAACTTTACTAATTCACTTGGATGGGCTGAGGCATGGATTGTGATCCCACATGATTCTTATACTCTTAGCATAGCACAGAAATATACTTTTTAAAAAAGTTTAGTTTAATAATTTAGATATAGAAAATAATCACATATTTGAGCTAATTTTTAGTTATGTCTTAAAAATTGATAAATGTCTAGAATATGATTAAAATCTAAAATCTAATTGATACCCAATGATTATAGAGATGAAAAGGAGTTACTTTATAATTTATAGTCCTCTATGATACCAAAATATTGTCACATCAGGGAATAAGCAAATTGTGCATTTATAGGTATTGTGAATTACTGAGATCACCAATCCATCAGTGGATGTCCCCTCCCTGATATTTTTCCTTATCTCATTTATTCATTTTATCTGCTTTTCCTTTGAGATCCCCAAAATCCCTTTCCCTTTGAAAATTTTCAATTGATCAGGTATAAAAATTTATTTGAGGTGGGTTGACCTTGGGACAAATATACCACACCGAGAATGTTTTCTAGCCAATACAGTTTTTGAACTCAAAATCTGCACTAGGGGTGGAAGCAGTTTTACCCGCTCAGCTAATCACCCTTTTGATCAGGTATAATTTTTTTAAAAAAACTTCATACTTTATTAAAATAGAATTTAAGGGAAAGTAAGAGGGGAGGGCGGAATACAGGCAATTCATCCAAGGGTAAAAAGGACTGGGATTTGGGCTGCTAGAGTTCTGCACCTTCAACCATTGCTGATTGGCAATCACCATCACTAGCCATGGTTCTAGCATCAGCGGGCTTACAGGCCATTCAATTATCAGTCAATTAGTAGTTTCATCTCATGCAATGAGCAATCTGGTGGGAAAAGCCAAACATGTGGCCTTATAACACCTGGGGACTATGCACAAGAATTTTGAGATCTGGTGGGGCTGATTGGAGATAATCCAAATGGTCTTCAATACCAAACCTCTGTGATGGGGGCACTTGGTGCTCAAAACCTTGGTGACAAGCGCACAGTGAATTACCCATACACACTAATGGTAAATGAAGGCTCATAGTTGGATTGGAGCCATTCTCAGGGTTTTTGTAAAGAACAGGTCCTGTGATAGATGTATACCCAGTGGCAAATATTTGCCTGATAGGATGTAATGCATTGTGGACCAGTATTTTTTGAACATGGCACATTCATAATAATGGTGTGCTATGTCTGCTTCCAGTTCAGTGCATATGGGGCATTCTTTATGCTGGTAGTCCAGCCCGCTGTGCTTGCCCAATTTGAATACCCAATTTAGGATCCACCAGGTTACCAAATACTGTTTGGACATAACCAAGAGAGAGTTCAGGCCCAAAATCAACTCCTTCATCAGGTAGTTGGTGTCTTGGCCTTCAGTAGTCCAGTCATTTAGAATTAGTGGATGGGTGGGCAGATTGCACCCCAGTTTTGGGAGCAAATCCCCATATTCTATCAGCATCAATTTGTACCTTATGCTGTTTGACTTGGTTGCATACTTGTCAGTGATTTAGTTACGCTCCTCCCAGCTTGTTGCAGAAATCATTGTGGAGTTATATACTTTGATGTACCTCTGAATTTGGTCAGCCTCTCAGTCTGATTGCTCAAATGATCACCCGCCCTGGCGCACAGCCCGATTGCAGAGTTGCCAGTAGTGTGGGGCACCTCTTTGGGAGGTTATCCGCAGGTGGTTCACTATCCATTCATATATCAATCAGGGGGATACTGGCTATTGGAGGCCTTGGGCTCTTGCCCAGTTCATACCCCATGCTAGAGTTGGGCAGCACATGTGCATCTGCGTTAGCTTCAGAAATGACTTCCCCCATATGTGCTGGGTGTGAGATTTGAAGTCCAGGAGGCCCATGCCTCCTTCGTTCTTTAGTTCTGACAGGGCTTCCAGTGGTATTGGTGCCACCTTTGCCTTGAACCACAGGAAAGTTTGGAGCATTGACCTGATTTTTTTTCTCTAAGTTCAGGCTCATTGGCAGCATGTGAGCAATATACCACAACTTTGAGAAGATAAAGATATTTATTGCCTGCACTTTCTCCTCAAGGCATAGTCTGGCACTTTTCCAGCATACCATTTGGATCAATAAGCTTGATAATACTTCTTGTTTGGTCTCTAGTACCACTAGTCCCTTGTCATTGAAGAGTATCCCAAGGTATCAGACTGTCTGGGAGCTTGTAATTGGCGTTGTGTCAGTTGGCAGGCTGAAGCTCGGGCTGCTGACCCTCATCACTGAGGTTTTTGCCAAATTTATTTTTGTGTTTGATGTGAGCTGATAGAGGTTTAATAGATCCTCAGTGCCCTGGAGGTCAGTCGAGGAGCTTATTCCTACTACTGTATCATCAGTGAGTGCTAGCATCTTCAGTAGCATTTGGTTAGGGTGGACCAAACCCTGGAGCTTTGCATCTGCTGCTGCCAGTAGAATGTTGGCTGCAAAGTTGAAAAGTATCAGTGACATAGGGTCTCCTTGGTGGAGACCTTGCCTGACAGGGATTTCATCGGTTGTGCCATCTATGACAATAACCTTCATTACCAGGCCTGAGTACAGCATCATTATCCATGCTTGAAATGTGTTGGGGATACTGACTGCCTTCAGTGCCTCGTGTAGGAATAATTTTGATCAGGTATAAAAGCCTGCTCATTATTTTGAATAAAGTATTAAAAATACTCTCTACCTATATTTTCATGTTGCTTATTGGGATTTATCCCCAACTTACTGTCTATAACATTTTGGGCCAAATGCCCAACTGTGAACACCTGCCCACCATGACCCAAATGGCTGATGAACCCAAAACCTGAGGTGTCGCTTGAACCTCCCGTCGTGATGAATCTGGGATTCCCAAGCTCTCACAACAGTGGGTGATCTAATAAGGCTCAATACACCTGATATTGAGGATTTCTATGCAATTAAAATTGGTGCGTTCAACTTGCAGATTAATTAATGTACATAAATAAGAACCCTAGAGAGTAAATTGATTCGGATCAAAGTTTTAAACTATGTCACAAGAGCGGTTTGGCATGGTCCGCTAAATTAGTAACTAATAAATTGCATCGCTCTTATACTCAAGGTCTTTATATAGTTAAAGCTTCAGTCTCAGTACCTCAGGTAGGCTTAGAGTCTAGCATTCTTCCATTATGCCAAGCTAAATTGGATATATAATCCGATCAAATAGAAATTATAAATGCATAATAAAAATTACCATAATTTGGTGCTCGAAGTATGGTTTTGTATCTCATGATGTGAGTCAGAACATTAGAACTGGATTGAGAACCCGCTCCTTTTTTTAGTACTAGATGGTCCCAAACCCGCTCCTTGAATCGTATAGATGTAATGTGATCTGATTATACATATTTTCAGTGTTGTTAGCACCGGTATCTAATTTTCACAGTCCAGATGTTCTACCAGCAGCCGTTGAGAAATTACGGTGTTAAACTATAAGTTCAATGGTATTTTAGATATAAAAATCTCATTTATTTATATATTATCATTTGAATTTGTTTATATATTATTATTTGAATATAATCTAATGTTATATAAAATTACTTGTTTGAGATAATTTGTGACCCTTAGGAATAATTGCTGAATCAGTTCGTGTCAAATTGAGGTAATATTTGAGGAATGTTAATTATGTATAAGGTTCCTATGTGCAATTGTTTCATGGCTAGACCTAAAAGCCATAAAGTTCTAATTTGCTTAATGACTATAAAACAATTAAGCGTTTAAAAGGTTGAGAACGAGGTTTTGTCATAACATAATGTAACTTTGGTTTAATCAATTGTTTGGGGTGAATGAGCCATAAATCGCGTGTATCAAAAGAGCGATTGATTTGATCAAATATATAGAGGCAAGTCCATTATGCGGTATCCTTTGACAAGTGAGTTGTTATGGTGTATTTGTTCATAAACGAATCAATTTTTAGTACTATATTTGAAAATAATATTGCAAATATGAATCAAATTAGTTAAATGTAGAAACATATAAATCATTTAGATGAATCGACATCTAAAGGGGTTGTAAGCCAGTCGGTAGGTAGGGTGTATGGCTACTAACCTAAAGGTTGCGGGTTCGATTCCTGTTCTTCGCACATCGATAGGGGTATCAGCCGAACGAAGCTATTGGCGGTTATTGGTCTAACGACATGAAAACCTTACCCATGACGTAACCAGAAAAATCCGAGTCCCGATCCGGAGGTGGATAAACTTTCTTCGACGGAGCAGACCTGCTCAGTTTTCATGTTTTCTTTCTCTTTCGGTAATGTCCGTCCCCTGGTCGGCTTGCCTCGAATAAAATATTGAAATCTAAATTTATAAATAAGGATCAGAAACCTAGGCATCCAATGCAGACGACCCGGGGTGCTTTGATGCTTAAATACGTCCGCAGCAAAATGATGCTATCCAAAAGCAAACTTAATAAATTAGGAAAATAAATTCTTCTATTAATTTGATAAGTTTCAGTGGTGACCTTAAGCATGAAGCTCTGTCATATTCCAATGAATGTTGGATGCAAAGAGTACTTTATCACTAATTAAAACACTTACGATGACCCATTCTGCTTAATTTATGCAAAACATCTTCATGGGATCCTATCGAATATAAAACCCATACATCTTGATTGAGAATCAAAACATGAAGTATTCTAGTATTCTTGCCTTTATTTTAGTTGGGGTTGGATCCCTCGAGGCCACTTACGTAGTGAGAGAAAAAATGGAGCCAAACTTCAGCCTACTGTAATTCGTGAGCCTAGATTCGGTACAAATCAAAACTACCGCCGCGATGATCAGGAAAGTTTAGCCTTTGGCATTATTCGCCGCGGGAACGGTAAAGAACTTGCTGACGGCATCTCGCGCCGCGACAGCAAAGATAAGAGTGCGCGTGATATATTACGCCGAGGGGAAGTTAATTTAGGACAAGGCGTTGTACGTCGCGATAACCATGACGATTATGCATACGGCATCCTTCGTCGCGGTAATAAAAACGCTGCCAAAAACATCCTTCGTCGCAGCGACGGCAAAAGTAGTATCCAGAACTATCCTTCGTCACAGCAACGACAAAAGAGTATCCAGAACTATCCTTCGTCGCAACTAGACATCCGTAAATACTTCATTGCGTGACCCATTTATCCAAGCTTTTGATTAAATCCTACCTTGCACTTTTGAATTAAACCACATTACAACGAAACTAGTTTTTACATAAGCTTTATTGTCTACTCGCTTTGTATAAAGTTTCAGCAATTCATATCAGCCCAATACTACTATACTCCTTTGGCACAGAATCTAAAACCAAATCCCAATTGACCTCTATCGTACCAGTGGTCTACCAACCTTAATTTATTTATTTAAGCCATACATTAAAGTAAAAGTAAAGTCACAACTAATTCTATTGACTAAACTATAGTAGAATTTTTTAAGAATATCAATGATCAATTAAAATTTTAATACATATTTAACCATGAGATTTTGACACATATATTAGCCCATAATCCTTATCTTTTACTCAATTTATTCGAGGTATGCTGACCAGGGGATGGACAGTACCAAATCACAACACCCAAAATGACAAAAAATAAAACTACTAACCAAGTGGGAAGTGGAAACTGCTAACCCACTATGGCAGAGGGTGAGGAGGGGTTGGGGGGGTTGGTTTTCAGAAAGACCTGCCTCAATCATGGGATGTTGGTTACAGTACCGGACCAGAGCAGAGAGCCAGGGTGTTGGGGCATCCACATAGTGGGGGTGGAGGTCAGCGTAGTAAGAGTTTTCCACTTCCTCATCAAGATAATGATGGGAAAGTGATTCAACAAAAGCTGTGAGGAGAATTTCTGCTTCTTTACAGGCTTCAGGAAGTTGGGTGAAAAGGGAGATACTGTGGTGGGTGATTTTGGCTGAGGGGTTGAATGAAGCAAGCATTGTGACATTCATAATAGCAAATTCAGCATCATCAAATAGTTTTGAGATGTCACTGCAGGGAGATTCAGGGAGGTTGGGGGGGAAGAAGAGAGGATGGGCAGGCCATGCTGGAGCTGAGCCACTGACTGGGCTACCACGGTGCATAGTTTTGGGCACTGAGGAGAGGCCACCACAGCTAAGGCGAGCTGGTGGTCACTTTGGAAGGGGGCTGTATTGGGCAGAGGAGTGAAATGGTGAGGGGTAGGGGTTTCATCAAAGTCAGGAAGGAAAAATTATGCCCAACCATAATTGAATTGGCAGAGAGGTTGACCTGTATACTTACTAATGAGGACATTACCTGATTCATCAGTCTCAGCCAATAGATCCCATGGATTTTGGTTCACTGGAATAGTGGCATTCAAATTTGGGTGGGTGGGATTGGGTGAATGGGTGGCTGCTTGGGTGCCAATGGGGGTCCAAGCATTGCTCTGATTGGCTGGGGTGGATTTAGGTGGGAGAGTGAGGCTGGAGGTTTTGAGGGGGCTGATTTTCCATGTGGGCCCACTGAATGAGATTGGAGGGTGGGAGGGGGCAGCAAAGCACCCCATACTGAACCTCCAGAGGGGGGCTCAGAAGCCACAGTAGTGGACTTGGCCTGAGGGCATGCTTTTTTTGCATGGTCGAGGCCAAAGCAGAGGGAACAAATCTGCCTACTATTATTGACCTGAGCCCAAAAGAAATGATCAGGCACTGCAGCCACACTAGCGTGGGGTGGGATTTGTTGGGCTATGGTAGGGTGGTGTGGGATGATGGTAGCTGTTGCATGAGGAGCAGCAAGGCACTCCACACCAGATGGAATGGCAAAGATGAGGTTGGGCTGAGTGCCATAAGCCATAAGCCCTGCGACCAACTGGTCATACAAAACCTGGGGTGGAAGGTGGGATGGGAGATTTGCAAAGGATACCACCAGCATGGTGTCTGAAGGGAGGTGAGTACAGGTTATGGGAATGGGGTTTTTTTATAAATTAGAGGAGTTTGTGCTGCCACTTCAGCATCTTCCTCAGATTGGAACCCAACGTCAAAGTAGCCCTTAAAAGGGCGGAAGTCTATAAAGCCAGCTGGCGCAAAGGCCGCAGTGGCTAGGTCAATAATTGCCTTATTGGCATATGGGAACAAATGCCCATAGTCCACTTTGAGGCAATAGCAAATGGCGGAGCAAGGGAGGGCAAGAGGATGGGGACGAGAAGGGTGGACGCGCGCCAGGTGGAGCGCTAAGTCCTGTGGGGGGACAAAACGGCTGGAAGCAGTGGGCGGGCTGTTTGAGCCCATCCAAACGCGCTTGCCCGCGGAGCAGAAAATGCTAGGTGGGAGTGCACCGCTGCCCCACACTGGGGAGGCAGGCAGCGGAGCCAAGGACATCAAAGAATAGGTTTAGGCAGATGGCTGTGGATAAATAAAACTTAAATTTAAAATTGCTCAAAAGTGACTTCAAGTGGTAAAAGAAAGCTTCCCATAATTCTTATCTTTAAAAGTCAAATATCACTCACTCAATGAGCTTCATTTTCTAAACTAGAGCACGAAATTGGTATATATATGGTTTGTGGTTATAAGTGCTCACTATGCACTTTTAGAAGGCTACCTTTAATAGATAAATTAATTAGGTAAACCTTTTAAACCCTATAAATTTTTACCATATGCAACTATAAAATCAAACAGTTGATAATTGAATTTTACCACTCACTGATATAAAATATCAATTACAGTAAAAACCCCAATTATCCGCTGAATTTGGTGGCAAAGATACCACAGATAGTGAAAATTGTGGATAACCTAAAAAAAGACTAACATGATGTGTAAACACAAAAAATATTTCAGCATAAAAACTATATTTTATTATACAAAAATATAATATATAAAACTTTCAAAATATGTACAGTACAGCAGAAACCTTTGCTCTACATCTAAATCACTAAAATAAAGAACAGAAACAAAAAACAGTACTGTACTGTTAACAAAAAGTGTTCAATTACACCTTTTTGAAAGTCATTCACTCGTTTTTGCTTCATTCTTTGAAAACAACTTTTCTTTATTCTAGATTGAACTTTCCTTAACATGAGTTTTTCTGCCAGATGTGCATCATCATCTTGTTCCTCTAAATATTGAAGCAATCTGTCTATGTGCTGCAAAGCAGTTTCATGCATCATTTGCGCAGGTGCCCCATCTTCCTCACTTTCACTTTGTTCTTCTTTATTCTTGTTCACTTCCATAGCTTTGTTTTTTATCTCTACGTCAGTAAGTCATTCAAACCCCATCTCACTTTTGTCACATTCCAACCACTCTTCTATGTTCTCTATGTCAACATTCTCACTGTCATGGCTACATAACATAATTGAAGGACAGACTGTAAAGACAAGACAGGATATCAGTAGAGAAAAAAGGTCAAGCTGCAAGGCCTCCCTGACTTGAAAAATACCCTTGGCCAACAGTGGATACAAGTAAAATATGCCCAGTTTGGTCCTGGGGATATGCATGATGCTCAGCCTGGTATTACAGCCAGAGAATTAAAATGCATCAGCTACATTCTCAATGCTGATGGTTCAATTTGGTTACTTGAGAAACAGGGTTTTGAAACCATTCCATTTAGAAATTACTAAGTCAGGATGAGCCAATTTGCAATCTAAAAGTCAAGTTCAGACAAGCTTGAGTTACAGGACCCTGGCCAATGGCAGTGTGCACCTACTAGTTTGCCTAGGCTTTTGTCAGGCGAACAGCAAGTGAGAATTAGACTGGCCTGCCAGCCCGGATACCAGAGCACCCAAATGGCAAACCAGAATGCCAGAGGCACTGCTGCTGGTACAACGAATATGGAACTGGAAGGGAGCTTAATTTTAAATTTATTGCGAGGAAGGCTGACCATGGGACGGATACTTCCGAATTTGACCTGAAAGAGACAAAACTTAGTAACAGGGAAGGCACCCCAGAGAAGCGATGCTATCTCTTGTTGCCAGCGGGAACGCCACTTATGGGGAGGGGGAGGGAACGTGTGAAGGGGCCGTAGCCACAATTGAACATGTGTGGAGGAAAGGGTCTGATTTGATGAACCAAACTGGGAACCAGGAGGAGACCAGCTGTCGGCGATGTGGTGGGAGGTATCCAAACATCCACGCCTGAAAGTGGTCCACCAAATGAGACTGGAATCTGTGGACAGCTTCTGGGAGGGTGGGGGTGGAGCCTGCGATGGCATCCAAGATAATCGTGTGGATAGTCCACATGGCGATTGCAACCACCAGAGCATGGAGGGAGGGTGGAAGGGGGAGGCCATTGATAAAGCAAGCATATCTCTTGACAGACTGAAGGGATGTGTTTGATCCTGGCCCAGCAGACGTTGAACTTCGCGCCATATCACTTTAGAGGTAGGACACTTCTCCAGGCGGTGGCACAGCGTTCCATACTGGCCACACATGACGCAGGATGAGTGTAAAGCGTTAGAGCGCTCAGCTGTACAGTACACCCACCTCAGGCAGCGCCACACATGGGAACAGATTTGAGGCTGCAACAGAGGATGGTGTGCGTATTTCCAGATAGTTTTTGGGTCTCAATGGAGTAAGGGATGTCCATCATGTCCAGGTAGTCCACCCTGGATAGGACATGGGGCCGTGTGGGGACCACGCTATCTTGGATGGGTAGCCCCTGTACCTCTTGTGTGAACTGAGGAGAGGGGCAGCCTCTCTGGGCTGTGTGCCCATTAATACGAATTCTCCACTCAGCACTCCGCATGGAGAGGAGGATTCGTTTGTAGTGGGTTTTAGTCCCATGAGGACCTGTGGCCGATGGGTGTGAAGCCAGGTATTTCATCAGGGAGTGAGGGTTCGATGGATTGTTGAGGCCCAAGGCGTGGGAGAAGTTGGAGTGGGCCACGCGGGACCAGTGTTGGGAGGGGAGCGTAGGGGCGGTGATGGCCGCAATTTAGGTGCCCAGTATCTTGGCAGCATGGGCTTTGAAGTCAAGCAGGCCCATGCCACCATGATGATGAGGGCCAAACATGACCTCTAGCCGTACTGGTGGTGGGCGGCCTGACCAAAGCCATCCTTGCAGCAGGGCATACAAGTATTTGAAAAAGCTTAGGGAGAAGGGGATGGCGTGGGCTCCAAACCAGACTTTGGAGAGGAGCGTAGAGTTGGCTAAAACAACCCTGCCAGTAAGGGAAGTAGGGTGGGCTCTGAGGGAGGCGATGCGCTTCGTCACATTGTCTAGAATATGTCTCTCCATTACTGCTGATGCGTACCCACCTGCCTCCACCCACACGCCCAGATGGCAGACCGGCCCTATGGTAGGGCGTGGCACGAAGGGGAGCACCAGTGGGGCGGTGTGGGGTGATCTGAGAGGGCGAGCACATGTGCGAGCAGATGGTCTGGGCTGGACACTGGTTGCTAGGGCCCAGCAGGTTTGATACTGACCAAGGAGGATGATTTTGGTTTTGGAAGCATTCAGTGCAGCGTTACTTACCTGGGAATACTTCTGGATGAGAGCTTCAAGTGCGCGTGCATCTTTATTATTAGACACCCCAACCACACAGTCGTCTGCAAACGCCATCATCTTGACTGGGGCTTGGCCTGGCACATGGACCCCAGTGAGTTGGGCATTTATGTTTCGAAGTAGTGGGTCAAGGCTGAAGTTGTATAAGAGTGGGCTAAGGGGGTCCCCTTGTCGCAAGCCCCTTTGAGGGCGGACTACTTCCATTAGGAAGCCAGGGCAACGTACTGCCATTGTTGCAGATTCCATGAGCAGCATCACCCAGTTGATGAAGCGAGGGGTAAGTGGAATTGATGGAGGCAGGCCCTGAGGTATTCCCAGTTTACTCTATCATAGGCCTTCTGTTGGTCCAAGAATACAAGTGCCCCAGAGGCTGTGGACTGGCATGCGTTAGCCACAGAGTGCACGTTGTCCCAAATTGACCTTCTGGGTATGAAACTGAATTGTTCTGGGAAGATGGTGGCAGATGCTACAATCCCTAAATGGTTAGCCATGATTTTTGTTAAAATTTTTGTATCCATGTTAGTTAAAGAAATGGGGCGTTAGTTGGCTAAGTCTAGCTTGTCCCCTTTCTTGAAGAGTGTGATGGTGAAGGCCTCTTGTCCTCCTGGTAGAAGGCGCGTTTCCAGAAGGCTCTGGTTAAGTGAGGCAAGCAGTAGTGGGGATATATATTTGAAGTACTTTTTATAGAATTTATATGGAATGCCATCTGGGCCTGGGCATTTCCAGTTTTGGTGCACCACAGATGGCTGTCCATAATTCATTCGGAGTAATCAAATTCATTATTTCTGGGTATTGGGAAATGATTCAGATGTGGGTTCAGTCAAGAATTCCGCCACTTCAGCCAGCTGAATTGGATCATATTGGTATAACTCGGAGTAATACTTTTTTGTTTCAATTGCCACTTCAGCTGGCGTATCCATGATGGAATCATCTAATCTTTGCACCTGTGTGCAGGCCATGCTCTGGCGTGGTGCGAAATTTTTTTTGAAAAATTATGCGGTGCACTTGTCGCCCTCTGTAATTCATTTGGCCCTGTACTGAACACAAACCCGATGTTTGTGTTGCCTTCCGAGCACATTGAGGTGGGCGGCTGCCTCCACCCCACTTCCGGCCCCATTCAGGGTTGTATCCTGTGGCTGGGATGTTGGACTCCAGGTGTGCCAACTCTGCCAGAGCACGTGAGATGACAGCTGATGTGGCTTGTGAGCGTCAGGAGGAGAGGTGGCGAGAGTGACAGATGGTATCCTCTTTGAAGGCTGCCCATGTTGAGATGGGGTCCGCGCAAAACGGTGTAACAAACTCTTTTTCCAAAGTTGCTGATTCCACCAAAGTGGAAAATCCTGGCGACACAAGTTCAGGAGGGCGGAATTTGCACCAATGTGGGGCCTTAGTCACTGTGACAGGTAGGTGGTAGGTTATTGAGACTAGCTGGTGGTTGGAGAATTCGATTTTTGTTGTTTTGAAGTGGGAAATGTGGGGTTGGAATTTCGCCAGCGTAAGGATAAGGTTGATGCGGGTCATGGACCTTAATTGGCTGTTGTGGATGTGGGGTCATGTCATATTTTTGAGAAGCGGGGCTCACTGTGGCAGCGCATCCATTAACCCAAGGGTGGCCTTTAGAACGCGAATTTCTGTGATCCTGGGGGCATGGGAGGAGGAAGGCCAATGGTCCGTTGGTGTGTTTAGCCAACAGTTCATATCGCTGACTATGAAAGGGTCTGGGGGTAACAGGAGGGATTTGACTGATGAGAAAAAAACCTGACGTTCTCATGCACATGTTGGGGCATAGATGTTGACAATAGCGTGTGCCACGTCAGCCCATGAGAAAGTGAAAATGAGGACTCAGCCATTGAGGAAGGATTCTGACAATAAAAATTTGAAAAAATTGTTTTTCTGAACTAGCATCCCACAGTGCTCTGACCAAAAGGATAGGGATGGGAGGAGCATGGTTTTCCAAGCATCCTCGGAACCTTGTGGACAGTGGGACTCCTGGATGGCTAGGATATCCATGGGTAAATTTTTTGTAAAAAACTCAGTTTCCTAGCCTGGGATGGCGAGGCCTTGAGTCCAGCGATATTCAACGTCCCTAAAGTGAAGGTTTTACCCCATCGCACCTTAGGTGTGAGGGGGTGGGCACCTGGGCCCACTAGCCTCCTCTAGATTCCCATGAGCCTTCACGGCAGCGCGGGTGTTTGCAGAAATGCTATTGGTAGTTTTGTTGATTTTAGCAGAAAGGTTCGCATTGGCTTTTGCCTTCACTTTTTGTTTCCCCAACGTCAGACAAATTTTTTGTGGTGAGGATGAGTTTGGTGCACCATTGAGCGGGTCAAAAAAATTTTTTAAGTAGGTTGGAGACCAAGTCAGTTTTGACCGGAGCTTGGTTGCAAAGATTGGGTGAAATTGATTCATCCATTGGATCCTCAGATTGGGTGGCCCAATAGGCATGGGCTTCCCAATCTGATTTGTTGATGGATTCCCAAGTTGCTTCCACCACAAAGATTTCAATGTCCTCCTGGCGTTGGGAGTGTGGGATAGTGGAGGTGACCTTGGCTGCTTCCTTGGCTGCAGCCCTGCAGGCCTGCTTGGCCTTCTTCTGCTCTTGCGGGGAAATAGTTTTTACCAGTAGGTAGCAGCCTTGTGCTCCCCACGGGAAAGCCTCTTTGGTGCTTGCGGTTGGTTTGTAGTGCGCCTCTCCGCTGGCCATGGCCACTGAGGGGTGCTCTTGGAATGTGATGCCCTCCTTGGTGGGGCATGCATGTGCCTTATGGCTGAACGCGTCACAGTGGGTGCAGATGGGGGGCGCGCTGTCCATGAATACCCGGAAAGGGTGGGTGGTATGCCCTTTGATATTGATATATGTAGAGTGTGGGATCTGGGTTAGGTCCTTCATAATCTCCTCAGTTGGGGTCAGAACTGCGATGGCTTTGCCAGTGCACAGGTGTGGCATCAGCATAAAGCATTGCATCTCAAAAGATTGCATTTCGCTGTAAACGGTAAGACCATCTTTCAGGTGTTGCTCCAAAATGGCACGTTTTACTGTAGTAGGCAAAAAGTCAAACGTGAGGAAAATTTGGTTGGATTTTGTCCATCTGGTGCGTTTGGTTTTGGTGACCCATTGCCCTTTGGGGAGGTCGATCACTACACGCACCACAGCAGCTTTGTCTGCTGCCTCCTTGTTTTCAAAACTGAGGTCCAGCCAACCACATGACATGGAGTGAGGTGCGATGTACACCGCAGTCAGGAAAAAAGTGTGCACACCCCCACAAAATTTTTCCCATAGAGCTGTTTGTTGGATGTCCAGAAACACACAGACTCCATATTCCACCGATGAGAGTGGTTGGGAGTGCGGCGTGTTGATGTACTGGTTGCATTACACTTGCTAAGTGTGGATTTCTGGGGAAATAGTGACTGAGTTTTTTAATTTTTTTCTATTTCATTGGTTTCTCTGGGGCGTTTTCAAATGTTTGAGGCCGTGGGCCTACCACCTGCTCCTCTTACCTTACTTGCCCAACTTCTCCCTGACATGGGCGCAGACTAATCTCCTCTGTGAGATTATCAAACTAGAATCAGACTTGAATTGAATAAGTTGCAAATGTGATTGCAATGAGAGAGAAAATTTTTGGAAGGGAGCTTAATTTTCAACATATAAAAATGGAATTTTGGGAAAGGTTGTTTTTAATGGAAAATATAAGGAAGGAGAATCAACCAACAATTTTCTCAGTGCAATGCACCTGATTAAATAGTCATTGATTTTGAGGGAAAACAAGCCAGGATCAGGTCCCACAAGTTCGACCTAAGCAGTGAATTATTTGGGAGTGGGCATGTTAGTTCCCTTGGAACTGACATCGCAAAATTTGGCGGCAGACTGAGTCACTGTCAGTTTGACCTCAAACGTCCAAACTAACACTCATCTACATTTCTGACGGTTGGCTTGATGGCGTTTGGCCTGACAAGCGGTGGGAATCCCCCAAGACCACCCCACATATGGGTGGACCCATTTGGTTAGGAATGAGTCCAGAATGCTCAACCCGCCCATGCTCAGTCGCTGGACCATTTGTTTGGTCAGTGGCATTGCATTAGGTCCAATGCCCAATTTTCTGGCAGGAAGCTTCAAAACCTCATCGATGGTGTCTGATGCTATTACCTGCCCATTGGGGGTGATGCCTAATAGATTTGGGAGGGGTAATATTTTTTTGATTGTCATATTAATTGAATTGCAACTGTCAGGCATTCCAGCTGATAGATCGGTCTTCATACCTTTTTGACCATTTGAAATCTGAGCATTGGGCTGATTGCCACTCAAATTAGTTGCAATAAATTTAATTTCAGCAATCTTGGTGCAGATTTCACTTATTTCCCATAGAAGTTCTGCTGAGGAGAGTGTGGGTACCAGAAGCGGGATCCAAAGTTAAAGGGCTGTTACCCAGCGCTCATCTACCATGTGAGTGAGATTTCCCTGAGTAACGAGGGGTATGACCATCCTCTTCAGTACCTTCTTTCTCGGGAACAAAAAAATGGCCCAATTGATGCCCAGAGGATATTCCCCAGGACTTACAGCTTTGCACCTTTTAAACCATTTGGCAGCTCTCCCCACAGTGTATAATTATATTTCCACAAGACCATCATTCCTCATTGGTTATCTGGTTTAATAAAACCCATTTGCTTTAATTTTTGTATATGTGCATTTATTCAGTCCTGTTTGCTGACCTCCCAGAGATCCAAATTAGCCAGATATGTGCCATTCTTACTTGGACTCTTCTGTGCACCACCCTTTTGGGTGGTATTTTGTGTACTCTTTACTCAATGATAGGATATGTAGCAGTGGTGTGGTCCCTCACCCACCACCTCTACTGGAACTGGTGTATTACAGACATACTCTTGACACTCACTTCCCAGAATGGATATCACTAGGTCAACAAGTTAGTGGTCAGCATGCCTTCATCATCTTCTTCAAAAAATCTTTGGTTGACATTTGTTTTAAAACATGAGAAGAGTTTTCTCCATGATTTAACTAGGGTTGATGATTTGATGTAATCCCATGCAGATGCAATATTATAAATGCTATTTAAAGTTGTATACTTCTTCCAAAATTAATTGAGATTGCAGCCTTCTTTGATTTTTGACAATAACAACTTTGTTTTTATGTTCTCTTCATGGTTGCGATGACTCCCTGGTCCATAGGTTGTATCAGCGCAGTCACATTTGAGACACAAACCTTGAAAATATTTTCCCATCAGAAGATTTAAGCGGACATGTATCTGTTGTGAAGGCATATTGTCAGTTAACAACAGAGCCTTCTTTGGAAAAATTTTGAGTCAATATATACATGTACTTGAGGTACAAAAATGTTTTCAAACCATTCTTGAAAGATCTGCTGATTCATCCAACCATTTTTTTGGTTGAAATAATCAACTGGTAAATTTTATGCTCTTGTCCCCTTAAAAGACCTTAGTTTCCTAGATTTACTAATTACAAGAAGCCTAAGTTTGTGACTACCCACATAATTGCTGCATGGCAAGATTATAATTCTTTTATTGCTAATTTTATGACCGCCACTTGATGTTAACTTTCAAATGCTAAAGTATGAGTGGGAAGCCACTTCCAAAAAAGCTCTGATTCATCAGCGTTTAAAATTCATTAATATGACAGATCTTCAGACAGCATAAACTCTTCAAATTACGTTAAAAATTATAAGCTGCTTGTTGATCACCACTCATCTCTCCATGTAGACCAATCTCTCTAATTTCATGACGTTTCTTAAAATGATGTAACTAATTGGATGACGCACCAAAATTTCCTTCTAGGACTAAAAAATTAAAAAAGATTTTTGCTTTAGCTGGAATGTTAGGACCAAACATGTGGGTGCCCTCACTTTGCACCTTAGCTAACAATTCCAATAATGCTGAGTCAAGTTCATTATAAGTGGATTTATTCACTCTTTTTCGTTTTTTATCCCAGAAGCACTATCCAACAGTGATGCAAATGCTAACAGCCTGTTTTTGCTTTAAAACATCTCACGCTGTTATTTTTCTGATCCCATAATTCAAACACATCTGCTTCCTTGAAGCACCATATTCTAGCTTAGAAATCATTTCAATATTTTGTGCAAATTGTTAACAAAACCTTCTTTCATTTTTCAGCCATTATTAATTTCAGAAACTAATGAACTGATCATGAATGATCACTAAGCATGCTTATTGACAACTGACACCACTGGCAGGCTGATAAAATATGTACTTAGAGAGGGAAGGTTAGTGAACTTGATTAAACAAAAGAGCAAGATCCAAAACAAAATTCCAAGAAGGTCTATAGGATTATGATGCACAATAAACCTGTCTGATATTTTTGACCTTCACATTGTAGAACCTGTTGTATTTTCCCTGTTTTTGGCTTGGATTATAATTGGCTTTTGAGGTTCATAATTAGAAATTTTTTGTAGCACTCATAAATAATATGCACTGTGAATTATCAACTTGCAGATAATCAGGGCTTTACTGTATTTCCAAATTTCATATAAATCTATATCTATTAGTTTTTAACACAACCTACAATGAGAAAGAGCAGAGCTTAGTTATAATCTTTTACTATAGTCTTATATAATATTCTAGAGCTCACATACTTAAAACTAGTTACCAGTAACATTATATCTCTGGACATAATTTTTTTAGAAATAAGATGATAAAACATTTTTCTAAAGTGAAGGAACTGTTAACCCCATATTTATAACTTAGATTGGGAAAGGTATAGGATAATATGTGCATCAAAAAATTAGCCAGATGAGGGGAGGATACCCCAGTGGTAGAGTATGACCCTCTACCGCTGCCTCCCCAAGTTTGATCTCAGTACTAAACTTTGGGTAGGGGACAACTATGACTGTGTTGGTATTGCGCACCAATGCCCCAAACTGAGATAGCGAATAGCAAAGGCAGTCCATGGAGTTCCTGGCCTATCATACACCATGCATGGAAGTTTTATGGGTTTTATCCTCCTTTCTCATTTTCTTCACTTCCCCTCATTGGTGCGGTATCATCCCCAGGTCATCCCACCTCAAATAAAAATTTAAAAAAATTAACCAGATGGATTCCTCCCAACAATATCAGAATTAGGGGTGTCAGTTAGTCAGGTGTGATTGCCAGCTAATCGTCTAGTTTAATATTATTTAATGTTATATAATTATTAATCGTTTTAGGTTTGGCATATTTTTAGTTTGGTGCTGACTGCAAAATCATGGGTGATTGTGGGAATTCCTAGAAGAAAGATGCTGTATTCATATACAACCATCTGATAATGATTTTGCCGCCTTAAATCTGAGTTCAGCTGAAACTTAACTCAATGCCAACTGCCATGGAAGATTATTGTAGAATTTCCAATGAAAAGCTGAAGTATTCGTTATCAATCATCTGATTTTGAATTTGTTGCCTAATTCAGAGTACCTTTAACTTATGGTGAGGATGCTCAAAGTATTTATTATAATAGGAATTTATATACAGCTGACAAGAAACTTGTTCTGAGGATGAATTGACTTAATGTTTGGTGATTGAGATGAGTGGAATAGGAGGAAATCGCTACCACAGATGACTACAATTTGTTGAGGTTCCAGCTTGGATGGCTGAGGGGTTTTCATATATGCAGTAGCCTAGAGTACAAATAGTCTTTCTTCCCTCAAAATAAAGATCTCTCTTTAGCATACTTTCCTATTTATTTAAAGTTTCAAGATCCACTAAAGTGGATAGGGATGGGACTGGATATCCCTGAAGTAGGTTCAGGGTGACATGCCTGAAGTGGTTAAGCTGCCAGGTCCCATACCTCAGCCCTATGAGGAACCAATGGGAACCTGGTCAACTGGCCACCAACGATGATGTGCTGCTGGCTGTCAGCCTTGAGGGTGGTGCAGCATGGGAGTTCCATAGCCACCCAGGATGGGGGATGAACTTTCCAGGGCACACCAAAGATGGGTTGACAATTGGTCATGAGAGTGGTGCAGTGAAGGAGTTCCATAGCCACCCAGGATGGGGATGGACTCACCAGGTCAAACCCAAGATGTACTATGGGGCTAAGGCAAAGTCGTTGGTCTGCTGTGTTGGTTGGTTAGACGTGGACTTGTAGGGGGTTGGTATGCCTATGAAGGTAAAACAGAAAAGGTCAGTCAGTTTTTATACTGGTTGGTCTGGTATACTAGCGGAGCCCACTGTTTAGAAAAGAAATTTTCTGACATTGGCCCCTGTAAGGAGCACCACTGTTATAATTTTAGCAATATTTAGAAGATATGATGAAGGGTTTTGCACAAGGTCAAGCTCACTGAGCAATAGAACAGATGATATTGAGATTGTTGGTCCTCAGCACACACATATAATAAATATAATATAATAGATGGGAGCTATTGCTCCAATGACAATTCTTAAATTAAATTAATATCTTCAGCGGACACTCGCTGCTCCACTACCCATTTACTTAGACTATTCATTACGCCATATTCTTATTGGTTCTGGCAGAGTTCACAATTTATTAAATTTACAATTACCTTAATTTGAGGTGATCCACTCATTATTTGTCATATGCTAACATCTCATTATTTGTCATTAGTCAATATTATCTTATTAGCTATTTGGAGGCAATCAAATATTATCCTTACCAACCTAATATTGCCTCATCCTAAGGCGCTCAAATAATAATAACTCAGAATCATGATCAGCAGATTCTACCCATTCCGCCATAACAACTTAGGGCTTATCATCCAGTCATATAAGAATCGTGACAATAAGCTAACTAATTAATTTATAATATGAAGTATCAATTGGTATAGTATTTTATAGAATAAGCTAAGAGCAACACATGGATAGATAGGTGATGTGATGTCATTACTACTCCTTGTCAAGAAAAATTTGATTAAGAAATGAGTTTGGCGTCGCCTCTGTGTATAGAGCTGGATATTGGAGTCTCAACTTCAACAGGAAGTGCCAGTATCAGGATAGGATCTGGATAGAATCACTAGAACAAAGCTGATATGAGAATTTAGCCAATAAAATTTTTGTGTCTGTTTTATGTTTCTTTTAAAGTTTGTTTTATGATTTGACATTAATTCTAATGGATAAGGCACAGTCTAGTCCGCACATCAACCTAGTGGGCAAAATATCTGATCCTGACATGAAGTTAAAGTTTAAATCTGATAAGTTGCGCTTGATAGAAGAGCGGATCAAGAATGGTGTCATCATAGCTTAGAATTTAGAAAAATGGGAATGGATGTTGATCTGGAAGAATGCGCCACCAGTGTCCCAAACTCTTTGAAGAATAATTATATGGACATTGAGCTTTTGCATATAGCGATCTGGTTGTCATGGATTCGGCTAATAAGAATTAGACTGGGCTCCCAATCAGGGTGCGTGAGTACCCAGTGGAGAGCCTAGAATGCCATGGGCACAGCAGTCTGAGCGACTTGAATAAGTGGGGTTCTATTGGGAACGTGAGGGAAGCAAAAGTTCAATAACATACTGAAGACCCTCAAGGCAAACCAAATGGTTGCAATGGAGGCAACCACAAGTCTTATGGGGCAACCCCCAAGGGCAGGGGGAGGCAGGGAGTATGACTACTCCTCCAGGGTTCATCATTGCTAGCCTTTGTGTAAGTCCAGGGAGCATCCCCGTGCATGGATCAGGCAATCTTCCCATTTCCAAATAAAAAGGGTCCAAAGAGGGCAGCTGTACCCCTCATTACCCAGGGCGACCTCACCCACATGGTAGACAAGCGCTGGATAACAGCTCTTCCTCTTCAGATTCCTCTCCCAGTACCCTCACTCACCTTGGCTGAACTTGTCTGTCAGATTAAGGAAATCTGCACTGATATCACCAAATCAAAGTTGAAGATTCTGAAACCAATGGGATTAAGCCTGACGATTGGGTACTGCATACTAAAAAAGGGACAAATGTTTATTTATCAGCCAGAATCACAGATGGTTCTGACTCAGCACCAATATGATCGCCAATGCCAACCTCAACAAAATTTGTTAGGGATGATCCCTGATGTGTAGATGGTATCTCTGGAAACCATCGCTGACAGTTTGAAACCCCTATCCAGCAAATTGGAAGTTGCAGCTGATGTAACTCATTTGACTGAGCAAACAGCCCAGCGACTGGGCATGGGTGGGTTGGGCATACTGAACCTGTTTCCAACCAAGTGGGACCACCTCTACGTGGGGTGGCCCTGGGAAATTCCTGTTGCTCATTGGACCAGATGCTGTCATGCCAACTGATGGAAATGCGGTTGAGCCTCAGTTCAGGCGTTTGAGGTCAAACTGACAGCAACTTGGCCTGCCACCAAATCCTTCAATGTTGGTTCCAATTGATATTATCTTCCCCATTCCCTGAAAAATTCAATGGGTTAGGTAAATTTGAGTGAACCAATCCCTGCTTGGACTCACAATAATTAAACACTATTTAATCAGTGGCATCGCACTGAGAAAACTGTTAGATAATTTTTTTCCTTACCTTTCCAATAAAAATCCTTTCTTCAATTTCAGTTTTATGTTGAAAAATAACCACCTTTTCCACCAGTATACCAACACCACTTGGGGTTTATGGCCGTGTTCATCTAGTATTTTACTTGGTGTCTAAACGTGATTATGTGCCATACACGTTCATTGGTGGAACTCCTTCCTAGTTCCATAACCTTCATACCAGCAGAAGTGCCTCTGGAATTCTGGTTTTCTGTTTGGATGCTTCGGCACTCAGTCTAGCAGGCCAGTCTAAATTTAACTTGCTGTTTGTCTGACATAATTGACCAACCATTATTCTTAACCATTTCTGCCTTTCTCATAGATATTGGCGTAGCAATGGAATCTTCTTTTCAGCCAAGCCAGGTTGTGAAGAAATTTTACTCTGGCCATTCAAGCCTAGTACCACTCAAAATGTCTGATCCACATCCCATAGTTGCCATGGCTATTGTACTCATGTCAGTATGTTCCAACAATCCTACTTGTGAAGGGCTTTCTCCCACTATGAACCTAGTGGTTTCCCCTGACTCTACTACCATCTCTTTGGTATCGCTGGATTCAACTACAGCTGCAAATAAAGAGAACTTCGCTTACTTCTTACTTCCCATGAAGATTAGTGTTGGGTCCCATCATTTTTTATTTAAGGCTTTGGTGGATATTGGAGCCACGGGCAATTTTATGAGTGTTGAACTAGCCCAACAATTGAAGCTTGACCTGGATGTAGGTCCTTTGGTGATGGTTACTTCTTCAGCCTCCCAGACCTCATATATAGTCCTTCAGCCAGTTTCTTTCTCAGTACATCAGTTTTGCTTTTGAGACCAGTTCTCAGCAATGCCAAACTTGATGTTTCTGGTTATCTTGGGGATTGGATGGTGGTGCCAAAAACATTTTAAGATTCATCTGGAGTTAAATATGCTGTCATTTGCCAATGATCAAACGGAAGGAGAATTTTCATTAGTTAATACTCTCAAAAAAACCCATAGCAGTAGCTCCATCACTTCCCTCATCTCTCCTGAGGGCCTTCCGTCTGATTTTCCCAAAAGTTTAATGCATTATTGAAGTATCTTCAATTCTAAAAGGCGGATCACCTGCCTCCTCATACTAAATTAGACTTAGGATTCCAAACAACGGTACAGTTGGTGAACATCAACTGCCCTTTGTATCCACACACGGCAGAAGAGGAGGCTGCTCTTAAAACCTTGTTAGACAATATTCTTAAGAAAGATGGTTGTTTAAAGAGATGTCACCAATTGCCTCCCCATTACCTTTGCCAAGAAAACTGATGGTTCTCTCCATCCCTGCATGAATTATGGTCATCTAAATAAAATTACCGTAAGCAATCCCTACCCTTTATTCCTTGAGCAGACCATCAGTCAAGTGATTGCAAAGTCTCATGTGTTCTCCAAGCTCGATCTCGTCAATGCCTTTAACCAAATATGGGTAATGGAATGTCAATAATGGCTTACTGTGATTTGCACAACTTGAGGTATTTTTCAGTTCCGCGTAATGCCCTTCAGGCTAAAAATGCACCAGCCACCTTTCAAAGAATGATTGACAGTGTGCTGTGTGTTCTTCAGTTTACATGCTCTATTGCATATATTGACAGCATCTTGGTTCATTACCAACTCTTGAACAACATGCTACAGACTTAGAAGTGGTCTTGGCTGCTTTGCACAAGGCGGGCCTGTTCATCAAGCCTTCAAAATGAGAGTTTTATAGGGAGGAAGTTACTTTTCTTGGGAACCTGGCCATCAAAAGATGGTTATGCGATCCCACCCAACAAGTTGGATGCCATCTGTGAGTGGCTGACTCCAACAACCCAAAACAATTATAAAGTTTCTTGGGTACCATTATCTTCCTAAAGAAATTTTCCCCAGTTCTTTCTCAGTTAGCTGCTCCGCTCCACCCCCTCATGGGTAAAAATGTACCTTTCCGTTGGACCTCTGAGTGCTAGAAGTTGTTTGAGTCAATTAAAGAAGTATTCTTACCACCCCCTATTCTAAAACACATGGACCCCTACAAGCCATATATTGTCACTTGTTATGCTTCAGCAGTAGCAGTTATGGCAGTTCTGCTCAAGAAGCATGATGGTTTAAAAAATCCAGTTGTCTACTTCTCTCAGAAATTTTCCTCAACTGAGCAATCATGGGCCATTTATGATAAGGAATTGGAAGCTGTAGCATGGGCGTTGACTTATTTACAGTACCTGTTACAGGGTGCCCAGCATGAGTCAACTGTATGTACAGACCACCAAGCCCTTTTATATTTCCACAAACCACAAAGATTGGCACATAGGCAGGCTTGTACTTATCAGGATTTATGCAGTTTCAATTATAAAGATAAATTCATTAAAGGTGCATTAAATGTGCTTCCCAACTTTCTTAGCTGCAACCTAGCCCATTGCCCCACGGACTTGGAGGAAGTGGACCTGGTTACTGTGATTCCCACCACCCAAATTTTATCTATTGTTTCGCCTATGGTCATCTCAGTAGAGTTAGCTCCTGATGCTCCACTTATTTCACGGGTTTTGGCAGCTCAGATGTCCTGCCCCAAAGGAGTGGAGTTACTTGATCAATTATCCCATCAGACTCACAAACATTCCCTGTATTCGTTGGTGAAGGGCCTCATCTATTTTAGGTCGCGGTTTTGGGTTCCTCCTTTCCTTAGAGCCAAAGTGTTTTGAGCGCATCACAACCCTCCCATGATTGGTCATCCGGGTAACAAGAAATGCATCAAATTGATCAAATGGACTTGTGACTGAGTGGGTTTAACTAAGGAAGATCTGGCCTGGATTTCTGATTGCATTACCTGTGCATGAGCCAAGTCATACCACTCAGGAAGAAATGGCCTCCTACACCCCTTACAACAGGCAGAGGGTCCATGGACATCAATGTACATGGATTTTATTATTGAACTCCCCTGTTCTAATGGGTTTATGGCGGTGATCGTGGTGGTCAATCGCTTCACCAAATTTTCCCTATTTATTCCCTGTGCTTCCGAAATCACATCTGAAGAAACTGCTCAGCTCTTCATACGCCATGTGTTCTCTATTTTTGGTCTCCCGCAGGAGATCATCAGTGACCATGGACCCCAATTTACAGCACAGTTCTGGAATGAGCTTTTAGCCATCTTACTCACCCCTTGCCATTCTACTGCATACCATCCACAGTCTGATGGACAAGCTGAGTGGGTTAACCAAATTTTGGAACAGTATTTGCGTTGTTACACGGCGGCTGCACAAGATACCTGGGCCAATGACCTACCTATTGCCCAATTTGCCTATAATAATAGGACTCACATTTCTACAGGGTTTTCTCTCTATAGAGCAACGTTGAGTTATAATCACTCTTTTTTGGTCAGTCCCTGTATGCGTCCAGAGGTTCCTGCTGCCGCAGATCATTTTGAGCGCATTTGGTATACCCAGTCCTTAGTGCGGGAGCATCTCATAAAGGCTATCGATGATTATAAGCGTTTTTCAGATCAGAAATGGCTTCCTGGCCACGATATAGAAGTGGGCTCTCATGTTATGCTAAATACTCGCCTTCTGTGGATGCAGGTACTTTCCCAGAAGTTTGCAAGCAAACGTTTAGGTCCCCACCTGGTGGAGGAAGACTTGGGCAATGGTGCTTTCCAGCTAAAACTGCCAGCTCATTGGAAAAGCACCCCATCTTCCACATGTCTCAGTTGTTCCCAATCAAGGGGATTGTTCCCACTGAACCCAAACCAATAGTGGTAGAGGATGCAGAAGAAGCTGAGGTAGAAAACATCTTAGCGCCCCACAAATCCTGGAAGTCAGTTTAGTATCTCATCACGTGGAAGGGGTATCCAGCCTATGAGAACAGTTGGGTCAAGTCTTGTAATTGTGCTAATTGCATGAAACTGGTTGAGGAGTTCCATGAGTCTCACCCTAACACTCCATGCCCCCCCCCCCAAAAAAAAGTTGTGACTGTAATGGGGATCAAATTAATCAAGGCTCATAAGAATGTGGCCCTTGTGCAGTTTCCTGGTGGTGGCACCCTTCCTTTGGAAAAGGAAAGGTTAATGTAAGTCCAGGGGAGTGTCTCCTGTGCATAGATAAGGCAATCTTCCCGTTTCCAAAATAAAAATGGTCCTACAAGGGTGGCTGTACCCCTCATTACCCAGGGTGACCTCGCCCACATGGTAGACAAGTGCTGGGTAACAGCTCTCCCTCTTCAGTTTCCTCTCCCAGTACTCTCCCTCACCTCAGCTTAACTTGTCTTTAAGATTAAGGAAATCTGCACTGATATCACCAAATCAAAGCTGAAGATTCCAGAAACCAATGGGATTTAAGCCTGACAATCAGGTACTGCATACTTAAAAAGGGCTGAGTGTTTAATTATCAGCTGGAATCATGGATGGTTTCAACTCAGTCACTAATATGATTGCTGATGCCAACCCCATCTTAAAAATGTCAGGGATGATTACCAATGTACAGATGGTATCTCAGTAAACCATTGCTGACAGTTCGAAACCCTATCTAGCAAATTGGGATTTGCAGCTGATGTAACTCGTTTGACTGAACAAACAGCCCAGTGACTGGGCATGGGCGGGTTGGGCATCCCAAACTCAATTCCAACCAATTGGGACTGACCCTATGTGGGGTGGCCATGGGTAATTCCTGTTACTCATCGGGCCAGATGCCATTGCGCCAACTAATGGAAACACAGTTGAGCCTTGGTTCAGGCGTATGAGGTCAAACTGACAGTGATTTGGCCTGCTGCCAAATCCTTCAATGTCAGTTCAAATTGATATTATCTGCCCCAATCCCCAAAAAATTCGCCAGGTTAGGTGAATTTGAGGGACCTGATCCCTGCTTGGACTCACTATAATTGAACACTATTTAATTAGTGGCATTGCATTGAGAAAATTGTTGGTTGATTTTCTTCCATATCTTCACAATAAAAACCCTTTCTCCAAATTCAGTTTTATGTTAAAAAACGCCTCTTACGCCAGTATTCCAACACCCTTTAGGGTTTATGGCCATGTTCATCTGGTATTTTACTAGGTGTATAAACGTGATCATGTACCATACACGTTCATTGGTGGAACTCCTTCCTAGTTCCATAAACGTCATACCAGCAGCAGTGCCTCTGGCATTCTAGTTTGCCATTTTGATGCTTTGGCACTCAGGCTGGCAGGCCAGTCTAAATCTAACTTGCTGTTTGCCAGACACTTTGAATTTGAACAAGTGAGTTTGAGCACCAATGAGGGATGGCACAAGAGCTGCCATGCAATCTAGTGCTGAGAGTAGAGGGATATGATACTGGCAAGAGAGTTGGGGCTGAGCTCTCCCTTAATGGGGTGCTCCAGGCTCCATAGTTGGGCTGGACCATCAGCGGATGGACCAAGTAGGGGTCCCACCTCCGCAGGAGGTGTTGCAGAGGTTCTCTGGCACTGTTTCTAACAGGGAGAGGCTTCAGGTAAACAAACAGCGGAATGGATGGGTGGTTTATTATAAACAGGCGTGCAATGATGGTGAATTGGGTTTGTCCTCAGGGATGAGCTGGTTTATAATATTTGTAATGTGCCGCCATGTAGCAGGGCCAATTTACCAGATAATCAAGTTGGCAAACATCAGAATAAGGATCTAGGTGGTAGCACGCTATACCATATCAATCAGCTGTATTTAAATTTTTAGAATAAGGTGGACGGAGGCTGTGACAAACTGAGTGGGCTATACAAAGTTTATTAAGTGTAAAGCATGAGAAAGTAAGAGATGAACCAACAACATCCCCTGGGAGGGCTATTGCCTTATAAATTGGGAAAATTGCTTGGAATAAGTGGTTGGGATTGGTCAATAAAAGTTGGCGATGAGATCTGGTTGGCTTTCGGGGAGGGGGGTGGGGGATGCTCAAAATTCTGGAAAAAATCAAGAAAACTTTTATAAATTTTCCTGCATTTTTAGGCCCAAGCCAAGTTGAAGGTGCTGATCCAGACTCTGGCCATTCAAGTTGGCCTGCTCATATGATTTAGGTTTCCTGAATTTGTACCAGGGGCTGTAGCAGCTGGCCTGAGTTATCTGGGACCTAGTTTAAACTCTCAATTGGGCTATTCACATGATCTGAACTTCCCAGATCTATTCTGGAGAGTTGAGGCAACTGGTCTGAGTCATTCAATGCCTGGTCTGAGATCCAAATTGTGCCCAGATTTGATTTTCGGTGCTGGCCAGTCTGGACTGGCTTCACAGGCCAGAAATTTGAAGACTGGGCACCAAGGTTGGCACAGGCAATTTCCTCGAAATTTTGGCATAATTTTCCTGTAGAATGGGAAGTCCCAGGGGCCTGCCCACGGCCCCTGTCTTGCACAAACTCTCTGCAGACCCCCTCTATCAAATTCAACTGGGTTGAGGAGGGTGGAAGGGGTGGGAACAGGTATCCTTGGGTAATAGCGGTCATCCAGTGCTCATCTACCACTTGTGCCATGTTGTTCAACTGCAACTGGGGGCCCACTTGGGCCTTAGGGCCCCTTTTTGACTGGAAGGGGTATTTCTCCCTATCCAGGTGTAGGGGATGGTTTCCAGGACTTACACTACCCTTTCCTTTTTTGACTGGGAGGATTCCCCCACCTGGGGCATGGACCTAGCATAAATTTTCTTCCTCTCTGGGAGCTTTATGGTAAGGATGGCAGCAATCTTATGGGGAGGGGAAATGGCGGGCCGGGGTTGGGAAGTATGGAATTCCTCTACCAACTCCTTGCAGTTTGCACAATCACATGCACTCACCCAGCTGTTCTCAAATGAGGGATAGCCTTTCCAGGCAATCATTTAATGAACAGATCAGTGGGACCTCTGGGGAGCTATGATAGCCTCCACCTCCACTTCTTGGGAGTTCCCAATGACAATGGGCTCCAGAGAGGTTGGCCTTCCCCTTAAAGGGGGTTAGGAGGGAGTTATGGAAAACATTAGGCTTTGTTAGTGCATGGGCAGTTTCAAACGGTAGGCACCATTACCTAAATCCTTCTCAACCTCATTGGGTCCTAAGAGTTTTGCTTCTAGCTTTTTGGGTGGGACCTTTTAGGGGAGGTTGCGGATGTCCAGCATGATGAGGGAGCCAACTTTGATCTCATGTCCGTGAAGGCGCTTCTGATCAGCAAACTTCTTGTAGTCCTCAATGGACTTTGTCAAATGTTTATGGACCAGGTTGTGTGTCTTGTGGAGTGAGCTTGTGCGGTCCTCGGCAGCAGGAACTGCTGAGGAGAGATGGGTACCAATTTGGAAGGAGGGGTTTTACCACAGGGTGGTCTCAAAGGGGTGATATTGGTTGAGGAGTGGAGGGAATTGTTGTACGCAAAATGTGAAAGGGGCACATACTTGGCTCAGGTGTTTTGTGAGGCTGTTGCATAACAGTGCAGGTACTGCTCCAGTACCTGGTTGACCAGCTCAGTTTGCCCATTGGACTAGGTATGGTAGGCGGTGGATCTGAAGGGCTTATTGCTGAGGAGGGTTAACAATTCCTCCCAGAATAGGGCAGTGAACTGGGGCCCTTATCGCTCACTATTTCTTTGAGGAGACCAAACATGGCAAAGACATGGTTAACAAACAAATTTGCGGTCTCCACCGCAGTAATAGCTTAGAGGCAGGGGATAAAGAGCGCAAAATTGATAAATTGGTCTACATTTGGTACCACCTAGTGCTAAAAAAATAATTTGGTCTACAACTACCATGATAGCATTAGAGCCACATGAGGGGGGAGCTCCACGATGTATTCCACTGAGACTGAGGTCCATAGGCTACCAGCCTGCTGCAGAGGGTATAACATCCCTTTCTTCTCAGAAAAATCAAATTTTTCCCAGGCGCAGGTGACACAACAGGAGATCCAGGTGGGGATGTGCTTTGTGAACCTGGGCCAGTTGTATGTTCTCTTGATGAGATCACCACACTTCTTGATGCTGGAGTGCCCAACTGTCTGGGGGACATGATGCTCCTCAATAACATGGCTACGTAGGGAGGATGGACCCAAACTCAATAACAAAATCAGTTGTTCCATACTGCAAAGTATACGGAGCTCTCTTCCATATCATAGACTCCAAGTAAGCATAAAGCTCTATTCCTTCTGGGCAACAGGTTTGGGTGGCGAGGAAGCAGAGGAGAAGTAGGACGTCTGGGGCCAGGTCAGCGAAAGCTACTGTATGGGCAGCAAGGAGAGGATTTGGGAGGGGCACTACAATAGTGAGATATAGTGGGTTTATCCACCATCTGGTGACAGGGAAGGATTATGGCTGAGCGTGTCCAGCAAAACTTAAGGGTCCCTTTATGAATTTATACTTGAAGTAAACCCACACAGAGATTCTGGTAGGTGCGAGTTTGCCAGTGCCCAGCTTCTGGGGTTTACAGTAGTAGAGCAAGGCCTTATGATCCATCTGAACGGTGATCCCATGCTGGGTACCCTGCAGGAGGTATTGCCAGTGTGTGAGTGACCACTCCACTGCCGCTAACTCCTTATCATATATAGCCTATAATTGCTCAGTTGAAATGAACTTGTGGGAGAAATAAGCTCCGGGTGTTTGACTCAGTCATGCTCCTGTAGCAGTGCGGCGCCCACTGCCACTGACAATGCATTGTAAGCTACTATAAAGGGGCGAGAGGTGCCAGCATGACGCAGGACTGAGGCTGTGAGGAAGACCTCCTTAATAGACACAAAGGCCTGCTGGCACTTGGGGGACCACTTGAAAGGATTATTCTTCCCTGTGAGGGGGTGGAGGGGTGCCGCTAGTTGGGCAAGGGCTGGGGAGAATTTTTTCAAAAAAGTTACAGTGACAAGGAAGCTGCGAAGTTGCTTTTGCATAGTTGGGGTAAGCCATGAATGGATAGCCTTAAGCTTGCAGGGGGGACCATCATAGCCATCCTTTAAAACAAGGTTGCCTAAGAAGGTTACCTCGTCTCTGAAGAATTCACTTTTGGAAGGTAACAAAAAGAGTCCTACCTTGTGGAGGGTTGCCACCACCGCTTCTAGGTCCTTGGAATGTTGTTCTGGGGTGGGGGAATGGATCAGAATATCATCAATGTAGGCAATGGCGCAAGAGAAGTGCAGGTCCCCCAGCACATCATTGATGAGGCGCTGGAAGGTGAATGGGTCATTATTTAGTCCAAAGGGCATCACTCTAAAGTGGAAGAGGCCTCAGCGGGTGCAGATAGCTTTAAGCCACTCCTGCCCCCTAGCCAACCCTCACCTGATTGAAATCGTTCATCAGGTCTAGCTTGAGAAGAAGCGGGACTTAGCAATAGCCTGGGCGATGGTTTGCACCAAGGGCATGGGGTATTGATTGGGGATAGTAATGTTGATGAGGTGGCCATAGTTGACACAAGTGTGCAGGGAGCCATCTGATTTCCTAGCGAAAACTATGATAGAGGCGATGGGGGAAGATTTCTTAATGAGCAACCCCTTCTCTAACATCTCATTTAGCCAAATCCCAAAGCCTTGTCCTCTTCCTCAGTGTAGGGGTAGAGGGGGCAGTTGATTTTGGACTAGGTCGACCATCAGTTGGTATAATAGATCATACTCGGAATGTAGGGGAAGATTAGATGCCAGTGACATATCAAAGATAGTCTGGTAAAGGGCTAGAAAGGAAGGGAAGTCCGAAGGGAGGTCTAATGGAGCAGGGTCAGGAGGGGAGAATGATCATATAGAGGTGACCAGGGGAGGGTTTACAGCAGGGGAAAATCTCCACTCAGCCTAAGGTTCATGAATAACAAGGAGTTACTCATAAGGTTTATAGAGACCTGCTGGTGGCGCCATCAGCCCACCCCCAGAATTACAGGATAGAGCAATTCCTGTACTTCTAAGAAGTGGTCACAAAATCCAAAGTCATGAACGAAAAAGTGTAAGGGGCGTCAGATATGGTAGGACTTTGGAGGCTCCAATGAGGCGCCCAGGATAGACAAAGCTTCCTCCATCACCATGTCCAGAGAGCTTGCCACACTGAGATCAGTACAGTTACCCACTGCTCCCATGTCGTGGAGGGCTTGTACAGTGTACTCACCTGCCTCTGAGTGGAAGGAAACAGATAACATGAAGTAGTTCTTGATCCTCTTTATTGGGTAGGGCAAGAGAGAGGGCAGCAGAGGAGGGAGCATGAACCATCATAAGAAGAGAATGCTCAGATGGTTCCAGGTTGGTTTATTCCTGAGATAAGAAAGTCGATTCCTCCTTGCTTTAAATGGAAATGTTGGGGTTGATGTGTAAACCGGCTCCACCCTCTTCAGGGAGGAGTAGGGGTCAACCAGGGGGACATTTGCACTGGGCAGCACAGATTCTGAACTCTGGGAGCCCAACGGGTCACCCTCCTGATCAAGGGTAGGGACAGGGGAAGCTGCAGGCAGGGGTTCCCTCAGAGGGGGAATATCTGAGGTGGACACAGGGGAGGCAAAGGGCCTCAAGCCTAGGGGGACGCTTCCCTTGATTGTGAATGCTGGTAGAGGGGGAAGGGTGTTACGAGGTATCTCAAGATCTGCATCAGTACACACGGGTACATGGAAGGGTCTGGCCCCAATTGAGCAGGCCACTGAGATAGCAATTTCTAAAGGCCCTGGGAGAGGATCCCAGGATGTATGAGCGGCCGCATTGGAGTCCAAAGAAGCATGGAAGGCAGAGATGGAGATTTCAGAGGGGATTGGAACAATGGGAGCCAGGACCACAAAAGCTTTGATCAGGAGGGTAAGTTCATAGCTGACTTCCCCTATGTAAAGAGATGATGGAGGCGCGCCAGTCTTGACTCAAGGGCCTGTACTGCTGATGTGACCAGCGCAAGCAGAGGGAAGGGTTGCTAGATTTGGTTGAAGGACGGAGCACTCCCCTGACCCAGCGGCAGGCATCCCCATCCAGTGCATTGAGGAGAGCCACACTCTGCTGGGCATCAGAGGGGTGGGGATTTCTTGCCATTAGCAGTAAAGTGCACCTGGAGCTCCTCCAGGACGCCCAGGACTTGGCAGGACACCTCATCAGAAGAAATAGAGGGAACCCCCATCTCTATCATGTCAACTGAGGGGGTGACACTTGTCGCTGGGGCTCAGTAGGGTGGGGTTCTGTTTATCAAAGCCTGTTAGCTCAGATGAACAAGGCATCTGACCAGCAGGAAAAGACCAGGTCGCAGAGGGAGTGCACGTTAAGAGTTAGTGCATATGCCAATGCTTTGCCAGTGCCAGCGATGAGGGCGGAGAAGGCCAATATAACAGGTCAGTTAATCATTTCATGGATTTGGATGATAAGAATTAGACTGGGCTCCCAATCAGGGTGCGTGATCACCTAGTGGAGATCCCAGAATGCCATGGGCCCAGCGGTCCAAGCGACTTGAATAAGTGGGGTTCTATTGGGAACGTGAGGGAAGCAAAAGTTCAATAATGTACCAAAGGCCCCCAAGGCAAACCAAATGGATGCAATGGGGGCAACTGAAAGTCTTGCGGGGCAACCTCAAAGGGGTGGGGTAGGCAGGGAGGATAACAGCTCCTCTAGGGTTTGCAGTTGCTGGCCTTTGAATTTTGACACAAATGAGCTTTTGTGCTAATGAGGGGTGGCACAAGAGCCACCATACAATTAAGGATGAGAGCAGAGGGGGGATGGAACCCACAAAGAGCATTAAGACTGAGCTCTCCCTGAATGAGGTGCTTCAGGCCCCACGGTTGGTCTGGACCACCAGCGGATGGACCAGGTTGTCATGGCTGGAAAATGACATGATCATGGGGACCAATCCAAGGGAAAAAGCTGCATATCAGGAGGCCAAGAAGGTGAAGTTGGCTGGCCTCCATATCAAGTGTACCTTGGATCAACGTTGGGTGGAGTCAAGGTATGCCCAGGTTGGTTCCAGGGGCGCTGGAGAAGTTTGGCCCTGCATAATAGCAGGCGCGTTAAAACGAACTAGCTTTTGTTATGCAAATAACGGTTTGCTTCAGTTTTTGGGTGATTGGGGTTTTGAAATCTGTTCAGTACTCAAAATTTTGAGCTTTGGTCAGCCGCTTCTACAATCAATTACCCAAGTTCAGTTGAATACCCAGTATAGAGTATTGCCCAATGGAAGCATGTGTCTATTGGCTCGCCTCAGCTTGGACCCACTTCCCTCAATTGATTGTTTTCCTGAAATCCCTTAAATATCTTATGTCAAGACCAATCTCACTCGTTGGTCAACTTCTTCCTTACAATAAACCCCTTATTTAGTACAACATTTATATTCATGTTACCTTGGACGCTCCTGTGCGCAAACCTCATCATGGAGGTCACACACTATGTTAAGCTTTTAATTTTATCTACAATTAGACTATAAGCTCATTTATTATTGGGCCACCCAGGTTCCCTCCAACTTAGGGCGCCTGTACTTTCCTCCTACTTGCACCTCGCCGCTTATATCTGGTTACCCATTCTAATGATAGTACTCCATCACATAAGTTATTATTGCTTAAGAACCATCTTCTGGGCTTTAGTAACATTTGTACCATCGACTAGTTTCCTGTTGTTTGTCCTGTGCACCGTGCACCTCCATGCAGAAAACAGGAGAGTTATAGACACTCTCCTTACACAGGTAGGGATCCCATCTCTGAAGGTGGCAGAGTAGAAGTGCCCTGGTGCTGTTTTAAAAGGGGAGCAGCTTCAGGGGAACCAACTATGGAACAGTTGAGATGGTTCACATTAAACGTAAACACAATAACAGACAAGAAGTCGTTTCATCATTTGGGGTGAGCTGGTTTATAATATTTGCAATCCGCTGCTGTGTGGTAGGGTTGATTGACTAGATAATCCAGTTGGCGTACATCAGAATAAGGATATGGGTGGCAGCGCGCTTTTCCGGATCAATTGGTAGAGTTTTTAACTAATAAAATAAGGTGCACAGAGACTGTGACAAGCTGAGCAAAGTATACAAAATTTATTAGGCGCAAAGCACAAGAAATCAAGAATGAACCAACAACAGCCCCTGGGAGGGCGATTGCCTTATAAATTGGGAAAATCGCTTTGGGAAGTGTTTTGGGATTGGTCAGTTGGGAGTTAGTGATGGGATCTGGTTGGCTGGTAGGGAGGGGGTGGGGGGATGCTTGAAGTCCTGGCAAACATAGAATAAGCTTTTATAAATTTTCCCACATTTTTGGGCCCAAGACAGGTCAACAGTGCCGATCTGGACCCTGGCCATCTGAATCAGCCTGCTTGTATTATTTGGATTTCCCATATTTGTCCAGGGGGACTGTGAATGCTGGCCTAAGTTATTTAGGACCTGGTCCACACTCTCTATTAGGCTATTTGCATAATCTGAACTTTCCAGATCTATCCTGTAGAGTTGAGGCAACTGGTCCAAGTCATTCAATGCCTGGTCTGATATCCAAATTGTGCCCATATTTGATTTTCCAGTGCTGGCCAGTCTGGACTGGCCCTCCAGGGCAGAATTTTCAGACTGGTCCCTGAGGTTGGCACAGACAATTTTCTCAAAATTTAACATAATTTGCATGGGAAGTGGGGGGTACCAGGGGCATGCCCATGGCCCCTGTCTTGCACAAGCTCTCTGCAGACCACCTCTATCAAGCTCAACAGGGTTGAGGAGGGGGAAATGGGAGGGAACAGGGTATCCTTGGGGGGGAATAGCGGTCACCCTGTGCTCATCTACCATGTGTGCCAAGTCACTCAACTGCAACAGGGGGTCCACTTGGGCCTTAGGGCCCCTTTTTGTCTATAATGGGTATTGCTCCCTATCCAGGTATAGGAGCTGATCTCCAGGACTTACACTGTTCATCACTCAAAAGCTTAGGTTAAAGGAGCCTAGTTGAGCGAGCTTTGTAATGTTACATTGGAGAAAAATAATTGGGATTTTTTTTATTTTATAAGTCCTAAAACTTTAAAAAAGAGGTTTGCTGGTTTATTTTGCTTATTTTATTATTATATATATCATAATCTAAATGATGAGCTCAACAAGTGATATGGTTTAGGAATTGGAATTATTTTTAACGCTGTCCTGAAGCCAGACTCTGCTATTCACATGCAGTGTTGCTGGGTTTTTTATTTAAGAATACGCCGACATCCAGACATGGTTTTCAGGTTCAGGGTTGGATATCTGACAAATTTTTAGTTATATGGTCGGTGGAATAGCTGGTACTTCCCAACTCCTTTGTAGCATACTGATGCAAACCTTCCCTTTACACTAATCCTATGTTTAAGTTCTAATTAGAATAGATTAATGAAACTTATATTAGACCTTATTAAGTTGGCAACTGGTTTCAAATTAATTACTTGCTTGAGCAATTATTTCACACTCTGGAGAATCAGTCCATCATCAAGATAATTGCAGAAGCTTTTTTACAAAGAGCAATAATCCAGGAGTGCCTGCAACCTTTTCTTTATAATATCCCTACTTAATTCTCACAGTGCCTAGCTGTTTATATGTTAAGAGATTAGGCTCTTGTCTATAGAAATCCATCAACCACACTAACAAAATGGAAAAATTACTCCAAGTAAGTTTCTTGCCTACCACTGCCTAACTTCTAAATTATATAATTTCCCAGAATTCACTTCTTTTTTATTTTTGTCGTAGGATTATTTTGATCTTGCCATTTATTATAAATTAATGAACACCAATTCTGACTTTTAATTTTATTATTCACAATAAATATCTTTTCATTTCTATAATTTTTTATTGTACATCATACCTCTAAGGGTGGAGTTCATCTTAATGTATATTTTTGAAAAAGCTTAGAAAGCTAAATCAATGATTAGCCAATAAAAGTTGACCTATAATACCTCCCAGCCCCATTTTTCATGACAATTTTAAATCTAACCCTTTTCTCCCACGCATAAACTGAGGAATACCTGAAATCCAAGAAGCAATTACAGTACCATAATAATAGAAGTGCTAAAATGACAAAGATATTTTCCCTATGTAAGCCAGTGCCCTCACAAGTGAGATCCCTGGCCTAATTTGTTCTTCCCCTTTCCCTAGTTTATAAAACCACTGCCGTTCTTATCATTTTGGTCTTCCTCTTTTATTAAAAGCATTTCATGCATAATGGTATGCACCATGGCCATTACCATACACTCACTAAAAAGGCTAATCCTTCATCTGCTAGAGGGTTACAGGGCTATAATCATATTAGTTTCTCAATTGCTCAGATGGTTCCATGGGAACTGCAAGTTTTTACCAAAGCTAACGTGGCCTCCTCTGGCCATACAGGCTAGAGCATTTAGGTTCATCATGATATTTGTTGCTTGGTAACTTGGGTGTTTCTGCAGATCATGCGAGCTTTCAACCAAAACTTTGGCCTCTCCTGGTCCTTACAATTTGTGTCTATCCTTAAGCATCTCAAATTTTAATTTAGTGATTGTTATTCAGCAGTTAATTTTTGTTATCATTGTATCTTATACTATAACTTATTACATAGGTTGAACCACCCATTTTCTTTATAAATTGATTGCTGATACGTGCAAACTTATAGTGATGTTACATTTTTATTTAGCAATATAGAGTTTACAAATTTAGAATAATTTTATTCTGTATTTGTTTCAATTCTTTTTATTTTCCACCCCAAAGATATCCTTCAAACATTGTTAGGCATTAAAAATTATAGAGGATACTTTTGGCTCATTATTTACTACTATATTGAATATGACTCTAATAATCTTTATATTAGGGGCCATCCTGGGGGAGGTGGCCCTTGAAGGGAGTTAAAATTCAGCAAAAACATCCCACCTTTTGTAAACCTTAGCAGTATATAAAGTCTAGAGAAATACTGGCTAAAAAAATCCAGACTAGTACAACTTTATTAGATAGTTAGTGAATATGGGATAACTAACTTCTAATAGGCTTAAGTCTACTAACAATGGACTGCTATTACACCTAGACTGCAAAGGACAGATAGTTAAAATTGCCAGTTTACAATCATTATGGATGTAGTTGGTTGCCCTATTAAAATTACACTAAAAGTCGTGCATGGATTGGTAGTGAGCTTGTGAGAAAATATGCAGTCTAAATGGTGATTCCTTGTAAATATTCCCAGGAAAAATTTCATTTAGTGTTTTTTACCAATAAGGACTTGTAATCCTCATATCACTAGCTTCATACTTATGAGGAGCCTAACATAATGCAATTGTAACATTAAACTTTTAATAATCAATTCTGCTGTTATCTAGCACAATGCATGGTTTGAAATACTATTCTGAATCAATGATGTGGTATAAAATTAGCTCAAAGAATTAATAAGTATAAGTTTTGCAATTTCATAATTCATTGTGTGATTTCTAATTAAAATGATTTTGATTTATTTTTTAAGCTGCAAGGAGACTATGTTTTTTTTAGTACTAGATGGTCCCAACCCAAGCAAGGAGACTATGTTGTTAGGAGAGCTAGAGTCAATAAAGGCAAAGAAATTTGACTTATAGACCATTACTTTAACTCATGTAACATCTTACCCAAAATGCAAAAGTAATATATAAAACTTTATAATGATAGAGATTTTTTAACTAAATTTTATAGGAGAATGTTCTCAATTTGACCTATATAACTTTTTGGTTTTTTCAAGTTTGTTCACTTGTAGCTCTGAAACTACTGGACCAATTTAGATGGCCTTTTTCAAAAAAGAGGATGCTCCAACTTAGGTCACATTTACTTTTGTAAGGATTGGTCCAGTATATGACCAATAATCTAAGATGTATATTAAAATGGATCAGAAGCAATGTATTTCAATTTTGGCAATAGTTCATCATGGGATAAATTCAATTATGCCATTGGTAAATCAATAGCTTCAAAACAACTTTTATTAAAATGTATTGGAAGCACTGATGGTCAATTGTAGCCTAGTTCATCGCCAGATAAACTTAATTCTGTTATTAGTGAAGTAATAGCTTCAAATCAACTTTTTACATAATTTATGTCCTATTTCTGGGGCGTATGTTCAAAATCCAAGCAAGTATAAGATCATAGTGTAATGAGCTTTTATTATTATAGATGCCTACATTTTTGCATAAGTTGACCAATAAAATCAACTAAAATTTAATAAAATGAATTATTGTAGATGGTGATCATTAAGTTTGGTATAGATTGGCCAATAAATTAAATTAAATTTAATAAAATAAATTATTAGTATATTTATTTAAGAGATAATATACAATATATACAATAATTTTTATATATATAGAAATAATGAGGTTTTAAAAATGCTATATAGGGGGTGGAAGGCGAGTTGGTAAGGGGTACGGCTACCAACCTGAAGGTTGCGGGTTCGATTCCCGCCCTTCGCACATCGATCGGGGTGCCAGCCAAAGGAAGCTATTGGCGGTTAGTAGGTCTAATAACACGAAAACCTTACCCATGACGTAACCAGAAAAATTTGAGTCCCGATCCGGTGGAAAAACTTTCTTCAACGGAGTTGATCCTGTTCAGGTTTCATGTCGTTTCTTTCTTTCGGTAATGCCTGTCCCCTGGTCGGCTTGCCTCGGTTAAATAAAAAATGCTATATAAAAATAGTGCTTTTTTAAATGAGATTGGAAAAAGAAGCACTTTTAAAAATGCACTAAAATATTTTTTTGGGAAAAAAGGTCTGCCTTTAAATAATCTTTTGGGAAAAAATTTCTTTCAAATAACTAAAAAGTATGAAATAATCAAGAAATTATGAATACCCAATAGGACCTTTTTAAAGTCAGCGCCATATTCCAATCTGACTTATAGAAATTCTTTACAAATACAAATTAGAGCTTATATTGGATTAGGTCCAAGTGTAACAATAAGCAACTTATAATATACAGTGCTGAGTATATATATTATAAAGGCTAAAAGCAAGTCAGTTTAAAATATAGCGCCAACTTCAAAAAGGGTTTTAAAAAATTCATTTTTTTCAATTATTTCATACTTTTTAGTGCCTTTTTTGATGAGGTTCATTTTTTACCAAATTTTTTAAAAGGCAGTTTTTATATATACTTAAAGTGGCTTTAGGAAAAGGGGTGGAATAAAATGAATAAAAGTTATTACTGCAATTAATTATTCAAAAACATCATTATCATCAGGTGCCAAACCTGAAAAGCATTTCAGATACTTTATATTGAGCTTGAGGAAAATCAATTTTTCAGTTTAGGGAGAATCTTGTCCTATGGTAATCACTCTTTTTCACCTATTCACACTATTTCTTTCAACTTTTTATCGCCTATGACTACAAAGTCCACAAAAAGAACAGCTTTTATATCCTTGAATATTTTTTAGTACTAGATGGTCCCAACCCAAGGGGGATTCATTGATGTATATATCCTTGAATATTCACTTCTTAATTAAACTCATGTGTATGTGGGCACATTCTAGTTAAAAACTAAGGTGATAATTTATGTAAATGGTCAGATCTATAATACTTCATAGTATTTAAATATATAATAAAGGTTATCTTTCTATTTCAAGTATAGCAGAAAAATAATACTAATAGGATAAAGCCAATTTCACTACTTCAATTGAATTTTTAAGGAAGTATGATTTGAGGCAATAAAGTCTGAAATTTATTTTGAATTTATTTAACTGAGGCAAGATGACCACAGGATGGACAATACTAAGCTCAGAGAAGCAAAACTTTACTAAACTAAAAATGAACAAACAGAGGTAACTTTCCAAGCAATTTATTCAGTTAATTAAAAGCAAACACTTAATTGCACACCAAAGGCTTGCTCCAATGTCGTTGGATCCCTCGCTGACTGTCCCAGCATGGGGCAGCGGCAAAACTCCCCCTCCATTTTCCATCCAACAGGACTACGCGCTTGGACTAGCTTGCCCAGTCATTCCAAACCCTTGGGATGATTCTTTCCTCTTAAGGATCTTGATGCCCATCTTGCCCAAACCCAACTGGTGCCCTGCTGCCCCCTGGTGCTCCCCCAGAGCAACATGCATTTCAGCCATAGGGTCAAATATGGGAAATTCTTCCCCTACAATGACCAAGCCATTATCAAAATGGCTCAGGTGGTGATGACACCAGCCTGTTTTATTGACTTCCAACCCTATAAGGGGTACTTTGATCTTGGCTTCCCCTGTGAAGCTGATGCAGCCATTGTGGCAATGGTGCCATTAATATTTAATAATATTCCCCTCCCAACAACTTGGACCCAGCTCCCAATGGACACCACCTTGGTGGTCCAGTTCGCTGGTTTGCCCACCCACCTCCCCCCTGAAGTGCTCCACCAGGAGCTGATGGAAGGTTTGGCAGCCTAAGGCGCCAACCCCATCTTGAAATTTGTGGTCCCAAATGGGGCCACATGCCTCGCTGGGCCTCAGGCATATGCTATGATCAGCCTGAATTTACTAAAATTTCTTTGGCAATTCCCCCTCATGCCACCATCCCATCTGCCCCTGACCATACGTTCTGGGCCTGCGTTGAGGGCGGATGGATGATTTGTTTATCCTGTTTAAAGTTAGACTACTCAAAATGCAAATGCCCATACTCAGAAACTTCTACTGACGCCAAAAGTTTTCCAACGACCACCAATCTGCCACCTACCCTGTGCCAACTCTGACATGGGGTATCATCCTACCTTCCCCTCCTCCAATACCTGATGCTGCAGCTGCACCTGCAGCCACCAATCAGCATCCACCTTGCCCCAGTGCCACGCATGAATCTTCCAATAAAGTGCAGGATTGGACCCCAGTTCAATCCCAAGAAAACTCCAGAAAAACAGCCAATCCTCAACCATATACCAATTCCCCAATCCAATTCAACCAAAACCCATGGGAGTATTTGGATGAAATTGACAAATCAGGTAACGTCATCAAAGGACCATCACTGCAAGTTGAGCAACTCTGTAACACAGAATAGGATGCAAAATTCCCGCCTCATAAATATGTCCCACAACCTAACACCAAACCGTTCTACAGCGACCACCAGATTGCAGTAGAAGCAGCCGCCACACCAGATTGCCATCCACTCTGCAAAGCTGCCACCAAATCTGTGGTTGCTCTCACAGGAGGAATTCCACCTCCTGTTATCCCCAAAGATCTTACTGCACAAAGTAAGATCAACATGAAAATTTTACACAAAAACGTCACTGAAGCCATCCAGAACGTGGTAACAGTAGCACGGAATCTGAAAGCAAAAATAACCTGAACCAACATTGCCATTTTTGTTAAATTCCCAGACGCCCGCCTCAAAACTGAAGACGCTTTAGCCAAATACATCGGTGACTTTATGATGGCTAACAACTATTCAGAAGTATCAATCAGGGATATCAAACCCCATACCGCCAATGCCCCCACACCCCTACTATCTGCCTTAACACGCACCCTACTCTGGAATGAGATGGATGCAGCCAAAGACGAGCCCCCTGATCCCCCTCCCCATCCACCATGGAGGGATAGCAGTATTCGCTACCCACCTGGTTGGATATTTGTTAGGTACGATTCAATTGATCCGTCCATTTTGGGCGTTTTGTTTGAATTGTTAATTTTTTTATTTTAGTTTTAGTTTGGTAATGTTCATCCCCTGGTCATCTTACCTCAGTTAAATAAATAAAAAATGAACAAACAGAAAGAGATGAATGTATCACTTAAACTGAACTTAAAGTAAAAAAAACTAAAATGATCCAACCAGGTTGGAGGCGGTAAACTGCTATGTGTCATGGTGGGGGTGAGTCAGGATTGAAAGGCTGATCTTCCTCCTCTGTCCCAAACAGTGTACAGAAAAGCGTTTAGAGCACGGGCGTGGCTTGCATCCTTAGGATGGGGTTCAAGGTAGCAGAGTGGGGCTGTAGCTTGTATTTAGCTATGGGAAGGGTGGTGATATATTTGGATAGGGCTTTCTCAGCCTTGAGGCAAACTTTGGGAAGGGTGGTGAAAGTGGCAATGTTGTTGCTAGTAATGCAGGTCTTAGGGCCAAATTTTGCGACCATTGCAACTTTTTGTATTTCTTTGTTGCAACTTTGTGGAATCAGAGAAATTCTTTTTATGAACTTGTTGCATGGGGGAAGGACAGGGGCGGGTATCCCCTTGGTCAATACTGCAACTGATTTTGCTACAGCTTTTTGGAGGGGGCAACAATCAGGGAGGCAACAGCCTCTTTGGTGAGTTGGAGGTCACTTCAGAATTCATCAGCATTGAGCATAGAGCATAGTGCCAAGTTAGAAATTGAGCTGCATATTCTGCGTTTAAGTACATTTTGAAGCCTGGGGCCTCAATTGAGTCAGGGATTGGATTTCCCAAATTATTAACTTCCTCTAAATAATCCCATGGATTCTGGTTGAAAATGATAGGTTGATCAGCATATGGGTGGGCTGGGTTGGGTGGCTGGGTGGTTTTTTGAATTTACTGGGGTCCACGCTGAATCCTAATTAGTTGGAGTGGGAGTGGGGGTTTGACATGTTAATTCCTTATTGTCTGAATCAGTGGCAGTTGCATCTACCATTTTGGGTGGAGGGGGAGGGAGGATTGTGCACCATTCAAAAAGGTTTTTGGGTCAGCAATGTGAGTATTATGCGGGAGTTAAGCGTGTGGGCTCCAGCTCAGGATACTGTGGGGAAGCACCACTTTGAGTGGTATATGTTGAAACAAATTCAGCAAATTGTGCGCACTTTGTCTACTCTGTCCCAGAAAGGGTGGTTGGGGGAAGAGGGAACAATGGTGTGAGGGGGAATCAAAATGGCAATTTTGCTTGATATTGGGCTTATGGTTGCAAAGGCACAAGGGACCACTAGTCAGTTGACTCCGTTGGGAACCACAAATTGTAAAATGGGATCAGCGCCATATACTGACAATCCAGCTATTAAATTATTATACAAAGTATGATGAGGGAGGTGGATGGGGAGGCCTGCAAATTGAACCACAAGAGTGGTGTCATCAGGCAACTGGGTATGAGTGATTGGGATGGGGGTTCCCTGGAAAATCAGGAGAATGTTGGCAGCGATTGCAGCATTGGCTTCACAAATGAAGCTGAGGTCAAAGCACCACTTGTATAGGCGGAAGTCAATAAATCCTGCAGGCTGCATAAGCGCCTGGGATAATTCTACAATTTGTTTGCCATTGTAAGGGAAACAAGTTGCCATATTCAACCTAGAGGCGGAATCACATCTTGCTTTGAGGGAGCACAATGGGGCTATGAGGCACCACTTGGGAACGTGCAAGGTGGATGGCGAGATCCTTGGGGGAAAGTATTGACCTGAGGCATTGTGTAAGTCTGGGGGAGCGTCCCCTCTACTTAGAACGGGCGGTGTTCCCATACCCCAATAAAAGGGTCCAAAGAGGGTGGCTTTCCTTCTTGTCACAAAGGGTGATTTTACCCATGTGGTAGATGAGTGCTGGGTAACATCCCTCCCTCTGAAGATTCCTTCCCCTGTCCCAGCATTTCCCTCTGTCAATGAAAGTATGGCGAATTGAGGAAATTTGCACCAAAAAAAATTGGAAACCTCCACCATGGGCTAAAAAAGTTCTTATGAAGTAGACAGCCCTGAGGCCTCAAAATCAAGGTCTAAAAGCTGTAAACCCTCAGTAACGAAGCCCAACAGCTTGCACATTCAGAAAATGCAGAATAAAGTGTTGAATCATCATTAAAACTTGGTAATGATATCAGGCCTATAGAAATGTTGTCAGTTTGAAACCGTTTCAAAACATTTGGGGAAAGAGCCTGATGGGAGTGTACCTCTCAATCATAATATGTCCAGTGACAGATCCTTGTTCAAAATTGCCAATGGCATCAGGCCATTGGACAATGATGTTGCCAATTCAGAACTCCCCTCAAAAACATCAGGAACAAAGCCTGATGGTCATTTACTTCCTTTGTCAAATGTTGCCAATAGCTCAGAAACCCTATCCTCAAAAATCAGAATTGTCATTAAAAACTCTCTTTCTGCTAAGCATCACTTTTCGAAAATCAATTCAGCCTGAAATTTAGCTCCACTAAAGAGATTTACGAAAACTATTAGCAAATATGGCGGGAAACCCCGCAAAAGAACCCGCAGGCTATGACAAACGAGCCAGCACCACCCCCAAACGAAGCAACCCTCGGTTACCCACCTCAGGGTCAACCAGAATCACCCACTCTCAAGCAGCAGCCATGAAAGCAGGCACCACCCCCCAACCTGGAGCTACTCCAACTAGTGCCAGTTCACCTGATCGCACTTCTGCAACCTGCACGCCTAACAGCTCTGTGTGCGCTGCCTCCCACCAACCCGCTGGGCCCCCTCCAACCAAGGAGGCCATCACTCACGCTGTTTTAATGGCGTCTGCTCAGTTGAATGCAACTCAGCCCATCCAGGCATTCACCTCCCCCATTGTGTCAGCTAATTCAGCCCCATCTATTATTGCTGACGCCGTGTTTCTGGCTCCCTCTATGAGGGGCGATACCCAGCTACCTGGCCCCCAAATCCTCAGATGTAAGGTTGGATTAGCCGCACATTCTGGTTCACTAAGCACCAAATTAGGACAATCTACTCTTCCCAATGAGGGTTCAAATGTTTTGGATTTTGGAACTTCACACCAGTTCCAATATCACCCGTCCCATTTAAACCCCGTAATTGGCACTTCTCAAGTCGGCACTTTATCGCAATATGCTGAAAACGACCAATTCACTAATCAGCCAATGAGTTTTGCCCACGAAATCACAGCAAATACTCAGGCTGAATTTACCCAAATAGATTGGGATGGTGATAAAACATCGCCCTCCTCCCAATTGGCTGGAGTTAATTCCAATCTGGATGGGACTCCCCAATTTAGCGAGGCCCAACAATCACCTGGCCCCCAAACCCTCGGATGTAAGGTTGGATTAGCCGCACATTCTGGTTCACTAAGCACCAAATTGGGACAATCTACTCTTCCCAATGAGGATTCAAATGGTTCGGATTTTGGAACTTCACACCAGTTCCAATCTCACCCGTCCCATTTAAACACCGTAATTGGCACTTCTCAAGTCGGCACTTTATCTCAATATGCTGAAAACGACCAATTCACCAATCAGCTAATGAGTTTTGCCCACGAAATCACAGCAAATACTCAGGCTGAATTTACCCAAATAGATTGGGATGGTGATGAAACATCTCCCTCCTCCCAACTGGCTGGAGTTAATTCCAATCTGGATGGGCCTCCCCAATTTAGCGAGGCCCAAAAAACCGCCCCTCAATTTAATATAACGCCAGCAACTGCTGTAACATTCCAGCAACAAGGGAACTACGCAAACTTGTCCAAACCACCAGCTCACACTCAACCCACAATTGCAGCCCAAAGCAAAAACAAACGTACCAAAGGAGCCACTGGGGCGTGGCAAAAACCTCTGGCACCAACGCTACCCAAAGCTGACCCCCGTGAAGTGGCTTTTATTGATGATGTTAAGAAGAAATGGGCTGAAACTAGAGCGCAAAAGCTCTACCTCGCTCAACCCTTTCCCACGCAATTCGCCTTTATTATGGGCATAACCCTGTTGAATTCTATACAGAGGATTACTTCTCATACTTTGCAGCGATTGCGGAGATATTCCCAATTAACACCACCATCCATGAATCAGTGGAGGGCCACTACATCGATGTGGGCTTCACTGAAGCTGCCCTTGCTGACCATGCTGCCACCCTCCAGGTCATTATTCCACGCGGATCTCTTCGCATCTCCCGCACACGCTCTCACCTGGAGAAAATTTCATGGGTTACTTTTTCCAACCTACCAACGACTGTTGATCCTGAGTCTCTTAAACTGGCACTCCATCGTGGTTTAATGGAGTTTGGGTCTGTTCTTTCAGTGGACTTTAGCGTCCCCTCTTACTATGCTCCCACTCAAAGAGCTCGCACTGCTAGAGCGTCGTTCATCCCCTCCCCCACTGTATCCCGCAACATTGAGGTTATTCCTCGTGTGGCAGTAGTTGGGGCATACCCTGAGATCTTTTTTGTCGACCCTGATCAGGCGCGCCCCCGGTGTTCATGGTGTAACGCCCTTGGACACTTGTATAGTGGCTGCACAGCTCGAAAACAAGCCCTCTTAACCACCACCCAGGGGCCTAAACCAGGCCAAAAACGATCCCACGTGGCTGCAGCAGCAATTCCACAACCCACACAATGGGTTCCCGTTCAAGACCTGTCCCCTGAGGCCTTACGCCTAGCAGTTGAAACAGCTAACCCCACTATTGGTATGGGATACCTTCGCGCTCATGCCCCCCTTCCAATGGGCACCCCCTCCAATCTCCCAGAGTCAACTCCCTCTCTCACCAAGCGCAAGGCATTTCCCACAGGGTGCCCCTCGTCAGTCACCCCCACTCAGGGCTCCGCAGCACCCCCACCAACCTCCACCAGCGATTTATCGCATCAACCCTCAGCTCCCAATGGAGCTATGCCCACCAGCATGGACTGGCAACCCGCGGCCTGCGGTAGAAGTGCCACCTCAAAGAGTCCTACCCCAACCCCACAGTCCATTTCGCGCGGATCCTTTTCAGTGTTGGAGGAAGTGAATATGGACTCAGAATCATCAAATGGGGACACCGAGGAGGTCACCATTGAGCACCCTCAGGTCTTTCCCTGCAACGGAGCGGGGGCAGCATCCTAGGCTGGCTTACTGGGTCATCCGCCCCCCACCCTCTCCTTCCCTTCAGAACCCTCGACGCTCCTCACGGATTTCAGCTAATAGTCAAGCTAAAGGACTCAAAACTAGCCGCCTCACTGCAGCAGGTTTAAGCGCTGGCAACCCCCAGGACATGGAGGGGAACAGCTATGAGTCCCCATGGCAGCACCCTGGCCCTGCAATCCATCAACGCAAATGGGTTGCGGGACTTTAAGCGGAGAGCCCGCCTCCTCCAAAACTTCAGGTCAGCACAAATTGACATCGCTGCTGTCCAGGAGCCCCATATCCTCCCCCACGAACAATCTGCATGGAATGAACAGTTTGGAGGCAACTCCTTCTGGACAAACCATGCCGCCCTTATTGTTTTGAATCCCCAGGTTAAAACCCATTCTTTTTCACAATATCTAGGTGGCCGCCTCATACTGGCCAAACTCACCACTCCTGACTTCTCCTTCTTCGCTGCAAGCATCTACCTGCCTAATGCAGGTCAGGAGAAAAATAGGCTCTTGGAAGAGCTCCTCCAACTCAATCTCCCACGGAATACAGTCCTCTTAGGAGATTTCAACACAACCATAAGTCGCTTCCGTGACTCTTACCCCCCTGCAGCAAAGGAACGCCCTGGATCAAGTCGCCTCCAGGATTTCCTTCGCCTGAGCAGCTTTATAGATGCGCTTCCACCCTCCGCGTCTGGCCTAGGTTGCATGACTAGGATCCAGTATGATGGAGGAGCTTTCCAGTCGGCGTCACGCATAGATATGGCACTGATTGGCCCCCTGCTAATTGGCCGCGTCTCCTCTCCCATCTCTCGTGACAACCATCTGAGTGATCACAGGTCACTCACCGTTGTCCTCACCACCACACTTAGACCGTCGCGTAGGTTCTGGCCTAGGGTTGCCCCAGCTCTTCTCAACAACCCCTTCACTAAGGAGAAGCTGTCTATGACCATCCGGGAGACTCTCACCTCCCCCCACCCCGCCTGCTTGACCACAAGGCTAGATGGGCGGTGACCAAGGAGGGCATCACCCGCGTTGCTTACAACTGTGCCAAAGCCCAGATGACTGCAGCTCGCGCCAGAGTCAAAAGGGCGGAAGCCAGAATCAGACATCTGGAGCGAAACTGCCAGCCTTCGCCCTCTCCCAGATGGTTGGAAGACTGGGAAGCGGCGCAGGAAGCACTCCGCTTGGAGCTCACACTGCAGGAAGAACGGGCAGCAAACTTTACAACATCTCGTTACTATGCTCAATGGGAATGCCCCACCCGCTTCTTCTTTCAGAAACAGAAAGCCCGGTCAACAGCGCAGGATATTACTGCACTGAAGATTGGCACTACAACCACTTCAGATAAGGAGGAAATCACGCAGGAACTACACCGCTTCTACTCCAGCCTCTTCCATGCCACCCAGGTGGACCCATCGGACATCCAAGACTTCCTGTGGCGGGCTCCAGAGCCGCCCATTGACCCACGGGCTGATGAGGCTCTACTGGCGCCTATTTCCATCCAGGAGGTGATGGAAACTCTTCTGAAATCCCCACGGCTTAGAGCCCCAGGCCCAGACGGAATACCCTTTGAGGTGTACCTTCTGGAACCTGCAGTGATAGCCAGAACCCTCCGCGACCTCTTCGCTGCACTCTTGGTGAATGGCGAGATCCTCCCCGACTCCAGAGGCTCAATCACGACCCTCATTCACAAGAAGTCAGACCGTGAGAACCTGGCGAACTGGCGCCCCATAGCGCTGATCAACACAGACCACAAGCTCTTCACGAAGCTTCTGGCCAACCGCATCACCAAATGGGTGTCACCTCGCCTCTCCCCATCCCAGAACGGTTTTATTCCGGGGAGGTCGTTATGGGACAACTATAATGACCTTCACATGACTTTGACTGCTAACTCTTGTAAGGTGAATGGCTTTGTGGCTCTCCTGGATATGGAGAAAGCATATGATCGGGTAGCCTGGAAGTATATTGATGCTTCCATGGCCCGCTTCCATCTCCCACCCGCAGCTAGGCGCTGGATATCAGCTCTCTATGACCAGCTCCACACCAGAGTCCTGGCGCCAATGGGTTTTACAGTGGCAGTACCAGTTTGACAAGGTCTCCGGCAAGGGGACCCCCTGAGCCCTATCCTTTTCAACATCACCCTTGACCCCCTCTTGGCCTCCTTACAGGACAAGCTAACAGGGATTCTGGTCCCAGGTAAAGCCCCCACACGCACCATGGCATTTGCAGATGACACTGCCATTGCATTTGGCTACCCTGGGGATGTTGCCCTCGCTGCTGTGACCATTGAGAGGTACACCAAGGCGTCCAACGCCATGGTCAACACCTCCAAGACAACAGTTGTACAGGTCGGCTCCCCCACCTTCCCCCCACCATTTGGTATTGAACCTGAGCGCGGTACCTTCCGTCACCTGGGCGTTCTCACCAACCAACAAGGAGTTGCGCTAAAAGACAATGAGGACTTGCTACTTGCAGCAGTTAACTCCAGGATTGCCAGCTGGAACCGGCGGCATCACCCCCCAGGGTCGAGATCTGATGGCCAATGTGTTCCTCCTCTCCAAAGTCTGGTTCCTAGCGCACGTCTGCCCATTCACAGATGCCTTTTATACGCGGCTCAATGTACTCCTCCGCTGTTGGATCTGGGGCTCAAACCATCCACCAATGGCCCTCTCAACCATTGCCCAACCATGCAATGAAGGGGGCCTAGGGCTTCTGGACACGCGATCCCACGCCACCACAATCTTCCTGAAGTTCCTATGGCGGATTGTCTGCTGGGACGCGACCCCCATGCCCCAATGGGCGCCCGCCCTCCGCCAGTCAGTGTCAGCAGCTCTGGGTCTTCCTAGAGCATCTCTGACCTCATTAGGGGAGTGGCTCACAAACCACCCAGGCCATCGCCTAAAGCCATCCTCATCCCCCTACTGGAACTAGGCTCTCCTTGCCCTGAAACGAGTAGGCGCGCGGATCCACCATGCCTTCCCATACAGAAGGGAAGGCCCTGGCCTCAGCCCCCGTCGCCATGCAATTGTACACAATGGACAAGTTGTCACAACTCGCCTCAACCCCCAAGATCTTCCTCCCATCCGCCCAAGACTCCTTGAGCTCCTCCATCCCTCCGTGAGATTTGACCTTAAGGAATTGTGGAAGGACGTCTATCACCCCATCCTGTCAGCAAAGGTGTCCAACACCTTATGGAGGGTGCTCCACTGTTCATACAGGACAGGGGACCGGACTGGCCCTACCTTCCAGCACCGAAGCTGCCCCCGCTGTGTGGAACCTATTGACTCCCACCTCCATCGTTTTTTCACCTGTCCAGGTGTCGCCGCATATTGGCCAAAGGCCCGCGCGCTCCTCCATGCTCAGCCCTGGTCTGGACACCCTGTGCAAGACCTCATGTTTGAGCAGACATTGCCTGGTTGCCACTGACCCCTCCGTGTCCTCGCCTATGCCACAGCCATCTGGACCATCCATAACTCCTTCCTTCGTGCTGCCATTGACCAGCAGGTGTGGACCCTTCCACGCATGATCACCCACTTTCAGGTACACTTTGAGATGGCCCTGAAGGTCTGCACTATGTCGCCAACCCTCCCCCGCTCAGTTGTCACTGCAGCACGGCTCTGGCGCGCAAACCCCCTCCCTTTCTCAAAGCCTCCTCCCTCCCCTTCCCTCGCCTCAGGCTCTTAGGAGCCCAGGCGTAATTCAATAAACATCGATGAATCCCCCCCTTGGGTTGGGACCATCTAGTACTAAAAAAACACACTGAGGAAATTGACAGTCAATATTCTTAAATTCACTTTCATTAAAAATCTTCTCAAGTTTCAATTTTTGATTTTATTTCAAATTTATATTGCCAAGCTTCCTATGGCGCTAACCCTGTGGCCCATTGGGCCCTACATTGGCTGGGCTATGCCAGTCATGATAGTAACAATGGCTCCCTCTGTAACCAACTGGAAATATTGTGTAAGAAACTTCTGAGAATTCAACACAATTGTCAAAGCCATTTTCCAACAGAATATCATAATCCTGTGGGCACATCTATCTCCACTTCACACAAGGATCTTCCCCCTCACCTTTGTTTTTGTGCCAAACCCTCCTATGGAGTATCCTAAAGCAACTAGTCCAATCATTAAACTCCCTGCAGCAAGGCCCACTGGTTCTGTAGTTGCTACAGCCTGTTTCATTGCAGGGTTCCTTTTTACATTTGCAACACGCGGGAGCTCACTAGTAACACATCTCCCCACACAATATAACGTCATTTGAGCGGCTATGCCTCTGGCATTATGGCTTTCCTTTTGGGTACTTTTGCATCCTAACTGACAGGGCAGTCCAAACTTCATATGCCGTCTCCATGACACATTGGGAGGCTGGTTGACCTAGTTCCAAAGCATTTTCACACTGGGTGGAAGATGCTAGGGAGGGTTTCGCTGCTGCCCATTTGGAGCAGTGGGCAGTAGGACCAAGGACATTAGGGTTTTGCTGTATGTCATTCTTTAAAAATTGTTTAATTATGCTGTAATTTTTAAATTCACTCAAAAGTGATATTGAGCAGAAAGAGCCATAGTAAAATCAGAAATTTTAAAATAAACTGGTTAACAAATATTGTACCAGCTTTCCTACTATGTTCTAGATTCACTTAAATAATTACTAGTACTTAGTAAATGTCATGTCATTTTTAGAAATTTATAGTAGGAACTGACTTCAATATTGCCCAATGTGCTGAATATCAAATGTGAGAACATAATTTTTTACACAATGCAGCTATACATTAGGTTGTATTAATTTTTTGTCATTTGATGGCATCTTATGGAACATTTTTTAGTACTAGTGAGGCCTAACCTCAAGTGTGTGGCCTTCACGCATTTTCATTTCTGGGTGCCAAATAAAACTAAGATAGAAATTAACAACATAATGCCTTGGTTCCATGACTAAGCGTCCACATTACGAGGGGAGGGGATATTGGACTTACATCTGACGCTGGTTTCTTCAGATGGCAGGCAAAGGCAGTTACAATGGGGGTTGGAACATCATCAGTATGGGGCATAAGGAGAAATAGGTGAGGATTTCATCATTAATAATGCCTGTGGTTTGCATCAACTTATTGTATTCAGCTAGCTGGTACTCAGAAAAAGTGATAAGTTTGGGTACACAAGTAAATGAATTAATGCTCTGGTGAATTATAGGATATTTAGATCAAAATTGAAGATCTTGCCACGTTGATTCACACGTGGCCTGCGGCAAATGCAATATCATCGATATCAAATTTAGCACTGTCAGGTAAATCATGGGGGAAATTAGAGAAGGGATTCCACTCACAAAGTGGCTCTATTGCCACATTGAGGGAAGGTTGGAGGAAGGTGTTGACAGGTGCTGCTGTTGCATTAAAAGCCATTTTATAAAATTTTACATAATGGTAAGCCCTTTCAAGGGCAGAAACAGTGGTGTGGAGTCAATTTAAAGAATCCATTTAAATTTACGTTATTTGAATCAGGGTTGATTTATAAGCCTGATCATCATCATTGTTGGGACGCTGGGAAAACTACACCTTTTTTTAATTATTTTATGCCTTCTAAAAGACCCAGTCACAAGGAGTTTAATTTATAAAAAAATTTTATATGCAACTAATAGATAAATCTTAGTTGATAAATATATTTATATACCTTATAATGGCAATAAAGAAAGAAATTTCAATGGCAAACAAAAATAACCCAATTTATTTGTTGGTTCTGATATTTAAAGAATTTAATGATTAAACTTTAGGGATAATCGCCAAGCGTTATTGGGCCAGGATCTATACTGATTCATTATTTCTGAGTTTCTGAGAAAAGGTTTACTTTTTTAATAATAGCATTTGATTGTCTAGTTTAGGTTTGGACTCTGACATTAGAAGGATTTAATTATTTGGGGACGATTCTCATCAACTGTATTAGACAAATGCTTTAATCAGCCTGGAATCCTGACAACGCCACTTCTAGATATTAGCGTAGGTGGGTTAAAGGGTCGCAGGTATTGAAAATGCACTCAGTTTACCACAGTTCCTTGAGCAACCTCAAATATTGACTGTTTGTTTCCCCTTTTATATATAACTTTGTAAGGCCTGACCAATTGGAACCCAATTTGTTGTCCCATTTATCCATCCAATGATGGTAAAAAAGAACCAAATCTCCAGGATGGAAGGTATTCAGGGTGTTATGTTTCTTAGTAAGCCAATTTGTCTCTTTAGAGGTGGTAGCAGACAATTTTTACAAAGCCAAAGCCTATGGCCAAATACTTCTAATATCATTAACTCTCATAGTAGCTTCAGGGTCTTTGAGGAAGGCTTAGTCTAAAATGGACCGCACCTTAGGTGGCAATTGGGATTCCTTTAATAAAAGGCTTGGAAAGGGAACATTTTAATAAACTGATGTTAACTAATTTGGTAAGCCAAATTTGCACTAGGTAACTATTGTGGACAATGTAGAGCCAGTTATGGACTTTTCCAAAAGGGTTGAGGTTAATGTAGAATTTAATCAATCTACCATCCCATTGGTTTCATGATGGTAAGTGTGGAAAACACTTTAGTGGTCCTCATTAAATTGATTTATTCTTGCACAAACAAGGACCAAAATCTTTTTGACCATTATTGGAGAGGATTATGATAGGAACTCATGTTGAGTGATGACACAGATATATAGAAATATAATGGTAGCTTTTGCTGACGCTGATGAAAGAGATAAATCTTCAATATATTTTATTAAGTATTGCTGGTCAGTAAGAGGAATTGATTGCCTTTAGAGGCTTGTGGTAGAGGGCCCACTACATTGATACTTACTATATGAAAAGGTTTAGCAGGAGTAACCACTGGATGTTGGGGATGAGGATTAGGGCCAACCTAGCTCTTACACACTAAGCAAGACTTAAGAACAATGTGGATTGAGAGTAGCATCCCCTCTCAATAGAACAGAGTTTTGAGCCATTAGTAGGTTTTCTAAATCCTTCCATGGCTGATTAGAAATGTATTTTTAAAATAACATTTGTGCATGAAGAGGTTCAGATATATGGTAACCATTGGGTTAACACTAGCTTATAGATTACCATCCTAGGTAAGATGTTTTTCAGTCTTTATCTAGATCCTTTTGGACCACGTGAGACTCATCTTTCCACAGTTGAGGTGGCTTAGAAGATCATAGAGTTAATATTCCTCAGGGCCAGTTAGGGTTAGGATATTTAACATAGGCAGACAATTTGCATTTTAAAAGCTGGCCCTGGGTGATGGACAACAGAGAAATTGTAGTTTTGGGGAGTTAAAGCCCATCGTTCCCAACACCTGTCTAGGTAGTTCACCTGTGGAGCCATCGCAATAAGGCATTATCAGTAATTAATTTTGAAATGGTTCTTATATAGTAGGGGTGGAAATGTTTGATGGATAGCAAAACTGCCATACACTCATGTTCTGTTACTCTATAGTTTTGTTTAGCTTTAATAAAAAGTTTTTCTGTAATAAGCAAAGGGGTGGTCCACTAAATTTTGTCATGTTGGTATAGTATAGCTTCCATTACAACATCGCTAGCATCATTAAATAATAATTTTTGTTAAATTTAACATTTATGAGAACAGGGTCATAGGTAAGAGCTACAACATAATAGATGAAAGATGGCTGCTCTTCTTCCCCCTGAAAATGAACATCCTTTTTTAACAGATAAACTAAAGGTCCAAATGTATCTTTAAAATGAGGAATGGATCAGAATTAATACTTGATTATACCTTAAAAACTTGCATATCTCAAAGGGACCTAAGATGGGACATTTGGGTGATGGTTGTAAGATTTTACATTGTAGATATTTTTTCCTGACTTACCTGATGTCCTAGAATATCTATTTCAGGTTTTTAAAAAAGGATATTTAGATGGCTATAATTTTAATAGAGTAGCTTTATTTGTTAGAAAACCAATTAAGGTAAGCTAGTTGGGAGGTGAAAGTTTGTGAAAAGCTGATAATGTCATCAAAATAGACTAACGTGCAGGATCATTTTAAAGCTCCTAATAAACCATCCATCGCTCTTTAAAAAAAGCAGGGACATTGCATAGCTCCTAAGACATATGGGTAGGTTTGAACAGCTCTTCACTAGAGATATGGGCAACTTTTTTTAATATTAAGGGATAAGTCAATATGCCACTAACTGCTGGCGAGATATATTGCCAAAAGTAAATTTGATCCCAACATCAAGTAAAGTCATCTATACGAGGTGGGGGTAACTGTTTTTTTGAGTGATGAAAATTAGTTGGTGACAGTTCATGATGACTAAATATCCTCCATCTATTTGCAGATTAATAGTAGCAGGTAAGCTCAAGGGCTTTTGGATGGAACTAGTAGTTCATACTAGAAGACGCTTAACTCAAATTTCACTAAAGCCTCTCCTTTTTTAGACATTTGATAAGCTTTAGTTTTAAAAGGGGATGATCCTCCATTTCCACTTGGTAGATTACCCCAATCAATTATATAATTGCCAGGTTCTTTTGAGAAAATATCTTCATATTCTTCAAGAAGGGCTTCTACATATTGACGCTCATTAGGAGTATTGTTTTCACCAATTTTACTTTCACCAAGGGTAATGGTTGTTAGATGAGAAATCCATGAATTTTTTAAATTTTTAAAAACAGTTTACATCTACAACATGTTCAATATGAAAGGATTGACATAGGCGATGATTGCATGATGTTGGATTTGTAGAGCCTGTTCATTTAAATTTCCCAGTAAAATGGAGATGAATTTATCATATGCAGGGTTAACATTACAGGACAAGTAAAAGCTTACTTATAGAAGTATCTAGATTTTCCATATTTCTCTAAAAATAATTTCAAGAGATGCACAATTCAACTCAGTTATCTGCCTTAAATTGTGAACCTAGAGGTATGATAATGGAATTGGGGGCGTAAAGAGGTATTCCATTCATTGTCCAATGTATTGGGCAACTTATTTTAAGCCCTAGAATTTAATACTCTATATGGCAGATAAAGGTAGGATACTCTATGAGGAATATACGCTTCTATAGTCCCTTTTAATTTTTTGGAAGATAAAATTCTAGTGGTCCCAATATCCCAGAAGTAAGAGATGTTGTTCTTTATAGTTAATTATACAACTAAAATTTCCCATTAATTAACTCCAATGATTTATTTAATAATTTAGAAGTTAAAAGGTAATAACAGGGGCAGTACTAAGAGGTTTTAAAATCTTAGGGCAAAGCAGAGTATGCTTCTATTGCTATAGTGGACTGAGCTCCCACTGTTCCATATTCAGCCTTATGGATTAAGTCATGAGCCATTTTTTTAATTAGTCAGGAGAGTATAACATTATCAGTATAAGGTGTCATTTATAGCCAAAAATTTTAAATTTAGGGACCATTACTTCTACCCATATAATAAGGATCCTAGCTAAAAAATTACCAGCTAAAAGGCATTCAGAAGATATTTAACGTAAGGCTATTTTGGGTTTCTGTCTAAAACCAAACTTAATGATTTTTCAATTTGTTTAAAAGTTTGGTTAATTGAGAACTGTCTTTTTCTAGCAGTGCTTACTGTAATAACTTGTTTCAGTAGTTGTCCAATATTTTTCAAAATTGATAGGTTTTTATTGTCTTAGATAAAACTTTTCTCTCTCGTTGCAATCATTAATTGCAGCAAATTTGATTCAAGTCTAGGTAAATTTGATAATCTCTTTGATTAGATTAGTGTGCACCCAATGTTGGGTAGCATTTGGGCTAGCAAAGTAAATGGCACAGGATTGGGCTTTGCACCATCCAAAGTTCACAAACGCCTTGGAGACGCCAGAAGCCTAGATAAAAATATAAAACTGGTGGTTAGTATTTCCCTGGAGATTTTATCCTGGCAAGCAAAGCGTAACCAGTTCATCAATACTCCGCATTCCCAGCCCCTGTCATCAGTGGATCATGGGGTTTGAGTTTTCCAGGATATTAATCAAACGGCGCTTTGGGAAAAGTTCTGTAGAGATGTGCACAAACATTTTCTGAAAGCAGTATACATAGCACTGCACTCCATGACCTGCAGTTGGTTGGATCTCAGGTTTAAAAATAAACAAGCAGCAGACAAAGCTGCGCAGGTGCATGTGGCAATAGACCTCCCGGATGGTCAATGGGTGGTTGAGATGAAGTGCAATCAGTGGACCAATTCAAACCAAATTTTTGTAACCTTTAACTCTCCCCACAACAACTAAGCGCACAGTGCTGGAGCTCCACCACAAGGTAGGTCTTAAAAGCTATGGGGAAATTCACTCCTTTTGAAATGCAACGCTTTACACTCATGCTGGACCTGCGCAAAGGCAAAGTGATTGCCGTGATCACCCCATCTGAAGTCATTGTGGAAGATTTGACCCAAATCGCCCAAACTGCAGCTATGTTTCTTATCAGGCTAGAATCTCACCCGTTCCACATCACAGTGGATAGCGCGCCCCCTATATGCACCTTCTGTCGCATCTTTGGCCACAAAACCCACACCTGCCCTGCCAAGAAGGGCATTACACAAAATTAAATCCTCCCCAATGCAATGGGCAGTGCAGAAACCCATTGTGAACTGGATATAGACACCAAAGCCGCCTTCCCATGGGACGCGCAGGGGTGGTACATAAGGTCAAACCAGGTTCCCCGCAGGAGCATAAAAAGGCCAAGAGGTCTACAGAGCAGCGGCCAAGGCAGAGGCCACAGCCACATCCATGATCCCACCTGCCCAGACACAGGATAACATTGAGTCATTCACTATCAAGCAGCTCATGAATCTGTTCACCAATCAGTTTGGGCCAACCAACCTGATTACCCAATGGGTGAGTCAGATTTACCCAAGAAATATTATCAAGCCTCAGTCAAAACCATTTCTGCCACCCACTTTCCTCCCAAGTTTTTGTTGACCATCAATTATGCACTGCAGGATCACACCAAATTGAAGAGTCTTAACAAGTCAGCAAAATAGATAAAAGTGAAACCCAATAATAAACCCACAGTGAAAGTAACCCATACAGACAGTTACCTCATAGCACAGTGCAACCACGGTGCCAAAGAGAGAACGTGCTGAAAAAGAGATGGCTGAAGGGCAAGGGGGCCCTTCCTCTCACACCTAATGTGTGATGGGGGGAGCTTTACAATAGGGACATTGAAGATTGCTGGACTCAAGGCCTTACTGTCCCAGGCTAGGAAACTGAGTTTTTTAAAAAATAATTTACCTGTGGACACCCTGGACATTCAGGAAACCCACTGTTCACATGGTGCCAAGAAAACATTTGAACCATGCTCCTCCCCTCCCTTTCTCTTTGGTCACCACACTATGAGGTGCTAATAAATGCAACCCATAGTTTAAATCTATTTCTAAAATTTCATACCTTAATGGGCATGTGCTTGTAGTGTTCTTTTTGTGGGATGACGAAGTGCATGCTATCATTAATGTTTATTCCCTGACCTTTGTGCGGGCTTGCTGAAAATTCTTCTTGGCCATTACTTCATTCCCACTTCCCACTGACCTTTTTGTGGTGGGCGACATTAACTGCTGAGCCAACCCAGCCACCAACTGCTGGCCTTCTGCACCTGCCCCCCACAGGGGCATGTAGAACTTCACGTTCTAAAAGACACTTTGGTGCTGTTTGATACCCTACCTAAAGATGCACCGCTGCTCCCCAACATGTCCTGTCCCCATGTGCACAACAGTAAGCTGAGGTCTATGTCCCGTATTGACCTTATTCTTGCCCCGTTGAACTTTTGGTCTCAGTTTGCACACTTTACAATGTCAAAAAATGATTTCTCCAACCATAGGTTGGTGTCAATTTCCTTCTCTTTGTCACACCCAATGGCACAGGCGCCAAAGTGGTTCAGACTTCGTCCAGCCAAGATCGCGTCACCCAGGCTTTCCTCATGTGTGTGCACTGAAACTTCAGCAATAGAGTTCACCACACCATTCTGTGTGGACCCACTTGCTACCTGGTCATCCTTTAAAGCGAACACCATCTACCAGGCACGCCACCTCTACTCACATTGCTCTCAGGCTGCATCAGCAGTCATTATGCGCATGCTTGCAGAAAAGGACCACTTGAAGACTAACGTCCCAGCAGCAGGCTACAGCCTGGCTTGAGGTCGGAAATGGGAAGAATTGTCTGCTCATCTCAATCCACTGGTAAGACAGCACAAACATCACGTTTGTGTTCAGTTCAAGGTGAAAATATAATGGTGGGTGACATGTGCTACTAATTTTTTTCAGAAATTCTTTACGCTGCGACAGATCTTGGCCTGCACACTGTTGAGGCGGCTGAACCACTCTGTCACAGAAACTTTAACTGAGGTGGCGATCATAGTTTGAAATTATTACTCCAAATTGTATTGTTCTGATCCAGTCAAACCAGCTGAAGTTGACAAATTTCTCAAAAGTGCACATATCCACACCTTTTCCTGTTACCTGGAGTTGATGAATTTAGCCACTTGGGATGAACTCTGGTATGCTGTTTGTGGTGTACCACACAGGAAGTGCCAGGTCCAGATGGGATTCCATATGAATTCTATAAGTTATATTTAATTATTTCTCCCCTTTGTTGCTTGCTTACATGATCAAGTGTCTGTTGGAAACGCGCCTCCTTCCTGGGGGCCATGAGGCGTACATAATAACGCTGTATAAAAAAGGGGATAAGCTGGAATTGGTTAACTGGCACCCCATTTCACTTACTAATACAGATACTAAATTATTTACTAAAATTATGGCCAACCGCCTAGGGAAGTTACCTCTGATATCATTTCCTCTGAGAAATTTTGTTTTATCACTAAGCAGTCAGTATATGGTACAACATTCGCACTGTAGCTAAATTCTGCCAATCCACGGCTACTGGGGCGCTTGTGCTCTTAGATCAGCAGAAAGCTTATGATAGATTCAACTGGTATTACCTCAAAGCCGGCCTTCACAAGTTCAACCTCCCCCATTAGTTCATTAATTGTGTGATGTTGCTCATGGAATCTGCCATAATGGCTGTGCGTGGTCCTGGTTTCCTCACTGATGTGGTTCACCCTCAAAGGGGTCTCCTCCAAGGGGACCCTTTAAGCCCACTCTTGTACAACTTCAGCCTCGACCCACTTTTATGCAATATGAATGCCCACCTTACTGGTGTACATGTGCAAGGCCAAGCACCAGTTAAGATGTTGGAGTTTGCTGATTAATGTGTGGTTGGGGTGTCTAACAATTAAGATGCACACGCGCTTGAGGCTACTATCCAGTTTACTCCAGGGTAAGTAACTCTGCACTTAACGCCTTCAAAACTAAAATCATTCTCCTCAGTCAGTACCAAGCCCACTGGTCACAAGCACTCCGTTTCCTATATGCTTAGCAGATAGCTCACAGGTTCACTTGCCCCGTCCAGCCCATACCGCCCCACTTGTGCTCCCTTTTGTGCCAAGACCCACTGTTGGTCCAGTTCGCCATTTGGGTGTGTGGTTGGAGCTGGGAGGGTATGCCTCGTCAGTGATGGAGCATTAAATTCTGGTCAATCTCACAAAACGCATCACCATCCTCCAAGCCCACCAAACTTCCATCACAGGCAGAGTTGTGCTGACCCAACTCTATGCTCCTGTCAAAAGTCTAATTTGCGGCCCATGCCATCGCCTTTCCCCCCTTTTTCTTCAACTCTTTGTACGCTCTTCTACAAGGGTGGCTTTGGTTAGGGCGCCCTCCACTTGTGCGCCTGGAGGCAATGTTTGGCCCTCACCATGGTGGTATGAGCCTGCTCAACTTCAAGACCCATGCCGCCAAGATTCTTGGCACCTGGGTTGGTATAGTCACCAACCCACACTCCCAGCCCAAAACTGGTCACACGCAGCCTGCTCCAATTTTTCTCATGCCCTTAGACTCAGATATCCTACACACCCCCATTCTCTACTAAACTATCCTGCCTCTCATCCCTCTGCCACGGGCCCACATGGGACGCCACCCCGCTTCAAGAATATTCTCCTTTTAATGTGGAGCGCTGAGTGGAGAATCACCATCAGTGATCACATTGCCCGAGGGGTTGCCCTACTCTCCGTTTCAAACATAAAGTCCGTGGGCAAGCCATCCTTGGTAACCTGGTACCCCAAGGTCCCTCCAAAATTGCCCTTGTTGACGACCTTGACAAGTTTGAAATCCCATACTCTCTGGAGACCCAGAAGGACATTTGGTGGTACACTCACCATCCTCATTTACATCCCCAAATTCGCGCCCATGTGTGGAGATGCCTAAGAAAAGTGTACTAAAAAGCTGAGCGGTCCAATTCCTCTCACTCTTCATGCTTTTTATGCAGTCAACACAGATCATTACTCTAATGCTTGGAAGATTGCCTGCCATCACAGGCGATTTGGTGAGATGTATGCGCCTCTTTTGCCAGGAGAGTGAACATGATTTTAGACTGTCCAAAAACATCTCCGCCTTTTCCATGACCTCCCCTATCCACCCTTTGCTCCACACCTTAATTAATGCAATAGCACTATGGATGATCCACACCATTGTCCTAGATGCATTGTCTGTCACTACCCCAACCCTCCATATAGCTGTGCGTCGCTTCCACTCCCACCTCACGGATCACTTTCAAGCTTGGCTGTTTGGCCACCTGCCATCCCAGCAACACCAGTTGTTGTCATCCTGGTTCCCCATCTGTTTCCTCATGTCAGATCCTTTCCTTCATTTGTGTTCAGTTTTGGCTCAGGCCTCCACTATCACTCCCCCTCTTCCTTCCACTGGCAGTCCCACTGGAAACAGGAGGTAGCCTCAGTTCCTCTGGGGTGCCTCTCGTTTTTTCTTGGTGTTTTGTAGTTAAGTTTATTGGAAGTGTCCGTACCATGGTAGTCTTCCCTAAATAAAATTTAAATTTATTGCCTTGAATAGACGTTGGCACTATATTTCAACAGGGGCAGCTAATACAAAGCAGCTGGAAGGACTAGGTAAGGAAAAATAAATTGAGGCATTCAGGATTGTCAGCATAGGGAGTTTCTTTCCCTAAGCTGGACATTATTTTGCTATCTTAACATGAAGGCAATAATAGCATTTATCAATGGTGTGGTTGAAACGTTTGCATTAGATGCATTATTTTCCTGGGACAACTGCTTTGGGAGGAATCACCACTGTACTGGGATGAACTTTAAGGGCAAGTTGATAAGTTTCAGCAACCTTAAGGAGATCAGGTGAAACCTCCAAAAGGGCTACTTTATGGTGCACCTTTAAGGCCACATTATACTTAACAGTTGTTGCAATAAAGTATTGCAACTAAGTGAGGTTGCACAGGTAACGTTGCACTCAAACAGCTATGACTATACAAATATGATATACCATGTTTAAAAATGTAAAAGCGTTAAATAGAATTAAGCCAATTAATATCCTTAATTTCCGCTTTAGTCTCATTGTGTACTTCCAGAATTGATGAATCTAGCATAAAATGAGATCAGCATTTTTATATAAAACTCAATACCAAGAACTTCATTTTATGTCCTCTTTTCCAATAGTCAACCCTTCTAATTTAAACCCAAGTCTCAAGTTCGGTATCTATGAGTCAATCTCTCTCTGTTGCTCCCAAATCTTCTATAGATTCCCCTTTTTTGGTCTAATAAATTGTGGACAATCCTTCTGAGACCTGACGGACATCTATCAGTTGTTGGGTATATTTTGTAAGCATCTGTCCAACATTGAGGCTTCTTTTAGGGTTTTAGTCATTATGGAAGCTTATCATGGCTCCATGACATAATTGAGGGAACAGACTGTAAGGATTAAGCTGGTCGTCAGGAGGCTAAAAGGTTAAGTTGGTAGGCCTCCCTGACCTCAAACATACCCCTGGATCAACTCTGGGTACAGGCGAGATATTCCCAGGTTGGTCCTGTGTTTGTGCATGATGCTCACCTGAAGTTACAACCAGGGCGTTTAAACACTCCAGTTACATTCTTAACCCTGTAAGGTTTTTACGGTTGTTTAAAAAACAGGGTTCTAAAACCCATTGTATTTTTAATATTACCAGGTCAGGTCAAGCTAGTTACAAATAGTAACTCAATTTTGGTTCCTTTTTTCACAGGACCCTGGCCAATGGTAGCGTGAGCCTATTTGCTTGCTTAGGCTTAGTGCCACTTATTCTAATTGATGACTCACCTTCTAAAGCTTAAGTATGTTTCCATGAGATCAACGTTCCTTGTTGGTTGACAATCCTAATAAAAACGCCCATTAGCTTTAAGTTTTTAATATAGTTTTTTGGTAAACCTGTGCACGGACCTCCTTGAGTTCTATTACAACGTTTGTCTCCTTATTTTGACAAAACTATCTACTGTAGTTGGTGCACCACTGGAACTCCCTGGTCCCCACCAGATCGAGGAACCCAAGAACCCCAGCAAAGATCTAAACTTAGTTTGGACTCCATGTTTTAAATTTAGCAGAACTGTTGAGATATGCTGTAAGTTTTTGCGCATGGTAAAGCTTACTGGGCAATGGACGGACAGTATGAAGATTGTCAGCTCACAAAAAAGTAAAGATTATAATAAAATATGAAGCAATCTCTTCAGTCACACTAATTAATTTCTTTTAATATATAACAGCAGATCCCTTCTGCTCCACTCACTATTTTCATGTAACAATCCTCCTCCTTCAATTCTCTGGTCTCCCTTATATGTCAGCATTTTGGTCAATACCAACCCTTTTGCTTAGATTATTTGTTCTGCCATATTCTTATTGGTTCCAGCAGAGCATTCATTAGATTTATGATCTAATAGTTTGAGCAGATTTACCAATTAATTGTTTTGCATCAATATCTCTAATCTCCTCAATTGGAAGTGATTTGATAACCATCTGTTCTAAACTAATATCACCTCATCCACAAGCGCTTGAATGATTGTAATTTAGATTCATGATTGGCGGATTCTACCCATTTTGCCATAACAACTTAGGGCTTATTGTCCAGTAATATCAGAATCATGACATTACCCCCCTTGACTGGGTAATATGGCTCATATTGCTTATACGCCTAAAGGAATTTTCATGCACTTAGTTAAAAATACAACCGCTCATCGGGTCCTTGATGGTATAGGTATCAACACCCATATTCTCAATAACTTTGAACGGACCAATCCAGATACTGGCCAACTTGTGCTTCTTCCAAAACTTTTGTTGGTCATGAAATAGAACCATATCCCTTTCTTTGAACTGAGCTAACCCGCTACACAGTACCTAATTGAAAGTTTGTTTATTTATCTTCTTAGCTAAGCTGAACAAGTATGCTTCAGTTTGAGCTTAATAAGCGTATTTGTTAGGTTGAACAAGTAGCGTTGAGGATCCATTCCACCAGCATCTTCCACACAGGCATAGAGAAGTGCAGGTAGAGCTGGGTGCCGCCCATATAGTAACTGGAAAGGACTCTTCCCCATTGCGAGTGATAATTGATGTTGTTACAAAGACAGCAGTGGAAAGGGGGTACTCCAATCAGAGGGTATATATGTTACCAGCTTCTGGAGTATAAACACCAGTGTCCCGTTAACCTGTTTGACCATACCATTGGATTCAGGTGATAATGAGTCGTTAGAACCCGCGGATGGCCATAAGTTTATTAGGTTTGGGTAAATTGTGCGAGGTGAAGTTGTTCCCGTTATCAGAAAGGATGAACTAAGGACAGCCATGTCGCAGAATTATACACTCCATCACAAACTTAACCATAGTGATCACCCCAGATTGTGTATTTCTCGTGCCTCAACCCACCTGTATAAGTGGTCAATTGCCACCAACATATACTTGGAGCAGTTTGCTCCAGTTGGCAGCGGCTCCATCACATCAATAGAAACTTTATGCCAAGAAAAGTGATGTTTCACAAACTGGTATGAAGTCTTTTAGTGGAATGTCTTCTCCACTTGGCACGGTGGCAGCAATATATTGCTTTGAGCACATCAAATCGAATTCTTTCCAAGTAGTACCTCAGTTGCAACATTTTCAGGGCCTTGCGTATTCCACCAAGTCCAACTGCTCAGTGTGTGCTCATAATAGTATTTGGTTGATCAAAAGGTCTTGGGATATTCATGGTAGTGTCACCTATCCACTTGCACAACTCACCGTCATTCTGGGACGTATTGTCCCTTATTCCGTCTAATACCTTGATGACTTGAGGCAGATCATTATCATATTTTTCGCTGAGCATCTTGTCAAACATTACATTGCTGAGATCTGCCATAATGGCAATGGTTGGCAATCTTGATAAGCAATCGTCGTTTTGGTGTTTTGCTCTGGGTCAGTGAATGATTTTAAAGTCGTTTGTCTGCAACTTAAGAGTCCATCAGGCTAGACGCCCCTTAGGCTCTCAATGGTTCTGCAACCAGCATAATGAAGTGTGATCTAACACTACTTGAAACTTCATCCCATGCAAATACACCTAAAATTGCTTAACTTGTAGAACACTGCTAAGCACTCCTGCTCAGTCACAGTATAATTGCATTCATGGATTTTCAGGCTCCTACTGCAGTACGTTATGGGGTGCTCCTCCCCCTCTTCATTTTTTTGAGATAGGACTGCCCCTACAGAAGAAAGAGACGCATCCGTTTGAATAATGAACTCTTTATTAAAGTTTAGATAGCACAACACTGGCGCATTGATCAATGCCATCCAAATTGTATCAAAGGAGTGTTGACGGCATTCCATCCATTAAAACACGCATCCTTCTTTTAAAGCTCAAACAGTGGACCCACAGTACAGCTGAAGTGGGGTATAAAGCGGCGGTAGTAACTGACCATACCCAAAAATACCTGGATGTCACGCTTACTGGTGGGTGTATTCATCTTTCATATAGCCTTAGCCTTAGTGGATTGAGGTTTCAGCCCTATCACGTCTACTAAAAAACCAAGGTACTCCAGCTGGTTCTAGAAAAGAGTGGCATTTCTGGGGCTTAATTTTGATGTTGGCCTCAGCCAACCGTCAGAATACCTCCAAATGGGTAAGGTGCTCAGAAAACGTGCAGGAGAATGCATTGATGTCGCCAAGGTACACAAGGATGCATGACAGCTTCAGGTCACCGAAAATGGTATCCATAGCCCTCTGGAACATAGGTGGGGCGTTACATAGCCCTTGAAGCATACAGGTTGGCTGAAAAAGCCCCTTGGATGTGATGATGGCGCATTTCTCCTGTTCTACCGCAGGCAACTCAATTTACAAGTATCCTAATATCAAGTCCATTTCTGAGAATTAATAGGCTTTGCCTAGTCAATCCAGTGCATAATCATTTCGTGGCAAGGGATATGAGTCCTTCTTGGTGATGCTGTTAAGCTTCTGGTATTCTATTGCTAACTAGTTGGTGCCATCCTTGTTTTTACAATAAGAATGAGCAAAGCCCCTGGACTATTTGATGGTTTGTTCATCCCTTGCTTAAGCAGCTTCGCAATTTCTTCAGTTACTACTTCCTCGCTGCCCTTGATTGGCGGATCAGCTGCGACCTTATGGGGGATGATACTCAGTGTCCAATCAATGAACCACACCCTAGCATACCCTAAATTGTGATCATCAACAGCAAAAATATCCTTATATTTTTCAAATAAAGATATCGTTCAATCCTTCTATTCTTCTGTTAAACTGACTAAGTTTTTACACGTAACCACCATCATTATGCTGGGCTGCAAATTGATCAATAAACCAAATTCATCCAGTGACCCAAGATCGTGAATCTAAAGGACCTCCTTAACTGATCTCAAGTGTAAATACGCCAATATTTGATGCTGGAAGATTTACATTGGTTCATTTTGTAGATTTTCTAACAAGACTTTGATCTCCCCATGGCCTGGAAGTATTATGAAAGTGTCAGGAAGTTGATATGACTGGACGATATGCTAACCATATGGCGGATTGAAGGGAGAATTGAGACGAGTCTTGAGATTGATGAAAAGAAGGTATATGAATAATAGTTGATTGAAATGTTTACCAATCGGTGAGAATATGGGAATTACGCCAAGATTTGATATAAATGAGAGTTTCAAATAAAAATGGAAAACAAATAGAAGACTACCAAGCTGAGGATGCATCCAGCTTGGGGACTCAAGATATAAAGAGTTACACAGAGGATTGATGGGGGACTTCTTTAAGAAATTAGGTTGCTGCAGAGAGGTCTGCATATTAAATAAAATAATAAAGGTCGAAATAAGGGGCGATAGCTCCATGTGAAAGTTTATAAGTTTTTATTATGAATCAGCAATCTTCTTATCTTCTGATTTGGTTGCCTAGTGGCTAAAACCCTGTGCAAACCAACTCAGAGGAATCAAGACTCTACGCCAAGAATTTAAGAGTGGTGCTCACTACAGGAGGCCATTGGTCAACTTTAGTTATTGAATGCTGAAACACGATGATGAGACTTCATTTTTTACATCACCATTCTATCAGATTCCGCATGCGTCATGCAGAAGAAACATGGGAGGCACCTAACAATGAACTGATATTATTTACTGTGACTAGACTGGGTAATGATAAAGTTATGATCAATCTGCAACTAGAGAACTTCCCTGAGCTGATGGCTGACCAACTAGGGCGCTCTACAAGTGTCCCCTCAGCAGTAGCAGAATATTATGGAGTGGCTGTTACACGGGTATCATTTATATGAAGATGAGGCGGGGGAGTATGCCTTGAGTCTGTTTTATAACCAACGCGATCAAGAAAATTTCTATGCCATGTATGTGTCCTATCTGGATGCGACTACAACAGGGTTGCTCCACTGCCTTGGTACCCGCGGAATTGAGGAGTATCTAGTTGCATATGTGCAACCGTCTATTTGACAACTACTGCAAGTGTTGGCTCGCCATAATATAGAGATTGGAGATGTGATGCAATTTGCTAAAGCACAGCAAAACAATATTTGCCTTTTTCTTGACTACCTCGATTGCTCTTTTTGGAGGTACAAGGGGTGCTTGGCAAATGGACCACTGTGTTGAGAACATCTGCCATCAATTGGATATGTTAGTACCCCAGTTGAATCTTGAGTTAATTCAGGTAATTGAACTGTTGGATTGGCATGGCCTATTGATGAAATGGATTTGGGACATCAAAATGTTGGGAAACAATGCTGAGCGCTTTATGACAGATTTAACCAAATGGGCGGAAGCACTCGAAGCTGTAGTTGCTCAGCTTAAGTACAAATAACACTGGTGGAACGGCAAGTGCTGGATCAAGTCAGTTTCATATCAGCTGAAGTAAACCAACTTCATATCAAATGGAGTGGTCGGCGAACGGCTGATAATGCGCTTATCCTTTGGTTAACGTCCCCTGAATATCTTCAGCTAGTCCGTCAGGTTACAAAATTGGAAGCCGTTAGTCAGGCTGAGAGGCGTCAAGTTTTCCCTCTTCTGATCCATGAGACATGGGAGTACACTGTTATATAAGAGCAACTTGATACCCTTTGATGTGCCAATGAGGGATTGGTATGGGAACAAGCTGCTCTCTTTATCCAAATAAGAAACGCTAATCAACAAGCGGATAATGCAAGCTGGCAGCATGGCCATATGCAGAATGCAATCAAAGATGTCCTCTCATGACTACAATAAGTGGAGAAGAAGTTGCACGAGGTTTGGGAATATTGTCAGAAGTTGCAATATCAATATGTGACACTGCAATGGGAATTCCAAGATGGACGGTGTAGATGCCATTCAGTTAAAGTGGAGCAGTTAATCAACGAGAATTTTGCAGAGTATGCCAGATCTAGGGGGAATGGGGCAGTTATTGGCGATTCAGGGGAAGAATGCTATGGATCTGCTGATGAATATTACTCAGGTGCTGAAATGTGTTCTCTGCATGACTTTACTTCTTCAAATTCATTATGCCTGATTTGAGCTCAACTGGCCAGCTGTACAATAAACTTACAAGGGGATTGTTCCCTTAGTTGCTCCGGAACCAATTCACCTGATCCTTGCTGCAAAATCCTGGAGCAAGGCGAAGCTGTGCAAATTAAAAATTACCTCCTTTCAGTTATGACGGTAATCTACATGGCTATTTCAAGCAATTTTAATTTGCTGTGGAAGGAGCTTCTGATCGACAGAAAGCAAAACTGTTACTATCTGCTCTTGATATGGACAATGCCGTTCAAGTTACCTGCTACCTTCCAAACAGCTTGGCATCCCATGGAGAAATTAAGGCAATTGTTCTCCAGTTGTTGGGGGTTCAACCAAGATGGCCCAATGGAAAGCCAACTTCCTGACTTTATATCACCAAAATGAGACCCTGTCAGATTTTGCTGAACGTTTCTAAGTGGAAGCACATGAATAATTGGAGCTAACATTTTATCCACCGAGGATATTGGTATAGCAATGACAGCAGCCATCAAACCATATTAAGGAAATATAATGTTATGTCTCATGTTTTTGACAGAGATTCAGGACTTATTCAAATCATAAATACCTTACATCGACTCTCCGCCACAATCAGCTCCCCTAATATAGCCTAAAAACCCTCTGATATCCCCACACCAAACTCTTCTGAGTATGGACTACAGCAACTAAGCTATCAACCACCGGAACATATTTGTTCATCACATAGTTCTATGAATCCTTTTCAGCCTAGATATGATCTGCCAGTTTGTTCAAGACCTTGGAAACATACCATTAATTTTTGCACTGGTCATTCCACTGAATGCTTTATATGTGAACCTTTCATGAATACTTGCTTTAAGTGTGGAGGAAGGGGGCATTATGCGGCAAACTTCCCTACTAAAACACGAGTGTATGCAATGCCAACCAAGGAAACTGAGCAGAGAAAAGCTCAGGCAGGATAAATACGGGACGCTCCACCTCCACTATGTCTAAATTACTTGTCCCTGACGATTCCCAAGCTTCTAATTGGGGAGGATTTGGAACTTAATCGGATGAATTGCTATACCAACAGCTTCCATCAGGTACCCCTGCTTCCGTTTCCAAAAGTAAAAATTCACCCACAAGCCCCAAGTTCCGCCAAGGCGCACAGAAACCATATGTGTGGCAGATCTTGGAACAGACTGGCACAAGTAACGAGGATCCCTTAACAGCCACTGCCTCTTTGGTAGGAGTCAATGTAGCCATTCTGGTGGAAAAAATCATCAATAAGTGTCCTCAGGTCGGCAAGAGCATCTCCTCCTTCTTAAGTAACATTAAGCCCTTGGACGTACACATAATAAACACTGATGGTTCTTCTTACTCAGAATGTACTTATTGTGACATTTCGTTCAAAACACAAAATCCGCGCTATCATTGACATGGGAGTCCCAGTGAACATAGTCTCTACCTGGTTGGTGGCTAAGCTTCTGCTCAAACCAGACGTGGACCATCGAGTAGTATACTGAACCGCAGGGATGAATAGCACTGTGTCTGAAGGAGCATATAAAATGTTTCCTTTACAATTTGGGTCAGTCTGGGCTTCTGCACCAGCGGTGGTTTTGCCAAATAACAACTACAATATGTTAATTGGCGTGGCTTTTATGAGGAAATTTGGCGTTGTGATAAATATGGCGGAGAAAACTTTTTCTATTTTAGGCCAACAGATTCCCATATATTTTTCCTCTTTTTGAATCCCAACGGATCCAGTCTGTTATAGTCAAATCAATCTATCATACAGCGACGGATTGATTCCTGTTTGTTATTGATGACTGAGTTGGCGGACCAGGACCCTCCCCAACCAGATATATGAGTACAAAGGCATCCCGCTTTGCGCAACGAGCACTTTGAGCCTACCATCTGGACATCAGCGCATAGTGGGGACTGGACTTGAAATTGATGTCCCTAAAGAGCTTTATAGATAAATTATAGTGCCTCACCAGCACTTGTGGCTTGAACCACATGTGGCTCCAGGGTTTCTGCTACATGGGAATGGAGAAGTGAAAGTGCTGCTAGCGAAATTACAGAAGGAGACAATAACAATCCAGTGGCACCAAGTGGTGGCTTACTTACACTTAGTTCCTATAGAGGAAGTCCGCCATATTCTCTATTTCAGCTCCTGGGAGAATCTTGGACTACCGACAAGCTCTCCACTTGGCATATTGACCGTAATTTCATGGGAAGCGCTTACTGGATTATCAGCAGAACAACATGAACAGGCTATGGCATTATTTTAAAGGTACTGAGATATTTTCACACATAATGATCATGTCTTGGGGTGCGCTCAAGTGGTGTTACATTGGGTAGATACAAAGAATCACCCTCCCATTTGATCATGACCTATTAGACGTTTCAAAGCAGCAGAGGAGGTTGTCTCTGACAAGGTCGAAACTTATTGTGCAGGGGATGCTAGATCCATTGAACAGTCCATGGGCATCACCGGTGCTCATTGTGAGGAAAAAAGATGGCTCAAATTGAGTGGTGATTGACTATTGTAAACTCAATAACGTAATGAAGAAGGATTCTTACCCTCTTCTGCGGATTAATGATGCGTTGGACTGATTGGGAGGGGCGTATTTTTTCTCTTCCATGGATCTGATCTTGGGGTATTGGCATATCAAATTGCCATCAGTGAAACGGGAAAAATGCGCTATCATCACTTCAAGAGTGTTATTCCAGCCAACTCACATGCCACAAGGGTTGTGCAACGTCCTGGCTACGTTCCTGCGTGCCATGGATACGATTCTAGGTGATTTAAAGTTGTCTTGCATTTTGGTTTATCTTGATGATATCAATGTGTTCTTGCAGACGTTTACTGAACAGCTTGCCCATTTGGAACAAGTGTTTCGACGTCTTGCAGCCACTAATATAAAAATTAAGCCTCGGAAGTGTCATTTCTTTAAAGAACAAATGGAATACCTCGGGTTTGTCATGGATTCAAACAGGCTTAGCTGCAGCCAGCTAAAGTGAAAGTGATAAGCAAAATGACTTGCCTAGGTAGTAAGCGGGACATTCAAGTGTTTCTGGGGATGGTCAGGTATTATCAATGGTTCATTCCCAATTTAAGTTGTATTGTGGCCCGCTTTTTGAGTTGTTGAAGAAAACGCTTCTTTTGATTAGATGGAACAATGCCAGAACACTTTTGACGTGTTGTACACCGCTTTATCAAGTGCGCCCATATTGCAATATCCCAACTTTGACAAACAGTTCATAGTACAAACGGACGCATCCCTCACCGCTATAGGGGCAGTATTATCTCAAAAAGATGACGATGACGTAGAGCATCCTGTCGAAATATGTAGTCAAAGCTTGAACTGTCACAAATGGAACTACACCATTACTGAGTGAGAATGTTTAGCGGTGATCTACGCTTACAAACAGTTCCAAGTATATTTGAATGGGGTAAGATTACAGTAGTGATAGATCACGCTTCCTTGCGCTGGCTACAGAATCTGTGTGAGCCAGAAGGATGGCTTGCACGTTGGGCTCTGAAGCTTCAAGCTTATGATCTTTAAGGTAATACATTGGCTGGAAGCAAAACATCAAAAAGCAGATTGTCTTTCTCAGCTTCCAACGGTTGCTATCACAGCAGATTTAGCTGATATAATTTATGAGAAGATAGTGGTGAACAAATACCAGGATGAGCCGCCGCATGTAATCAAGGTGTTAGATAGACTCAGGGTGGATACTTTCCTACGTGGGGGAGAACTATATAAGCGGATTTGCGACACAACGTTGAGTTTCCTAAACCTTTGGGCATACCTGTGATCATTATGGATGCTCATCGGGCTGTAGGTCACAGAGGATTGTGGAAAACGCTGGAGTTTTTGTGACCCTGATACTACTGGGAGATCATGCATTATGAAGTATTAGAAACGGTTAGTTGTTGCCATCAGTGTCAAGTGGAAAACCCATTCCACAAGAAAACCACATACCAGCTGGTTAAACCCCATTTCGCCTGGCACATCATTTCCATTGTTTAGTGGGACCTCTGCCAACTAGTGCCAATCAATCCAAGTATATTATCATCACCATTGATCATTTGACTCAATGGGTGGAGGCCAGGGCCATTAATGACTTGGGCGCGGTCATCACTGCCAAGTTTATTATGGAGTGCGTTATACAGTGACACGGCTGCCCACGATTCATTTTAACGGATAATGGAACCAATTTCACTTTGCACATTCTGCTGAAGTTGAATGAGTTGATGGCGATCCACGGGGCTTTGACCACCCCATATCATCCAGAATCAAATGGAATGGTGGAGCGGGTTAACGGAACCCTAGTGAACATACTCCATAAATTTGATAAAGGATGGACCCTCAGAATGGAGTGCTCTTCTACCTACAGCTGTGTTTGCGTATAATATCAGCTATCATTCATCCACTGGTAAGAGTCCATTCGAACTGCTTTATGGTCAACATCCAGCTCTGTCTGCCTTGCTTTACTCGTGTGTGGAGGATACTGGTGGGGTGGACCCCCAGTGATACTTGAAGACTCATACGGATACATTGATTAAGCTGCAAATGGAAGCCTACTCTACCAGTTTGGCTAAGAAGATTTGCAATCAGGCAGCCGATCAGAAGAGATAAAGCAGGCTTCTGCTGTTCGCTGTAGGGGATCATGTTTTATTCCATGATCAGCATGGTTTTTGGAGGAAAAACAAGCTCTCCAGCATCTGGGTCAGTTTGTTCAAAATAATTGAGAAGACTGACATGGATGTCTACACCATCAAGGAACCTGTGGGGGTCAGATCATCAACTGTGTTTACGAGAAGTTCCTATAAGCATATAAACAGTGAGAGCATATCATCCAGTCAAAGGGAGGAGTAATGTTGGGAAGTTGATATGACTGGATGATACACTAACCATATGGCGGATTAGAGGGGGAATTGAGATGAGTTTTGAGATTAACAAAAAGAGGTATACAAATAATAGTCAATTGAAATGTTTACCAATCGGTGAGAATATGGGAATTACGTAAAGATTTGATATAAATGAGAGTTTCAAATAAAAGGGGAAATGAATAGAAGTCTACCAAGCCAAGGATGCATTCAGCTTGGGGAATCAAGATATAAAGAGTTACACAGAGGATCTGATGGGGGACTTCTTTTGGAAATTAGGTTTCTGCAGAGAGGTCTGCATATTAAGTAAAATAATAAAGGTCAAAATAAGGGGCGATAACTCCATGTGAAAGTTTATTAGTTTTTATTGTGAATTGGCGATCTTCATATCTTCTGATTTGGTTGCCTAGTGGCTAATACCCTGTGTAAACCAACTCAGCGGAATCAAGACTCTACGCCAAGAATTGATAGCCTGGAGCCACATGAGGCTCAAGCCGTGATCACTGATAAGGACCAATAACTTCACCATAGAGTCCATCTGGCACTTCAACTACCAATTCAGTGTTCACTATTACTTGGTAACCGGAGGGGATGGACATCACCCCAGCTTCTTTGAGAAGAAGCCCTTGGTATTCATATATCTGGTGGAGAAGGGCCAGGTCTTACCCTATAGTCAATGGTATAGAACTAGAATCACCCCATCACTATAGGCCAGGTTGATATGACCCAAGTGCACTTGATCCTTTGTCAATCCGCTGGAGGTAAAGTAGATTTTTATCTACTGTCCCAAAATTTTTGTCTCTGCTGTCATATCAACAACAGCTCAAAGTGTCGCATAAAAGCGGTTCCAATTAACAGGTTGTAGTTATTTTTGGTAGCACTATCTCTGGAGCCACAATGAAAATTGACCCAACCCGCAAGGGTAGCATGCTGTATGCTCCCTCTGAGACCGTGCTTTCCACGCCTGCAGTCCCATACACCATATAATGTTCCATGTCAGGCTTTAATGCCAACTTCACCACCAACTTTGTGGACACTATGTTAACTGGAGCTCCCATATCAATTATAGCGCAGACATGGGTTTTTTCAATGATAATGTCACATTATGTACACTCAGAGTAGGATGAATCATGATTGTTTACAACATGGACATTTAAACTGTCTCTTTTCCCCAGGAAGCTCATATAGCCCTCTCCGACTTTAGGGTACTCATTTAACAATAACGTTTACAAGGAGGGCAGCGTTTAACCCTTTTAAGAGAGGCGCATCAGAGGACGGATCTAACTAATCTGTAGAAATTAAGTCAAAAATTTGACAGGCATAAGGCTTTGGGTGCTCCTATCTCCTCATGCCCCATGTCGCTGATGCCCCTACCCCTACGTTGTCCGCCATGGTCTGCTAGCTAAAGCGGGCGCTGGACAAAAGTTTCCCCAAAGCTTCCCCTCCTTATGATATGGCTTCCTAGGCTGATAACCTAGGGGCTATATTAAATTTTTTTTATTTATGAAAATCCCTTTGTTTGGCCCATTTGCAAATAAAAGAGCGTGGCTACTTCCCCTTTTGGGTTGGGCACCACTAGTGCTAAAAAAAAAAGCTTTGAGTGCTCCTGGGGTCCTTCTTCCGCTGAGTCCTTGATTTGTGCTAGCATCAATACATTCACCCCTTCAACTGGCTGATGATATAGGAATGTGTCGTCGTACTGAGGGACTTCCGCTGAATGTACAGGGATAGGTTAAGGTGGGATGTTTTGGGTTGTGAAAGTGGAGGTAGAGAGTCCCATCTTTACTCCGCTCTAACCTTTCCCTGATTGGACTGATCTTACAGTAGGTAATGAACCTGACGATTGGGACAACCTCTTTTCAGGTGCCTAGAGTGACAGCACTCAAAATAATTAACCCCATAGGGCCTACATCTTTGATTCTTATAAGATGGGACACACCAAAAGTTGGACTGGGGTCGATCAGTGTAAGTAGGCCCCACCTGATAGTTGAACTGCTGATGGCAACTCAGGTAGGAGCAAGGCGTGTAGCTATAATAAGTTATGGGATTACTAGATGGATGCTAAACAGGGCTGGATAGTTCCCCCAAATAAGAAAGTCTGGCAGAAAATGCAGTACGTTTCTGCTCTGTATTGGTCAGAGAAAGGATAGTGGATAGACAGCGTCAAATTTTAATAATTTAAGCATGGGTACGTCATCATCTAAATATGAAGCAATGACATTGTAAAGATTGCGTTATGGCTTCACTGAGGAGGTCATTGCTATGCATATGTCAGATTTAGATAAAGTTCCTGCCATGGGTAACATGTGAGCTTCTGCCATAAATCAATCAGCAAATGTGGTGAGGGCCAGATAATGTTTAAACCAATGGTCAATAACTCGCCTTCCGCTGTGAATCTTTGCAGTGCCCCTGAATAACCACATCACAGTATCCTTTACTTCATGGTATTTAACGGAACTGTTGGGAATATAGAAGTTAACTTGGTCGGCACTTCCAACATCCAGGGCGAATATTAACAATTTTTCTTTCTGCGGTCTGAAGCTCTTTCCAATGCAAACTTAAATCACTTAAAGAACTCATGGATGTTCCATTCATTATCAAACAAAGGCAGCTTATCAATACAAACCTCCTTAAGAAAATCATCCTGCTTTGGATTACAGCGTCCAAGGAAAGTCTAATCTTCACATATCCAGTTGTCCTAGTGTGCTGGAAGAATTCCCCATTAGCGCAGGCCTGATGCGACATATCTAATGCCTGAAATTTTATTTTTATTTTTGGTGTTGATCAATGAGACACCTGTAGTGAGCACCACTGTTATAAATTCAGCGGAATTATTGAGATATGCCATAAGGTTTTTGCTTAAGGTCAAGTTCCATGAGCAATGGATGGACGATATGGAGATTGTTAGCCCACACATCAAGTAAAGATTATAGTATATATGAAGCAATTGATTCAGTCAAAATACTTTATTTATTTAATATATAACAGCAGATCCCTTCTGCTCTGCTTATTTTTTTGCATAACAATTCTCCTCCTTCAATTCTCTGGTCTCCCCTATATCTCAGCATTTTGGTCATTATCAACCCTTTTGCTTAGACTATTTTTTCCATCATATCTTATTAATTCCAGCAGAGCATTCAATATATTTATGATCGCCTAGTTTAAGTTGATTTACCAATTAATTGTTGTGCATCATATCTCCTAATTGCCTCATTTGTAAGAGATTCGATGACCATCCGTTCTAACCCAATATTGCCTCATCCTAAGGTGCTCAAATAATCAAAATTAGAATCATGATCGGCTTATTCTACCCATTCCGCTATAATGACTTAGGGCTTATCATCTAGTCATATCAGAATCTCAACACTCCCCTTTGGGGTCCAACCAAGTTTTGTTGTTTTTTGACTATCTAAAAAATATATACCACGTTGTACACCCTTGCCCTGGGTCCCTTGTGCTCTGGCACTTTCTGCAGTGCCCTGTTCCCAACTTTGCTAATGACTAGTTCCCTGGAAGTGTGGCTATACATCTCACACCACCTCTCTGGGAATGGAAAAGCTACAGACACTCTCATTACATATGTCAACTAACCATTTTATTTTATAATAACTAGAATTATCCATGTGGGACTTTCTCTAAGTGTAATTTGGGTTTGCCAGCTATTGGTCACAGCCGCTATGGGGCTTACCACCATTTTCTCATTTGGCTTTTTTTTGGTGCATCTTGGCGTTATTCTTGATACCTCTAACTGGGTAGTGCCCACCCTTCTTTCTTGTAGCAGCTGAATTTGGATGCTTTGCAATCTAGGTGTCATGATTCCCCAACTTTACCCAAAATAACAAAAAAACAATTTAATTAAATGATCTTTCCTTAGCATCACTTTTGGATGGTGCAGGTGGGATCATCAATAAAGGGTCTGGTGGTGATGGCCTTGGATAACAATGAACAAACCACCACCAAATTGGGTATGGGGTCATTCATGGCCCAAAAGCTTTTTATAACACTAGTTGCTTATGGGTGTCTAGATTTCAATATGACTGGACAATAAGCTAGTGTTCCACCATATTGTAATTAGATGTAAAGCGAGCTCCAAGGGCGAGTAATAGGTTAGAGCAATGCGAGGTGATTTGATCAACTTAATTAGGGTTCAGTGAATTGAGGAAATTCTGTTGAAGCCTTGATGATCAAGTGAACTCTACATTGATAGCGAATAGAGATTGACTAAGTAAAATGTGTCAAATCCGTTGAAGAATGCTGAGGGTTAAGGGTTGAGTGGGAGAGAGAGGTTGAGGAGGTCTTTTGAAGAAGAGAAAAGAGGAAGAAAGAAGAAGGAGTAAGAGTAAGTAGAAAGCATAAGCAGAGAGGGTCTGCTGGGTATATCATATTAATTAAAGTAGCGTAGCTGGGGCGATTGCCTCATATTTTAGAAGTTTATTACGTTTATTTGGGGGACCAACAATCTCCATATCGTTTGGCCGTTGCTCAGTGGGCTAAACCCTGTGCAACTCGTTCAGCGGAAACAAGTCATATCTGCCAAAAGTTAACAGTGGTGCTCACTACAGGGGGCCCATTGATTGACTATTAATTAACTTCATAATTGCACCTATGGCGCAACCAGCTCGCTTTGATGGGGTACTACCCCCGTTTATCAATTTTCTTAATATGGGGAGCTGAAGCTTGCTTTGATACCTTACTCCAGGCGCAAAAAGTGCTTTTTCAGGAGAATAAAAATATTACTGAGCAGCTCAACCATGCGTTCCGCCAACTGCACCTGGTAGGTGAACACACCAACCAACTTGCTGACCTCTTAAGCAGCACGATGGAGCAGCTATACTGTGCAGAGTATAAATTAAATAAGGTTGTTAAGGAGGAGGAATTCTGCAGTGACAGGCTGCTCCCATTTAACTGTGATGGCAACCTACACAGGTTTTCAAGCGGTTTGAGTTTGCCATAGAGGGGCTTCCAATCAGCGGAAAGCTAAATTGTTGTCATCCACATTGGACGTTTCAAGCGCTGATCAAGTTACAGGTTATCTTGAAAATTTTATATTGTAGCTTACCAAGAGGTGAAGTAGACTGTAATCCGCCTGTTTGGTGGCAAAGTGAAAATGGCCCAGCGAAAGGCGGATTTTTTAACAATATCTTCTCTAAAGATGAGTCCTTATTACAGTTTGCGGAGTGGTTCACTAATGAGGCTCATGTGTGGTTGGGTGCAAATGTCTTATATAATGAAAAGGTGGGCATACCAATGAAGGCGGCTATCAAGCCCTATTGCAAATTGCATAATGCTATGGCATACACTCTTCAGTGTTGATGCAGAGTTACTCAAAATCATCCATCATTTATGCCATCTATCTGTCACCTTTAGTGCTCCCAACGTGGAGTGGAAAGATCCTGCATCAACCATTAAGTTTCTGCTAAATGAAGGATCCTAACAAATATGGGGCAATCTGTGGGTTACTTCTTGGTCTCTTACTCATGGGCGGGTCATTTCCATCCCTATTATGATCAATCTGCTTATCCTTGGGCCCATAAAAACCTGTGGTTTAATAGTAGACCTAGACCTTCTGAGGTGGTTCAGAGATGAGTGCCGGTCCCAAATGCTTGTTTCTCATGTGGCCAAACAGGCCATTATGCAGTTAGTTGTCAGGCCAACCCTTAGGTCCATGAAGTATCCATTGTATTAAATGAACAGGGAAAAGGGCGAGCTGAATAGAGATAGGATGCTCTGCTTCCGCTGTTTCAAATTTAGTTGTCCTTGATGCTTATTGTAAATTCTTGGCGTCTAGGCTTAATTCCGCCAAGTCAGTTTGCACAGGGTATTAGCCACTGAGCACCCAAATTGGATGATATGAGAATCGCCGACTTCCTAATAAAACTCAAAAAACTATGTATGGAGCTATCGCCCCCTATTTTGACCTTTATTTAATATGAATCGCAGACTTATCTGAAATCACTTATCACCAGGAAAAGACCTTTATTCTCAATCCTCCATGTGACTCTTTATATCTCAGTTTCCCAAGCCAGATGCATCCTTGGCTTAGTAGTCCTCTATTCATCTTCCCTTTTCTAGATACTCCTGTTCATATTAATCTCAGCATAATTCCTTAGTTCACCGAATGGTCATCATTTTGCTCATTTATAATTTGTATACCCTTTTTTGTAAATCTTGACTCGTCTTGATACCCCTCTGATCCGCTGGAATGGGTAGCATATTGTCCAGTCATATCAACTTCCTGACATTAACCCCCCCTTTGACTGGACGATATGCTCCTACTGTTTATATGCTTGGAGGAACTTTGCATGAACTTGGTCGATAATCTGACCCCCCGCAGGTTCCTTGATAGTGCAGACATTCATGCCGGTCTTCTCAATTATCTCAAACGGACTGACTCAGATGTTGGAGAGCTTCTTTTTCCGCCAAAATCCGTGCTGGTCGTGGAATAAAACATGGTCCCCCACAGCGAACAGTGGGAGTCCGCTCCATATCTTCTGATTGGCTGCCTGATTGCAAATCTTCTTGGCCAAACTGGTGGAGTAGGCTTCCATTTGCAGCTTGATCAATGTATCTGTAAGAGTCTTCAAATATCGCTGGGGATCTACAACACCAGTGTCCTCTACACAATAATAAAGCAAGGCAGGCAGAGCCAGATGTCAACAATACAGCAGCTGAAATGGGCTCTTACCAGTGGACAAATGATAGCTGATATTATATGCAAACGCAGTGGCAGGTAGAAGGGAACTTCATTCCAAGGGCTGATCATTTACCAATTTATGGAGTATGTTCACTAGGGTTCCGTTGACTTGCTCCACCATCCCATTTGATTCTGGATGATAGGGGGTGGTCAAACCCCACGAATATCCATCAACTCATTCAACTTTGGCAAAATATGTGAAGTAATGTTGGTTCCATTATTTGTTAGAATGAACTGTGGACAGCCGTGTCGCTGTATCACACACTCCAAAATAAACTTGGCAGTGTTGATCGCGCCCAAGTTACTAATATCCCTGGCCTCTACCAATTAGATCAAATGAGAATGGCAAGAATTATATACTGGATCGATTGGCGCTAGTTAGAAGAGGTGGACTACATCAATGGAAATGGTGTGCCAGGCAAACCAGGGTTTAACTAGCTGATATGTGGTTTTCTTGTGGAAAGTATTTTCCACTTGACACTGATGGCAACAGCTAACCATTTCCAATATGTCGTAATGCATGCTCTCCCAGTAGTATCGGGGTCATAAAAACTCCATCGTTTTCTGCAAACCTCCATGTCCTACAGCCCAATTATCATCCTTAATAATTGAGGGTCTAGCCAAAAGTTTAGGGAAACTCAACGTCAAGCCTCTGATCCGCTTATATAGTTCTTCCCCACATATGAAAGTATCTTCCCTGAGTCCATCTAACATCTTGATTACCTGCGGTGGCTCATCATGGATTTTTGCCACCATCTTTTCATACATTATATCAGCTAAATCCGCTGTGATAGCAACCATTGGCAACCAAGAAAGACAATCTGCTTTTTGATGTTTTGCTTCCAGCCAATGTAAAATCTTAAAAATCATATTCTTGAAGCTTCAGAGACCAACGTGCAAGCCATCCTTCTAGTTCACACAGATTCTGTAGCCAGCGCAAGGAAGCGTGATCTGTCACTACTTGGAATCTTACCCTATTAAAATATACCTGAAACTGTTTGTAAGCGTAGATCACCGCTAAACATTCTCACTCAGTAATGGTGTAGTTCCATTTGTGACAGTTCAAGCTTCAACTACAGAATGCGACAGGGTGCTCCACGCCGTCATCATCCTTTTGAGATAATATTGTCCCTATAGCAGTGAGAGATGCATCCATTTGTACTATGAACTGTTTGCCGGTGTTGGGAAATTGCAAAATGGGTGCGCTTGCTGATGCTGTTCGCAGCACATCAAAAGCATTCTGACATTTTTCCATTCAATTGAAGGAAGCGTTTTTCTTTAGCAACTTGAAAAGCGGGGCCCCAATGCAGCTGAAATTAGGAATGAACCGTCATTAATACCCAACCACCCCCAGAAACACCTGAATGTCCTGCTTATTCCCTGGGCGAGTCATCTTGCTTATTGCTTCCATTTTAGCCAGCTGCAGTTTAAGCCCATTTGATTCCATGATGAACCTGAGGTATTCCAATTGTTCTTTAAAGAAATGGCACTTCCAAGGCTTAATTTTGATATTAGTAGCAGCGAGGCACTGAAACTCTTATTCCAAGCGGGCCAGGTGCTCTGTAAACGTCCACAAGGACACATTGATGTTGTCAAGGTAAACTGGGACGCAGGACCTTTAAATCACCTAAAATCATACCCATGGCATGCTGGAACGTAGCTGGGGTGTTACACAACCCTTGCATCATGAAAGTTGGCTGAAACAGCCCTCTTGAGGTAATGTTCGCACATTTCTCACATTCCACTAATGGTAATTCGATCTGCCAGTACCTCGAGATCAGATCCATGGTGGAAAAATAATTTGCCCCACCCAATCGGTCTAACATGTCAAAAATCCATAAAAGAGGGTAGTAATCCTTCTTCGTTATGTTACTGAGTTTACAATAGTCAATAGCACTCGATTTGAGTGATCCTTTTTCTTTACAATGAGCACAGGTGATGCCCATGGACTGTTTGACGGATATAGCATTCCTTGCACGATAAGTTTATCTACCTCGTTGAAAACCTCTTCCACCACTTTTGACCATCTTATAAGTCGCAATCAAATGGGATGGTGATCCCCCGTTTCTATTTGATGTACCATACCTTGAGTGCACCCCAAATCATGATCATTATGTGTGAAAATATCTCGGTACTTTTCAAATAACGCCATAGCCTGTTCTTGCTGTTCCGCTGATAATCCTGTGAGTGCTTCCCATGGAACCATAGTCAGTATGCTGAACGATGAGCTTTCTGGTAGTCTGAGATCCTCCCATGAGCTGAAATAATGAATATGAAAAACTTCCTCTATAGGGACTAAGTGTAGGTAAGCCACCACTTAGTGCCGCCAGATCATTATTGCCTTCTTCTGTAAGTTTGCTAGCAGCACTTCCACCTCCCCATTCCCAGGTAGCAGTAATCCTGGAGCCACATGTGGTTCAAGCCACGAGTGCTGGTGAGGCGCCATAATTTCTCCATAAAGCTCTTTAGGGACATCAATTTCAAGCCCAGTCCCTACTATGCGCTGATGTCCAGATGGTAGGCTCAAAGTGCTCGTTGCGCAAAGCGGGATGCCTTTGTACTCATATATCTGGTTGGGGAGGGTCCTGGTCCGCCAACTCAGTCATCAATAACAAACAGGAATCAATCCGTCGCTGTATGATAGATTGATTTGACTATAACAGACTGGATCCGTTGGGATTCAAAAAGAGGAAAAATATATATGGGAATCTGTTGGCCTAAAATAGAAAAAGTTTTCTCCGCCATATTTATCACAACGCCAAATTTCCTCATAAAAGCCACGCCAATTAACATATTGTAGTTGTTATTTGGCAAAACCACCGCTGGTGCAGAAGCCCAGACTGACCCAAATTGTAAAGGAAACATGCTATATGCTCCTTCAGACACAGTGCTATTCATCCCTGCGGTTCAGTATACTACTTGATGGTCTACATCCAGTTTCAACATAGGTTTAGCCACCAACTAGGTAGAGGCTATGTTCACTGGGACTTCCATGTCAATGATAGCGCGGATTTTTTGTTTTGAACGAAATGTTACAGTAAGTATATTCCTAGTAAGAAGAACCATCAGTGTTTATTGCTTGTATATTCAAGGGCTTTGTGTTATTCAAAAAGGAGGAAATGGCCTTGTCAACCTGAGGATATTCACTAATTATTTTCTTCACTGGAATGGCTACGTTAATTACTACTAAAGAGGTGACGTTCATCGAGGGATTTGCGTTGCTGGTGCTAGTCTGCTCCAGGATCTGCCACGCATATGGCTTCTGCACATCTTGGCGGAATTCAGGGCTATGAGGTGAACTTTTACTATTGGAAGTGTAAGCAGGGGTATCCAACAAAAGCTGCTGGTATAACAAATCATCCAATTGAGGTTCAAATTCTACCTAAAAAGACGTTTGGGAATTGTTAGGGGCAAGTGAATCTACTCAGCAGAGGTAGAGCGTCCCATCTCTACTCCACTTGATCTTTACTGCTCAATTTTCTCAATTGGCATTGCATACACTTGTGGTTTTCTAAATAAATTGCCCGCATAATGCCCTCTTCATCCGCACTGGAATCAAGTGTTCATAAAAGGTTCACATATATAGCTTGTGGCGGAAGGCCCAGGTCAGAAGTTTCCAGTATGGTTCCAAGGTCGTGGATAAACTGGTGAAGTGTACATGGTCCAAAAAGGGTCCACTGACTCATATGAGGGATGAATGTGTTCCAGCGGATGATAACCCAGTTGCTGTGGCCTATATCCTGAAGGGTTAGAGCGGAGACAGCAGAGTTTTTTGGGCTATGTTGAGGGGTGCTGATCGTGGCAGAGAGTCGATGTAATTTGTTCACAATTTGAATAAGTCTGGCATCTCCATCCAACACGTGAGACATAGCATAATATAGTTCCCAATGTGGTTTGACAGCTGCTGTCATTGCTATACCAACATCCTCAGCAGATAAAATGTTAGCTCCAAGTAGGACATGTGCTTCCTCTGAAAAACGCTCAGCAGATTCTAACAGGGTCTCATTTAGGTGAAACTGCATAGTCATAAAGTAGGCTTTCTGTTGGGCCATCTTAGTAGCGCCCCAAAACAGCCAGAGAACAATCGCTTTAACTTCTTCATAGGCTACTGAGCTATTTGGAAAATAGCAGGTAACTTGATTAGGGATTTTCACATCTAAAGCGGACAGCAACAGTTTCGCTTTTCATCAATCAGTAGCCCCTTCCACAGAAAATTCAAAATGCTTTATGTAACCGAGTAGATTTCTGTCACAATTGAAAGGAGGTAATTTTTTGATTTGAACAAAATTGCTTTGCTCCAGGTTCCTGCCGCAAGGAGCAGGCGAATTGGTTTTGGAGTGACTATGGGAACCATCCCTTTGTGCATCATCATACAGCTGGCCATCTGGACTCAAATTCATCAAAAACGAACTCAGAAGAAGTGGTGTCATGCGGGGGTCCATCATACCACCTGAGGGATATTCATTTGCTGATCCATAGCATTCTTCCCCTTAATCGCAACTAACTGCCCCATTTTCCCCAGCTCTGGCATGCCTCATGAACTGTTTGTTGATAAACTGCTCCGCTTTAACCAAATATCCTTTAAACTGTCCATCCTGAAATTCCTGTTGCAGCGTTTCATAATGATGTTGCAACTCCTGGAGGAATTCCCTCTCAATGTTCAGTTTCTGTTCCACGGCTTGTAATTGTGAAAGGACCTCTTTGATTATGTTCTGCAGGTGGGTTTGCTTCTGGATAGCGCTACCTGCTTGTTGATTGGCATCGTTTATTTGGTTAACAAGGGAGACTTGTTCCATACCAATTCCTCATTGGCCCATCAAAGGGTTTCAAGGCGCCCTTGCATGTCCGCATACTCTCTCTTGTCTCACCAATTGGAAGAGGGAAGTCTCGTTGGCACTCAGCCTGACTAACAAATTTTAGTTGTGTAATCTGAAAAATAAGCTGGAGATATTCTGGAGATGTTGACCAAAGGATAAGCGTGTTACCTGCCATTCGCTGAGTACTCCATTCAATGTGAAGTTGGGTTAATTCAGCTGACAAAGAGCCGATCTGGTCCACCAATTGCCTTTCCATCAGTGTCATTTTTCCCTAAGCTGGGCAATCATGGCTTCGAGAGCTTCCGCCCATTCAGCTAGCTCCATCATAAAGTGCTTGGTATTATTTCATAACGTTGTTACATCCTGAATCCACTCTACTGATAGGCCATGCTGATCCAGAAATTCTCTTATTGATCGAGGAGTTCTAAATTTAACTGTGGTACCAAAGGTCCAATCAACGGCGGATGTCCCCATGCAATGGTCCATCTGTATCAGCGCCCCTTGTACTTCTGAAAACGAACAATCAAGGCGGTCAGGCAGGAGGCGAGTCTTTTTTTGTTGTGCTCAAGAAAACCGTAATACATCTCCAATTTCTATATTGTGGCGATCCAGCACATGCAGTAGCTGGTGAATTGACAGTTGCACATAAGTGACTAGATATTCCTCAATTCCATGGGTACCAAGGTGGTGAGCCAACCCCCATTGTAGTCACGTTTAAATAAGACATATACAGGGCATACCGATTTTCTTGGTCTCGTTGGTTATAGAATAAACTCAGGAAGTTTTCCCCAGCCTCATCTTCATATAATCGATATCCATGCAACAGCCACTCCATGATATTCTGCAACTTCTGAGGAGTCACATTTGTGGAGCGTCTTTGTTGGTTGGTATTCAGCTCAGGGCAGTTTTCTATTTGCAAATTGATCATAACTTCATCATCCCCTGGGTCAGTCACAGTAAATAATGTCAGTTCATTGTTAGGTGCCTCTCGTGCTTCTTAGGCATACTGTGCATGGAACACAATCAAATTATGTCAGAACAAATGAGGGCTCGTCATTGTATCCTATTGTTGAATGACTACAGTTAACCATTGGCCCCCTGTAGTGAGCACCACTGTAAATTCTCAGCGTCTAGGCTCATTCCGAGAGTCAGTTTGCACAGGCTATTAGCCACTGAGCAACCAAATCGGATGATATGAGGATCGTCAATTTCCTAATAAAACTTAATAAACTATGTATGGAGCTATCGCCCCTTATTTTTACCTTTATTTAATAAAATTTGCAGACTTATATGCAATCACTTATCACCGGGAGAAGATCTTTCTTCTCAATCCTCTGTGTGACTCTTTATATCTCAGTTTCCCAAGCTGGATGCATCCTTGGCTTAATAGTTCTCTATTCATCTTCCCTTTTCTAGATACTCCTGTTCGTATTGAATCACAGCATAATTCCCCTCATTTTGCCAAATGGTTGTCATTTTTCTCAATTATAATTAGTATACCCTTTTTCATAAACCTTGAGACTCATCTTTATCCCCCTCCAATTCGCTGGTATGGGTAGCATATCATCCAGTCATATCAACTCCCAATACTAATCATGAGTCACTTTGTGTCAGCCCTGGGGAACACTCTGAGGATTTACTATATCAACAGATCCCTTACCACCTTTTGGCCTCAAGCCAAGGGAGAGACCCCAATAATGCAGACATAGAGTTCCGCTGAGATGTGCATAAGCTTTATGCCTGGCAAATACTTGAGTGAAATGTTACAGTTGACAGTGAACCCTCCGCTTATTATAGCCCTGGAGGGGTGTAAGTGGTGATTCCTGTAAAAATTGCCCAGAAGTATCCTCATGTCATGCCAGTATGCTCACTTTTCTGGATAATCAAACGCCCTTAGATGTTTAAGTAACAAACACCAAGGGTTCATCTTATTTGGAATGTACATATTGTGACATATTTGTTTAGAATACCAAAACTTGGACGATAATTGATACAGGCGCTTTTGTCAATATAATATCCACCAATCGTGTGGCTAAGCTTCCACTAAAGCCAGATGTGGACCACCGAGTAGTGTATGGGACTGCGGGGCACAGAGTACTGTGTCAGAAGGCTCATATAGTTCATTGCCTTTATGGTTCAGATCAGCTGGCGCATCCGCTCCAGCTGTGGTGTTGCCTAATGACCACTATGACATTTTGATTGGTGCCACATTTATGTGGCACTTTGGGGCTGTGGTTAATATGGCGGATGAAACCATCAGTGTCCTGGGACAACGGATCCTCATCTATGTTACTTCCAGTGGAGTCCCAGATGACCCAATCCGCTCTAGTCAAATTAATCTTGCCTATAGTGACAGTGTGATTCCTGTAAGATATCAGCCTATGAAGCAGAGGACCTGAACGCTTCCAAACCAGATTTATGAGTACAAAGGGATTCTGCTACGAGCTGCAAATACTTTGACTATCCCTTATGGGCATTAGGTCATAATTGGGACAGAGCTCAAAATTGATATTCCAGGAGATCTATATGGTGAGGTTGTGGGGTCTTATCAACAATTGCAGTTTGAACCTCATGTGGCTCCTGGGTTACTGTTACCAGGGCAGGGGGAAGTGAAGGTGTTGGTAGCGAATCTGCAGATTGAGGTGATGAAGATTCAGCGGCATCAAGTGGTGGCTTACCTGCACCTAAACCCTATTGATGAGGTCCATAAGATACATGACTTTGGTTCTTGAGAAGATTTTAGCTTGCCTTTAAAAATCACCTTCAGTGTTATTAATGTGGTTCCATGGGAGGCGCTAACTGGTCTATCGGAGTATCAGAAGGACAGGGTGATGGATCTGTTCGAGAAGTATCACAGCATTTTTGCAACTGATGATTATGACTTGGGTTGTGCTCACAGGGTTGTGCATTGGGTGGACATGTGAGACCACCCCCTATCAGTCATGACCTATCCATTGCTCAAAGGCAGTGGAAGAAGTTGTATCTGCAGAAATAGATACATTGGTGGAACAGGGAATGTTGGAGCCGTCAAAGAGTCCCTGGGAATCCCCAATGCTCAGTGTCAAAAAAAGATGGCTCCAATCGAGTAGTAATTAATTACCAGAAGCTTAACATCATTATGAAAAAAGATTTGTACCCGCTTCCTCAAATCAACGACAATTTAGATTGGTTAGGTGGGGCCAAGTATTTATCTGCTATGGACTTGATATTGGGGTAATGGCAGATTGAGTTGCCAGCGGTGGAACAAGAAAAGCGCGCTATAATTACCTCAAAAGGATTTTTCCAGCCTACACATATGCCACAGGGTTTGTGCAATGCCCCCGCTACGTTCCAGCAGGCTATAGACACTATTTTGGGTGACCTAAAGCTGTCTTGCGTTCATGTCTACCTTGATAATATCAACTTGTTTTTGCGAATGTTCATGGAGCATCTTGGACACCTGGAGCAAGTGTTCCGCCTCCTTGCTGACGCCAATATCAAGATTAAGCCCCAAAAGTGCCACTTTTCAAGGAGCAGTTGGAATACCTAGGCTTTGTGGTAGACTCCAAAGGGCTTAGTCCTCAGCTGGACAAGGTGGAAGCCATCACTAATGACTTGATGAGCAATAAGTGGGATATCCAGGTGTTCTTGGGGATGGTCAGTTACTCCCGGCAGTTCATTCCCAACTTCAGCTATATTGGGGCTCCACTCTTTGAGATACTTAAGAAAAACGCTGCCTTCAACTGGAAGGATCAATGTCAAACTGCTTTTGATGTATTATGAACCGCGTTGGCTAGCGCGCCTGTTTTGCAATACCCCAATTTTGAAAAGAGTTTATTGTGCAAAAGGACGCTTTGCTTTCCGCTGTAGGGGCTTTGTTATCCCAAAAAGATGATTATGGTGTGGAGCACCTTAGTGTATATTGTAGCCACAGCTTAACAAGCCCTAAACAGAATTACACTGGGACCAAGCGGGAGTGTTTAGAGGTAATCTATGCATATAAACAATTCCGGGTCTACCTCCATGGGGTGAAATTCAAAGTGGTAATGGATCATGCCTCCTTGCGCTGGCTACAGAATCTGCAGGAACCTGAAGGGCAGCTCGCATGATGGGCTTTGAAGCTCCAAGCATATGATTTTGAGATCATGAATCAGCCAGGGGCGAAGCATCAGAATGCAGACTGTCTTTTTCAATTACCCATGGTCGCCATTACAGTGGATGTGGCGGACATAATTTCTGAAAAGATAATTGTGGGAAAATATTACAATGAGCTGCTGCCCGTGAACAAAGTGTTAGACGGGCTTAGACAGGATACCTTCTTGCACAATGGGAAATTATATAAGCAGATTGGGGAATCAACGCTGAGTTCCCAAAACCCTCTGCCAGGCCTGCAATAATTATGGATGCTCATAGAGTGGTAGGTCATGGAGGGTTGAGAAAGATGCTGGAGTTCTTGTGACCCCGTTACTAATGGGGGAGTATGCACTACGATATGCTTGAGACGGTTGGTTGTTGCCATCAGTGCTAATTGGAGAAACCATTTCACCGGAAGACCACCTACCAGCTAGTCAAGCCTTAGTTCGCATGGCATACTGTTTCGTTAAATGTAATGGACCTCTTCCAACTGGCACAAACCACTACAAATATATATTAGTTGCTATTAACTATTTGACAAGATGGGTGGAAGCAAGGGCTATCAATGATTTGGTGGCTGTCAATACTGCTAACTTCATCCTAGAGTGTGTCATACAGCACCATGGTTGTCCACAATTTATTCTAATTGAGAATGGACCAAATTCACATCACATATATTGGCCAAGTTGAATGAGCTCATGGCAATCCGTGGGGCCTTAACTACCCTTACCACCCTAAATCTAATGGTATGGTGGAACAGGTCAACGGGTCCGTCGGGATTTTAACCAGATGAATCCTTCTGATAGTATTTAATTTAGAGCTTTAGTTAGTCGGGTGTAATTGACCACTAATCACCTAGTTCAATACTATTTAATGTTATATGTTTGCTCAAGTTTAGGTTCGACAGAAGCTGCGTCCACTACCAAAATGCCATCCAAAGATCGTTGTGGGAGTTTCCAGCAGAAAGCAGATGAATCCATTACAACTTGTCCAAAATGGTTCCATTGTCTAAGTTGGAGTACCAGCAACTCATGCCGAGGATGCTCAAATTCTTATTTATTTATGAGTTTATATATGATTGATCAGCGACTTATGCTGAGGATGGGTTGACCTAATATTAATTTAGTGATCAATGAGCAAATCTGGAGGTAATCGCTATGACTATGAATGAATAAAGTTTCCAATCTGATACAGATTTGTGGCATCAAGAGGCTGATCAGTTTTCCAGCAGATGATTGGCCAAAGAGTACTTGGGCGCAGTAGCCCTGAAAGTAGTATAAATAGTCGTTCATTCACTCCTAATAAAAATCTCTCGTTTGCCTATCTTTCCTGTTTGTTTTAAGTAGCTTTGTGCAACTAGAGTAGGGAAAATAGGATAGGAGATCCCCAGGGTCGCATCATCACAATCAGTATGGACGTCTCACTGTGGGGTGATAGTCCAAAACAACAAAAAATTTAAAATTAAAAACTCATCATCACACTTGCACAGACGAGTCCTGGTAGCAACAGTCACATGCCAAGATGAAATAATTTCGGTAGCATGTATTTATGCACCGTGCACTGCAACTGAGAGAAAACATTTATTGAAAACATTTCTACTCTCACCCTCCCACCAGATATCATCATGGTAGGCGATTTCAACTGCTGGGATAACCTCAATACAGATCGATGGCCTAATCCCAGGGGATACCCACCTGGACACATTAAATATTGCACAATGAAGGCATCTCTTGGCTTACAGGATGCTCTTCCCCCCAATTCACCAATCCTTCCCCACATGACGAGACCCAACATATGCAAGAGAGTGTTCATATTGATGAGTCATATTGACCACATCCTGATCCCGCAATCCCACCACTCAATCATCTCCAAATTTACAACAAAAAGATCAAAATTTTCTGACCACCGATTAGTTATGGTGCAGTTAGTGCCAACCCAATCCCAAACACAGGTGTCGCCTTGGAGAAAGCTTCACCCAGAGAATTTAAAATTGCCTGAGATATCCGACTGGGTCAAAAACAAGGCTACAAACCCAGAATTCACAGCCCCATTCACTTCAGATCCCATCGAAACATGGGAAATTTTCAAAAAGGATTTAATTAACAAAACCTGACATATTGCATCACGTAAGCACACCATGGACATGGCCACAATCAAGCGTACTTTGGTGGAAACTAGACCACCTGGAAATAAATACTCCAGGATCTGGCTATAGCCCTAACTGGGGATGCAAATGGGCAGAAATTTCAGCCCAACTTAACAATCTCATCTTCGAACACCAACACAGAATCAAAGTATCAAACAAAGGTAAGTTCATAAAGGAAGGCGAAACCTGTTCAACATACTTCTTCCAACAATTCCATTCCCGTGGAAACTAGCCCATGTGCACACAGGTCCGCAAGACCAATGGCACCGTGGGAACTGACCCTGAGGAGGTCAAGGCAGAAGTACACTGCTATTACACTGAATTATATCGCGAAACATCAACAAATTCACAAAAAATTAAAGAATTTATTCAAACTGCCGAGATACAAAGTACACCACCAAATTACAATATACTATCCCTTATAACATGGGGGGAGCTTTGGGAGACAATCCGCAGTGCACCACGTTGAAAATGCCCAGGGCCTGATGGGATACCCTAAAATTTTACAAAAAATATATTCAACAAATTGCCCCCTCCTATTGGCATCTATGAACAGAGCTTGTTAGAAACACGCCTATTACTAGGAGGTCATAAATCCTATGTTATAACCTTGTATAAAAAGGGTGACAAGTTGGACCTGGCCAACTGGCGCCCAATTGCACTCTCTAACACTGATACAAAAATTCTCACAAAAATTTTAGCAGCCAGATTAGGCGCAATTTCCTCTGACGTCCTGTCACCCAATCAGTTTGGGTTTATACCAGGGCGTTCAATCTGGAACAACATTCACCCTGTTGCAATTATTTGCCAATCCAAAGCAACTGGTGCCCTGGTCTTCTTGGATCAGGAAAAGGCGTATGACCGTGTTAGCTGGCCATACCTAAAAAAATGTCTGCATGCCTTCAAACTCCCACCAAGATTCATAAAATGGGCGATGCTCCTAACAGAATCTGCAACCATGGCTGTATGTGGCCCTGGATTTCTAACAAGTAAGATTAAACCACACAGAGGGCTCAAACAAGGGGACCCCCTCATCCCACTGCTATATAATTTCAGCTTTGACCCACTCCTCCGAGTAACTGACTCACGTCTCATGGGGATATCCGCACAAGGACAACCAACAGTCAAGATACTGGCCTTTGCAGATGACTGCGTAGCAGGTATAGCAAACAATGAAGATGCCCGACAGTTGGAACGCACTCTAGAGGAATACTCCAAGGTGAGCAATGCATCGCTCAATAAAAGAAAGAAAGAAATCATCCTCTTAGGCAAATACACAAACAATTGGGCCACAACATCAGAACCTCACACCAACACTCGAAGAAAAAACCCAATTATATTACCCTTTGCAACACCTCCCACCACCACTCCTGTCTGACACCTTGGAATCTGGCTAGAATCAGGGGGATATGCTAATGAGACAATGGAAAGTAACCTGTTACAACGGGTATCCAAACGCGTAGCCTCCCTCAAGGGGAGAACCCCAGGACTAACAGAACGAGTTACAGTTGCTACCTCGCTCATCCTCCCAATACTGTGGTACTAGGCCCATGTGATAGTCTTCTCACCTACCTTTATAACCTCAATTCGCGCGCTTATCCAGGGCTGGCTGTGACCTGGCTCTCACCCTCCTATACGGATGGAAACACTATTTGGCCCACGCTCAAGCGGAGGCATGGGTCTAATAGATTTTGAGAGCCACGCCAATCACATCCTAGGTACTTGGATAAAGGAAATCCTTGCTCCAGACCTCCTGCAACAACATTGGTCCAGAGCAGCAAGGACTAACTTTGCACAGGCGCTCAAATTAGCCAACCCACATAGTCCACACAGACTACTTTCATACCTTGCCAAACATCCTACTGCAATGGGTCCGCATGGAACCTCCCCTCATTTCAAACATATCCTCCAAACTATCCGCCATATGGGATGGACCATAGAGAACATGGGTACTATACAGGGAAGGGGACGACCCAGCCCCCAATTCGAACTAAGAAACCCAGAAAACCACCCCCAGAGGGATATGCTCGCAACAACCCCAAACATAGCTAGGATAGAATACCTAGATATGTTGGACATTCCCTATGATTTAACCATACAGAAAGCAATGTGGAAAATGACACACCACCCACTCCTACAGCCAAGGATAAGAGTAAACGCCTGACGATATCTGAGAAGGACCTATAGGATGGTGGACTGTTATAACTCCCTCCACAAAACATGTGCAGTATGTGGAGGGGAGGGATCCCTACATCACCGCCTAGAAACATGCCCCCTAACCAAAGCTATACGGCAGGAAGTTGCACGCCTGCTCAAGATTCAAAACGAACAGGAATTCTCAATATCAAAGAGCATCTTCGCGCTCCAGATCGAGTCACCAATCCCATCTACCCTCCGCTCCCTAATAATACCCATTGCAATGTGTACTATACACAATTGCATTAGATGCGTTCAAGGGCACGGTCCCAACCATTCATGGGATTATCAACAGATTCCATGTCCACTTACTAGAGCACTTCCAAGCCTGGCTCTATGGATATATGAGACCAAGACAGAAAAGCGCTCATATAATTATGGTTCCCACTCTGGTTCCTCCACACAGATCCTTTCCTTCACACCTTCTCCATAGTAGGGGAAACCCCCTCAGAGTAGCGCACCAACCCCCATACCTAGCAGTCTCGCTGGCAACAGGGGTAACTTGAGTACCCTGGGTTGCCTAATTTTTTTATATATTTGTTAGTTATTCTCTTAGTTTCACGTATATTTGGTAATGTCCATCCCCTGGTCAGCTTACCTCAGATAAATAAAAAGGATAGGAGATCCTCAATAGGCGCGGGTGATCACGCCTGGAATGGCCGGTGCTGCCAGCTCCCATACCTCCTCTTTATGATGAACCAGCGGGAACCTGGCCAGCTGGCTACCAGTGATGAGCTGCATAGTCACCAACCCTAGTGGGGTGCAGCGCGGGAGGTGCCATAGCCGCCCAAGAAGGTGGATGGACTCTCTGGGGCATTCTCAGATGGGTTGGTGAAGGGTCATGAGGGTGGGGCAGCGCGGGAGTGCCTGAGCCTCCCAGGAAGGGGGCAGGACTTGCCGGGGCACATGCTGAGGACACCTGGAGCTAAAGGCGAAGCCATTGGTGATTAGTTGGTAGGTTGGACACAGGACTTGTAGTGGTTGGTACGCCAATGATGGCGAAATAGCAAAGGACCACCAGTCTTCATACTGGTTGGCCTGGCACACTAGCGGAGCCCAAGGTCAATTTTGCGACAGGGTCCTTGGTAAATATTCTATGCAATCTTGTAAATGAGCAGCCGTCAGACAGGAGAACCCTTTTATCCACCACTGTCTTTGCGTACAATATCAGCTACCACTCAGCAACCATAAGAGTCCATTCCAATTGCTCTATGGATGACATCCAGCTCTGCCTGCATTGCTTTAATCCTGTGTGAAGGATACCAGCGGAGTTGAGCCCCACCACTATTTGTCTACCTTAACAGACACACTGATTAAACTCCAAACCAAGGCATATTCCACTAGTCTTGCCAAGAAGATTTGGGATCATGCAGCTGACCAAGGTAGACGCAGCAGGCTTCCACAGTTCAGGTTAGGAGAATTGGTCCTTTTCTTGATCAACATGGGTTTGGAAGAAGTAACAAGCTCTCCAGTATCTGGAGCAGACCATTTGAGATCATCGAGAAGATTGGGGTTGATGCCTACACCATTGAGGAACCCACGGGTGGTCAGATAATCAACCAAGTACATACAAAGTTCCTTCAGCCCTACAAGCAATAGGCGCTTATCATCCAGTCAAGAGGGGTAATGTCAAAATTTCAATATGAATGTATGATAAGCTAGTGTTCCGCTGGATTGTAAATTAGATGTGAAGCAAGCTCTGAGGGCGAGTAATAGGTTAGAGCAATGTGAGGTGAATTGATCAACTTAATTAAGGTTAAGCAAATCAAGGAAGTTCTGTTGAAGCCTCAATGATCAAACAAACTCTACATTGATAGCGAATAGAGAATGACTAAGCAAAATGGGTTGAATCTGTTGAAAATACTGAGGGTTAAGTGTTGAGTGTGAGAGAGAAGTTGAGGAGGTCTTTTGAAGAAGAGAAGAGAGGAAGAAAGAAGAAGGAGTAAGATCAAGTAGAAAGCGTAAGCAGAGAGGGTCTGCTGGGTATATCATATTAAATAAAGTAGCGTGTCTGGGGCGATTGCCTCAAATTTTATAAAGGTTATTACGTTTATCTGGGGACCAACGATCTCCATATCATTTGGCCGTTGCTAAACAGGATAACCCTGTGCAACTCGGTAAATGGAAACAAGTCATATCTGCCAAAAGTTTTTAATGGGAAAAAATCCAAGTATCATCTCTTGTGACTCTAGTTTGGAACCAATTTTAGTATACAGATCACCCCAGAGAACCCGCGCTTGACACCTATTATGATTTGCAGAACACATGGTGAAAAGGAATTGTTTTCTAAAACTAAAATGTTTTTGCAATTGGAAAAATATGGTGGGATATGTGTCCTCAGTAGTAAGAGTGGCCAATCATCCCTCTCCATTATATGGTGCAAAAACTTATCTTGGAAGCATGCTCATTCCTGATGAAGAAGTTTCTGGTAAAATGTTGGCGTTTTATGCTATGAATAAAAACCATTCTGTATATTTTTTGTGAACTGATAACCTTTATCCCCTTTAGGGAAAATCAGCACAACTATTATGGTGGATACAGAAGTCTCTGAGAATTTTATTGACCAAGACCTAGACGACTATCTGGAGTTGAGTTACTTGCTAGGTGGTATGTTTAGGGGAGGGGATTCCCAAGGGATTCCCATGCTGAAGGTTCTAGGTTTAGTGGATTTTAAATTGGCAATTATCATTCAGCTGACCGCTTCCAAGAAATCAAAAACCTCTTGCACCCCATTATTTTAGGAGTGGAGTAGTGGCGAAAATCTGACGTCATAACCAATTTGAAGGAAAATACCTTGTCCTTAACTTTGAATAATAGTCATATATTAGTTGTTCTCTTGTCTGAGGCTAATTCTCAGGGCGGTCTGCTCCACTGGCCCAATATATACGCTCTCAGTATCACTTCATTGTTGAAGCCCTCACTAGAGGTATCTTTACCTTCCTGTTTGGAGGGTCCGAAATTTTAGTTTTAAGCTTCATCTAATGTACTATCAGCTCATTCATAGTTTGATTGTGAGTTAAACTTACCGTAGATTTGGTGCATATATCTTCTCCCATTTACCCCTTGACAGTATGGGAGGAGATCTTTGGATGTGTGGGTCAAAAGGCAGTTAGCTAAAAGTGAAATATTTCAGCGCACCTCCCCATTATGCTCACCACTTCTCTTTGTGGAGAAAGCTGATGGTACCTTACGCCAGTGCATAGATTGTGGGAATCTCAACAACGTCACAGTCCAAGATTTGCATTCCATCCTGGTGAACACACATATTGCTCGCTATGTGGAGAAGTTTAAAGTCTTTTCTAAACTGAAATGATTGAAATGCTTTCAACTAGATCAGATCAAGAAGGGTCAGGAGTGGCTAACCGTTTTCCAAACCAGAATAAGAATTTTTCAGTTTATGGTTATGCCCTTAGGGCTTAGAAACTCCCCAGCTATCTTTCAACACCGTATAGATGCAGCTTTGGGAGACCTGCTAAATGTGTGCGTGGTGGCTTACATGGATGTTATTCTGGCATTTCCCCTAATCAAGAATCACATGCTATACACCTGTGGAAAATGGTGGGGAGTTTTAAGCAGCCAACCTTACGCTGAAAATGAGTATGTGTGAATCCCTTAAGTCCCAGGTCACCTTCCTGGGCAACGTCATGTTTGATCAAAGCCACATGATAACTCTAAAAAAGAGGTTGCAATCATGAGTGGCCCATCTTAACTTTGGTAAAGGACCTGAGGAGTTTCTTGGGGACGTGATGTTCCTTAAAATTCACACCCAATCTTTCTGAGGTGGTTGCACCATTGTACAAGACAAGTGGAGAAAAAGTTCTCCAGTGGTCCCCATTTTGCAGGATGCCTCCCAAGCGGTAAAGTGCATCCTGATGTCCACGTCTTTCCTGCGCCATGTAGATCCCATAAAAGAGTTTATTGTGGCCACTGATGCCTCCAACTTTGCCATAGTGGCAGCCTATTACAAGTAGGTAAAGATAGAATAGAGCATCTTATAAAGCATTTTTCGCAGAAAATACTTTTTTGAACTAGACTATGCTGTTTATGGCAAGTAATTATTGGCAGTGGTTGAGGCGCTGACTTATTGGAGACATCACTTTCATGGCTCATCCCAACCCTTATGCATATGTACATATCACCATGCCTTGTAATAACGTGCACCTTATGTCTTGACCCCACAGCAAACCCGCTGGCGTGAGACCCTGGCCCAATTTGTGTTTTTCTACGAGTTTACTAAGGGCAAGGAGAATGGTTTGGCAAATGCTTTTGGCTGAACCCTACACTAGCTCTTGATCCTAAGGAAGTAGAGGTATATAACACCCAATTGATGATTCCAACGGGTAAGATTGTGTCTCAACATCCCTCTCCTTGGACCCTTAAGTCAGTTTTTGCTCCTCTGGAAAATGCGAGGAAACATGATATGTTCTGAATAGTGGTCCTTTCACAGCCCTTGTCAACAGAATATACTATGGTCCTCTCCAAGAGCAAATTAAAACAGGAAGATATTACTAGAGGGTACCACGTGAAGGACGAGGTGGTTTGGTTTCAGGGAAGCCTATGAATTCCCGCCAGACCCCTTCACCTGGAAATCATCCAGTACCATCATGAAGAAATCACCGTTAGACATCCTAAAAGGCAAAACTCTAGAGCTAATTCGCCGCACTTACAATTGAAAGGATTAGCCATGCAGGAGGCTGGGTATTATAAAGAGTGCCTGGTCTGTAACCAAATAAAACTGAATTTCAAGCCCTTTACTGGGTTATTGGTACCAGTGAAAAAGGCTGAAGGGCATTAGTCTTTATTATCAGTGGATTTCATTGTAAGCTACCTGTATCTGATGACTATGATGCCATCATGGTAGTGATGGACCATTTTATGGAATTTGCCTGCTTTATTCTCTGCAGAACCATGGTAACTGTGACTGAGTTGGCTAAGCTCCTTGTGTCTCATGTCTTTGTTCTTCATGGGGTCCGCTAAGAAATAATTGGTGATTTTGGGCTCCAGTTTACCTCCATCTTTTAGGAAAAAGTTTTAATACTCTTCAGATTCGCCCCTGCCATTCAACTGCCTATCACCCCCAAAAAGATGGGCAGACTGAACTAGTTAAACAGTGCTTGGAACAGTTCCTGCGTTGTTACACTGCCGCAGATTATTTGGATTGAATTTCTCATCTCCCCTTGTCCCAATTCAGCTATAACAATGCCCAACATGCATCAATCGGTTATGTTCCCCTTTTTGCCAACTATTTCTTCAACACCGCCTTTAACATGGAGATTATTTATGGATCCAAAGTGGAAGTGGTGGTGGACTTTCTAAGACTACCAAGAAAATACACAAGGGGAGTGAAAACAAATTCAAATGCTGCAATGCAAGATTATAAGGAGAACGCCGATGGGAAAAGATGGGTGTGTCCTGCATACAAGGAAGGGAATCTCGTGATGCTGGATGCCAGAAACATCCCTATCAATCAGCCATGCAAAGAGCTGGGACAAAAGAGGTTTGGGCCCTACTCATTATCATAAAGGTAGGCCACGACTCATACCAGTCAAGTCTTCCTTCATCATTCTGGATCCTTGCCATCTTCCATTGGAGTAAGTTAACGGTGTTTGAGGGCCCTTTTGAGACTCCAGAGGCTTATCTTGTGGATGGGGCGCAAGAGTGGGAAGTGTAGAGATCTTAGCCTCACACCGAGTAAGAAGAAGGCTTGAGTACCTTGTATCCTGGAAGGGATTCAATACAGCAGTGAACAGTTGGGTACCAGCGCGACTGTACCCATGCCCAAGATCTGATTGAAGTTTTTCACGAGCATTTTCCTGAGGCTGCAGGGCCCAAGTCAAATCAAACTATTGCCACCATGAAGCTGGCCCCTACACATAAGAACTTTTCTTGGTGAAAGTCCCAGAGGGGTGGGCCCTAAAAAAGAGAGGGTAATGTCATGCTTAATGCTATAATTGAGGGGACCAACTGTAAAGATAAGGATGGATGTCAGGAGACCAAAAAGGAACAAGTTGCAAAACCTCCTTGACATAAACATACCCTGGACCAACGCTGGGTGCAAGTGAGATATGCCCAGGTTGATCCTGGGGATGTGCGTGATGCTCATTCCACTGTTACAGCAAGTGTGTTAAAGCGCACCAGCTATATTACTAATGATGACAGTTTGATTTGGTTGCTTGGAGAACAGAGTTTTAAAACCCATTCAATTTTTAATCTTATCAAGTTGTGATGAGTCCAGTTACAATCAATAACTCAAGTTCAGTAAACCTGAGCTACAGTACTCTGGATAATGGTAGGGTGCGCATATTGGTTTGCTTAGGCTTAGTATCACTTCCACTGATTGATGACTCGCTTCCCATAGTTTAAGTATGTTTCATGTGGCCAACTTTTCTCGTTGGTCAACTTACTAAATAAAATTCCCTATTAAGTTTTACACTTTTATAATACCTTAGGAAAATATGTTTGTGACCGCTTTGAGTAGGTCTCCTACAACATTGGTCATTTTATCTTGAAAAAATCACCTATAGTATCTGGTGCACCTCTGGGCTGACCTGGTCCTCTCTAAATCAAGGCACTTAAGCACCCCTTCACCAATCTCCACTTGTTTATAGACTCCTCATTGGAGTACAACCAATTTTGTTGTTTATTTGTCATCTACTAGTATATAAAACGTTGTACACCCTTGCCCTGGGTCTTTATTACTCAGGCACCCTCCGCGGTGCCCTATTCCCCTATCTTGCTAATGGCTAGTTTCCTGTCAGTGTGGTTATGCATCCTGCACCACCTCGTTGGGAACAAGAGAGTTACAGACACTCATTTGACATTAGTTGACCAGCCTTTTTATTTTGTATGCATCTTAAATATCCATGTAGGGGCTTTCTTTATGTGTAGACTGGTGTGCTGGTTGTTTGTCATGGCCACTATGGTAATCACCACAGTTCTCTCATTTAATTATGTATTGGTGCATCTTGGCATTATTATTGTGAATACCAACTGGGAAATGTCCATTCTTCCTGCTCATACCTAGTGAACTCAGACCTTTCATGATCCTATTGTCGCAATTCCCTGTATTTCATCCAAAATTTGTTCCAAAATTCAATATGCTTTTGTTTCCCTCGCATTAGAAGCTTCTTTTGATAATAATAAATTGTCTGGTTCTCGTCCACCCTTGTTTAAGGTAGATTTGCTATATTAGCTGACTCCAGAGGCTTCTGACTAGGTTTTCATGTGTTCCATGCACAGCCGCTTTGTGGAAATCAGTGGAGGATTTTAGAGCAAGTCCTGGAGCAGCGTCATCCTGAAGTGTTGTCCATCCATACCTTCCATGAATTCTTTTCTCTGCGCTAATCTGGCTGCACATTTATTTCATTTTTTGAATAAACTTTAAGATAAAGCATATGCCATAACTTTTCCTGATTTCATTAAAACATCATTTCTCCATTCCACCTTGAACCTCTCTGCAAGAACTTCTATATTTTGGCAATTGCCCCCTCTCAACTTCTACCAACTGAGTGAAGCTTTTGGGGCGATTTTCCCGTCTTAACCTGTGAATAGCAGGTAATTTGGCCGTCATTGTTTCACCCAAGGGTGGCTTTATAGATACAGGCTTGAAAATTTGCCCGCACCTCTCAAAAAGAAGAAATCTTATCCTTCCATTCCTTCATGTTCTGCCAAATTTTAAAGGCGAGCAGGGATCTAGCCCATAGTTTAGATTAGATGTTTTAGTCAATTCAACTTTGATAATGTCATCTGCAGCTGTTTCTATAAATATGGCGCCAACAACTATTGTGTCTCCTTGAATGGGGAAGAGTCCTCATTTTGGTGGAATTTAAGGGTCTGAGAGAGTTTAGCCCCAAATTTAACAAAAACAAATCAACAAAAAAATGTTTGTTCTTTGCACCACATTTCCATGGTGCAGGCTGAAACTTCAAAAAAAGAGCCTGGTGGTGATGGCCTTGGATAACAATGTATAACTGGCCACTGAATCTGTCATGGGGTCATTAATGCCCAAAAACGCGTTTTATAATGCAATTTCTCTTAATTAAAATAGCAAAAAATCATCTCTTGGAACTCTAGCATGGAACCCAATTTATGCATACCAGGTTGCCCTAGAGAACCCGCTCTTGGTCTCTACCATAATTTGCAGAACACAGGTTGTGGAAAAGGAATTGTTTTTAATACACAAAAATGTTTTTGCAATTGGAAAAAATATGATGGGATATGTGACCTCAGTAGTAAGAGTGGCCAATTATACCTCTCCATTATATGATGCAAAAATTTATCTTGAAGGCATGCTTATGTCTGATGAAGGGCTTTTTGGTGAGGGTTGGCGTTATCTGCTATGAATAAAAAACATGCTGGAGACTTTTTGTTAAAAGCTAACCTTTCATCCCCTTTAGGAAAACTCAGCTCAACTATTATGGTGGAAATAGGAACCTCTGAGAATTTTATTGACCAAGACCTAGCCGACTATCTGAAGTTGAGTTACTTGCTAGGTGGTATGTTTAGGGGAGGGGATTCCCAAGGGATTCCCACGCTGAAAGTTCATAGGATAGTGGATTATCAAGTTGGAAAATATCATTTAGCTGACCGCTTTTAAGAAATCAAGAGCCTCTTGAACTTCACTATTTTGGGAGTGGAGTGGTAGCGAAAATTTGACATCAGAACCAACATGAAAGACAATAGCTTATCAATAACTTTAAAGAATGGCATGAATTAGTTATCCTTATGTCTGAAGCGGACTCTCAGGGCAATTTTTCCAATGCCCTAAGGTCAAAACCCTCAATCTAGCTCCCCTGCTGAAGCCCTTTTTGAAGTTACCTTTACAATACTGTTTGGATGGGCTGGAATCTTCGTTTGATGCAGCTTCAGCCAATATACTACCAGCTCATTCAGAGTTTGATTGCAGGTTCAAACTCACTAATGTTTTGGTGTATATATCTTTTCCCATTTATCCCATGACTTTATGGGGGAAAGCAGCTTTGGATGTGTGGGTCAAAGAGCATTTAGCTAAAGGCGCAATAAGTCAGTGTACCTCTCTCTCGCATGCTCCTCACTTCACTTTGTGGTGAAAGCCAATGGTACTTTATGCCCTTATGTAGATTATAAGAACCTAAGAAACGTCACAGTAGATATTTTCCTTCCATTCTAGAGATGTAAGTCCCGGGGAACATCCTCTGTGTGTCAATCAAGCCATTTTCCCATTTCCAAGCAAGAAGGCACTGAAGAGGATGGCTGTACCCCTCGTTACTCAGGGCGATCTCGCTCACATGGTAGACGAGCGCTGGGTAACATCCCTCCCACTTCAGATACCACTCCTGGTACCCACACTATCCTTGGTAGAACTGCTACAGGGTATCAATGAAATCTGTGCCAAGATTGCCAAAATGAAATCAATTTGTAACCAATTTGAGAGGCAATCAGCCCAATGCTTGGATTTTAAATGGTCAAAAAGGTATGAAGACTGATTTATTGGCCAGAATGCCTGACAGTTGCAATTTGGTTAAAATGACAATTGGAAAAATCTCCCCCTCCCAAATCCATCGGGCATCACCCCCAATGGTCAGATAATAGCATCAGACACCATTGACAAGGTTCTGAAGCTTCCTGCTGACAAATTGGGTGTTGTGCCTGATGCAATGCCACAGACCAAACGAATGGTCCAGCAACTGAGCATGGGTGGGTTGGGCGTCCCAAACCCGTTCCCAACCAAATGGGCCCACCCCTATGTGGGGTGGCCTTGGGGGATTCCGCTGCTCATCAGGCTAAACGCCATCTCACCAACTGTCAGAAATGTAGCTGAGCCTTGGTTTGGACATTTGAGGTTGAACCAACAGTGACTCAACCCGCTGCCAAATTTTTTGATGTCAGTTTCCATGGAACTAACCTGCCCATTCCCAAATAATTCGCTGGTTAGGTCGAATTTGCAGGACCTATCCCAGCTTGTTTTTCCCCCAAATGACTACTATTTAATCAGTTGCATCGCACTGAGAAAAATTGTTGGTCAATTTTTCTTCCTTAAATTTTCCATTCTAACAACCTTCCCCAAAATTTAGTTTTTATATGTTGAAATTAAGCCGCCTTATCTGCTGACTCTTGTACCCCTAGGGATTAACAGCCGTGTGCATCTGGTACTTTATTTTGTGCCTATATGAAATTCTGTCACACCAGCAGATATTGGAGGAACTCCTTTATAGTTCCATATTTGTCATATCATCAGCAGTGCCTTGGGCATTCTAATTTGCCATTAGGGTGCTATGGCACCCTGGCTGGCAGGCCAGTCTACTTTTTACTTGCTGTTCGCCTGACAGGAGGGCTCACATATTGCTTGCTATGTGGAGAAGGCTATAGTCTTCTCCAAAATGGATTTTTAGATGCATTCAATTAAATTTATATCAAGAAGGACTAGGAGTGTCTCACTGCTTTCTGAACCAGAAAAGGATTTTCAGTTTTGAGTTATGCCTTTTGGGCTTAAAAATTCAGCTGCTATTTTCCAACGTCATATAGATGCGGCCTTGGGAACCTGTTGGGTCTATGTGCGGTGGCTGTCATGGTTGAATGACATGATAGTGGGAACCAACCCCAAGGATAAGGCTGGACAACAGAAGGCCTAGAAGGTGAAACTTCAGGCTCTTCCTGACCTTAAGCACACATTAGACTAACGCTGGGTATAAGCCAAATATGCCTGGGTTGATACCAATGAGGTGCAAAACGCCCAGCCCTTTGTGTAGGCCCATGCGTTAAAATGGACAATCTACATAAGAAATGAAGACGGTTCAAGTTAGTTAATTGGAGAATGAGGTTTCAAATCCCGTTCAAGTTTATAATCTTTAGTTTAAGTAGAATACAGCTTCAATTGATCACTCAAGTGAAGACACTTTCAGTGATTCTACCAAATTGGATGGGAGCATTTGCCTATTGGAGAATCAGGGCTTGGGCCCACTTCCACAGACCCATATTTACCCCAACTCAGTTTAAATATGTTTTTGCAGCCAACACTCCTTGTTGATCGACTTTTCACAAATAAACTTACCCGTTTTTTTACGTTTTCTTATAGTTCCTTGGGCAAACTTGGGTTCAGACTTCTTCGAGGAGGCCTTTAACTATATTAGCCACTACATACTATCCCAATTTATGAAAATTTCAGGTGCTCCCTTGGGCCGCTCAGTTTCCCTCCATATCGAGGCACCCAAGCTTCCTGGTACCTATTTACACTTGATTATGGACTCACCTCTGGGGTCCACTCAAGCTGTGTTGTTTCTCGCTTACCTGGTACTGAATAACACGCTCTACACCCTTGCCTTGAGTCCCTTTTGTACAGGCATCATTTGAGGTGCCTTAGACCCATTCTCTAAAGGCTAGTTCCTTAGCAGTGTGGGGTTGCATCCCACACACACCTTTATGGGAATGAAAGAGTTACAGACACTCTCTTGACATTAGTCAACCAACCCTTTTATTATATGTGCATGAGAATTATCCATGCGGGACTTTCATTTTGTGAAAACCGGGTGCGCTGGCTATATGTCACTGTCACGAGGGTGCTCACCACAGTCTCTTGTTTGGTTTTGTTTTGGTATGTCTCCGCATTATTCTTGCAACTACCAATTGGGAAGTGCCCACCCTTCCTGATTGTACGTGGTAGTCTCGGACTTTTTGCAATCCTGTTATCACGATTCCCCGCCTTCCTCCCAAGACTTAACCAAAAATTCAACAGGCTTTGGCTTCCCTTGAGCCAAAACCCTCCTTGGGTAATAATAATTTGTCCGGTTCACGTCCACTTTTGCAGGGAGTGGATCTGTTGTACCAGCTGTCTCCAGATGCAGCTGACTTGGTTTTTGCAGTGTTCTGCGCTCATCCACTCTTGTGGCAATCAGTGGAGGGCTTGGAGCAAGTACTGGAGCAAAGTTGTCCTGATGGAGCAACCATCCATTCCTTCTATGAGTTCTTTTCGCTGCATCAAGTGGGTCAGCCAGTGAAAGTATATTTAAATGAATTATGCAAAAAAGCCTAAACTTTATCATTGCCTGACAAAGTTAAAATGTCATTTCTCCACTTAACCTTGGACATATCTTTGCAAAACTCCCTGATTTGGCAGTCACCCCCTGTAAGTTCAGGGGAACGTCCCCTGTGTTTTGATTGGGACCTCTTCCCATTCCCAAGCAAAAAGGCTCTGAAGAGGGTGGCAGTACCTCTCATCACCCAGGGTGATCTCGCCCACATGGTAGATGAGCACTGGGTAACAGCCCTTCCTCTTCAAATCCCTCCCCCAGTGCCCACATTCACCTCTCCTGAACTTGTACACCTGATCAGGAAAATTTGTGTCAAAATTTCCAAAATGAAGTCAATCAGTACAAAAATGAGTGTAAATGAGCCCAATGATTGGGATCCACATAGTTGAAAAGGAATGAAGGTTGACTCATTGCCCAGAATCGCCAACAGTTTTGATTTGTTCAACACCTAGATCATCAAATTTAACCCCCTCTCAAAATTGTCAGGATGCTCCCCAATGTGCAGGTAGCAGCATTGGACACTATTGATGACAGTTTGAAGCTCCCTTCTAGCCAATTGGGCATTGCAGCTGATGCAACGATTTTAACCAAATGAATGGGCCAGCGGCTGGGCATGGGCAGGTTGGGCATCCTGAACCCATTCCCAACCAATTGGGACTGCCCCTATGTGGGGTAGCCTTGGGGGATTCCAGCTGCTCATTGGGCTAAATTCTGTCATGCCAACTGCCATAAACGCAGTCAAGTTTTGGTTCAGGCATTCAGTGTTGAACCAACAGCGACTTGGCCTGCCGCAAAATCCTTTGATGTCAGTTCTCAGTGAACTTATCTGTTCCCCATTCCTGAATAATTTTCCAGTTAGGTCAAATTTAAGGACCTGATCCCAGCTTGTTTCCTCTCTAATTAACCACTATTTAATCAGCTGCATCATACTGAGAAAATTGTTGGTATAATTTAACTCTTTAAATATTTTCATCTAAAAACCCTTCCCCAAAAATTTAGTTTTTTATGGTGAGAATTAAACTGCCTTTTCTGCCAATGAGTATAAACCCCTCAGGGTTAACAGCCATATTTGTCTGGTATTCTATTATGTGCCTGTATAAAGTTCTGGCTCACTAGCAGTTATGGGTGAAGCTCCTTTCAAGTATCATATCCGTCATACCAGCAGCAGTGCCTTTGGCACTCTGGTTTGCCGTTCAGGTGCTCTGGCACCTAGGCTGGCAGGCCAGTCTAATTCTTACTTGCTGTTTGCCTGACAACCCCCTTCCAACTTTGATCATCTTAATGAAGCCCTTTGGGGTAGTTTCCCCTCCCCAACCTGGAAGGGGCAATGTAATTTGGCCATCATGGGTTCACCTGGATTGAACCCTATAAATTCAGAAGCCAAAAAGTCACATGCGTCTCTCAAAATGAAGGAATCTTATCCTTCTAAACCTTCAACTTCTTCTAAATTTGAAGCTGAACAAGGGTCTAGTCCCAAGAATAAGTTAATGGTTCTAGATGATTCCACCGAGATGATGTCACCCATGGCCACCCCTATAAATACCACATCTGCGACTAGTAATATTTCCTTTATATGTGATGCGCTTCCCTCTGATTCCCTCCCCTTTTGGCGGAAATCAAGGGTCTGGGTGAGTCTATATCCAAATTTATCCAAAAACTGAAACGAGTATAATGGGTTTCCTTTGCACTGCGTTTCTGTGATGCAAGTTGAAGCATTGACATTGGTCTTGGGGGTGATGGCCCTGGATAATGATGTACAGTAGGCCCTCAGAGCAGGTATGGGGTCATTGGAACATGAAAACGCGCTTTATCATGGAAACGTTATATTCCAAATCGAGCCGTTTATTAGCTCTTACAGCTTGGATGAGGACCCTATACCTGTATATCAGATTATTCCTGAGAACCCTCGTCTAACACCTACCATTTTCCAGGGCACTCAGGAGGTGGAAAAAGAGCTTCGTTTTAAATATGATAAAGTATATGCACCTGCAGAGAATGGGGTGGGATATGTGGCCTCAGTAGTGAGAGTTGCCAACCGTCCTTTCCTCTTCTATGATTCCAAACATACCCTTATGGCTTTCTCAATCCTGAGGAAGAATTTTTAGGTGAGGTGGTGGCGTTTTCTTCTTTGAATAAATCCCATTCTGGATACTTTTATTGACCGCTACCCTTACATCCCCTTTGGAAAGGTTCAACACAACTATCTTAGTGGATACCGGGACCACTAAAAATTTTATGGACCAAGACCTTGCTGTCATGTGAACATGGCATAATAGTGGGTTCAACCCCAAAGACAAGGCTGGGCGCCTGGAGGCCCAGAAGGTGAAGTTGCAGGCCCTTCCTGACCTGAAGAACACCTTGGACAAACGCTGGGTCCATGCAAAATATGCTCAGGTTGGGACCAGTGGTGCGCCAAATGCCCAGCCCCTGACAGCAGGCCAAGCGTTAAAACGAACTATCTACCAAATTAAGGTGGATGGTTCGATTCACTTAGTTTCAGAAAAAGGGTTTAAAACCCATTCTTGCTATGAAATAACACGCTCTGGTCAAATCCAACTTCAGTTGATAACTCAAGTGAATTCAGTCTCAGCCTATTTTACTAACTCTGATGGAAGTATCACCCTATTGGCGAGTTGCTGCTTGGGCCCACTGCGGCATAACCCCAATTTCCCCGTCTGAGCTTAAATACATTTTCCCCTGACCAACATTCCTTGTTGGTTGACTTTTCAAAATAAACCTATACCCCATTTTAAGTTATTTTTAATTTTATGATATTCTGAACGCTCCTGTGCGCAAACCTCTTTGAGGAGGTCTTGCACTCCTTTACACTTGCTATTGCAAGTACCATGCAGCTCTCCCCTCATTCACCGTTTGTCCGCTCAGGATCCCTCTAACCTGGGTCGCTTAACCCTGTCCGCTATGTGCACCGCGTCGCCCTTATATGGGCTTTTATTGTAAAATTCACCCTTCTATGCCTAAGTGGTTATTGCTACAGCACCCTCTGCTGGGCTCTAATCATAGTGGCCCTAAATGCTAGTTCCCTGGCGTTGGTCTGGTGCACCAAGCACTGCCACACTGGGAACGGGAGAGTTATAGACACTCTCCTTACACTTTCTGACTACCTTAAGTTGAGTTGCTCTCCAGGTGGTATGGTTAGAGGTGGGGCTTCTCATGGTTCCCCAAGCTGAAAATCATGGGGTTAGTGGATTACCAGGTGGGCTCCTATCTTCTGTCCAACCACTTTCAAGCTATCAAAAACCTATTGTACCCCATCATTTTTGGTGTAGAGTGGTGGGGAAAGTTTGACGTCAGGAATAATTTGAAAAAACACCCTATCTTTGTCCTTGTTGAATGGTCACCAGTTGATTGTTCCTTTGTCTGATGCACACTTTCATGGCAAACTGCCCCATTAGCCAAATATTCACACTATTACACTTGCCCCTTTGTTAAAGCCTTCAGTGGAGATTCCCCGACTGTCCTGTTTGGAAGGGTTGGAATCTTCATTTTATGCAGCTTCAGCTAACGCACTACCTGATCATTCTGAGTTCAATTGTGAGTTCAAGCTCACTGTGTATCTGGTGCGTATATCTTCCCCCATTTACCCATTGACTGTCCAGGAGGAAGAGGCTTTAATTGTGCGGGTGAAGGAACAGCTAGCCAAAGGTGCAATCTTTCAGCATGCCTCCCCTGTCTTCTCCCCGCTTCTCTTTGTGGAGAAGGCCGATGGAACTTTATGCCCTTGTGTAGATTATGGGGATTTAAACGTTGTTACTCTACCAGACCTTCATCCCTTCTCTTTAGATTCGCAGATTGCGCGTTATGTAGAGAAGGCAAAATTCTTCTCCAAGTTGGATTGCCTCAATGCGTTCAATCAGATCCAGGTAAAGAAGGGCAGGAGTGGTTAACCGCATTCTTCACCAGAAATTTTTTTCTTGTTTCAGGTCATTCTCTTTGGCTTAAGAATGTCCCTGCCATCTTTCAATACCGCATTGATGCTGCGTTGAGGGACTTGTTGGGGGTATGCGCGGTTGTCTACATGGATGATATCCTGGCGTTTTCCCCTGATCAGGAGTCTCATGCAGTACACCTTCAGAAAGTGATAGAGAGGTTGAGGGCCGCCCGCCTTATGCTAAAGATCAGTAAATGTGAATTCTTCTTGTACCAGGTCACTTTTCTGGGCAGCGTTGTGTTCGACCAAGGCCATATGATAACTCCAGATAAGGAGAAGGCCATTCGTGAGTGGCCCACTACAATCTCAGTCAAGGAATTGAGGAGCTTTTTGGGGACATGTACATATCTCAAGAAGTTCACAACCAATCTCTCTGAGGTGGCAGCACCCTTATATAAGGCTAGCGGTGCCAGGGTGCTTCAGTGGTCCCCTGTTTTTGAAAATGCTTTCCAAGCAGTGAAGTGCACCCTGTTATCAACGTCCATCCTTCGCCATGTCGACCCTGCAAAGGAGTTCATTTTGTCTACTGATGCTTCCAGCTTTGCCATAGCGGCTGCCTTGTTACAAGTGGGCGAAGATGGGACTGAGCATCCGGTGGGATATTTTTCTAGGAAAATGTCTCTGCCTGAGTTGAACTACGCCATTTATGACAAGAAGTTATTAGAAGTGGTGGAGGTGCTGACTTATTGGCTTCACCACATACATGGCTCCTCTTAACCTTTCCATGTACATACAGACCACTGGGCCTTGCTGTACTACCGCGCTCCTCATGTACTAACTCCACGGCATAACCGTTGGCATGAGACGCTTGCCCAATTTGCATTTTCCTATGAGTTCACCAAGGGCAAGGATAATGGTTTGGCAGATGCTTTAAGCCACAACCCTGCTTTGGCTTCCAATCCAAAGGAGGTAGAAATTTATAATACCCAGTTGATGATTCCACCAAGTAAGATTCTGCCTAAACTTCCCGATTCCATGGCCAACACACCAGCGCTCACACCTCTGGAAAACGCAGAAGAATATAGTTTGTTCAGAAAGGTAGTTCTTTCTCAGTCGCTATCAGCCAAATATACTATGGTTCTTGCTAAGAGCGCTATGAATAAGAAGGATTTATCCAGGGTTTATCACGTAAAGGATGAGATGGTGTGGTTTCAGGGGCGCCTATAGGTTTCTGCTGGACCACTGCACCTGGTTTCATATGGGACCATAATGATGGAATCACCGTTGGTCATCCTGGGAAAGAAAAGACCTTGGAGTTGATACGATGCACTTACAATTAGAAGTTTTTGCCTGCTCAGATATGATGGTATCGTAAAGAGTGCCTGATCTGCAATCAGGTGAAACCCAATCTTCAACCGTTAGCAGGCTTGTTGGTACCAGTACAAAAGGCGGAAGGTCCTTGGACCTCCCTATCGGTGGATTTCATTGTGTAATTACCTGTTTCTGATGGTTATGATACTATCATGGTAGTGGTGTACTACTTTACAAAGTTCGCCCACTTTATTCCTTGCAGAACTACAGTAACCTCTGCTAAGATGGAAAGGCTCTTCATCACACATGTGTTTGCGCTTCATGGGGTTATTAAATAATCATTAGTGACTGGAGACCCCAGTTCACCTCTGTCTTTTGGGATTAGTTGTGTAATATCTTCAAATTCACCCCTGTCATTCAACTGCCTATCATCCCTATCAGATTGGCAGACTGAACTAGTAACCCAGTGCTTAGAACAGTTTCTCCAGTGTTACACCGCCGCAGATCATTCATATTGGGTTTCTTACCTTCCTATGGCCCAGTTTATCTACAACAACACTTTGCACTCTTCAATTGGTTGTTCCCCCTTTTTTGATAACTATGGCTTTAATCCGTGCCTTTAACATGGAGCACAGCTGTTGTTCCAAATTAGAAGCGGTGGTGGACTTTGATAAGCCCATCAAGAAGGTCCACCAGGGGGTTTCCACAAGTTTGGAGGCGGCTATGCTAGTTTATAAGTAGAACGCTGATGGTAAGCACTGAGTGGGTCCAGCGTACAAGAAAGGGGATCTCGTTATGCTTGATGCTCATAACATTCCTACCAAAAAGCCATGCAAAAAGCTGGGTCCAAAGAGGATTGGTCCTTACTGTGTTGTTAGAAAGGTGGGTCATGTCTCATACCAGTTGGATTTTCCCTCTGCATTTAAAAATTTCTTCTCTGCTTTTCATGAGAGCAATTTGACATTGTTCAAGGGCCCCCCACCTGAGACTCTCAAGGCTTATCTTGTGGATGGGGCGTCAGAGTGGGAAGTGGAGGATATAGTAGCCTCCCTCCATGTTAAAGGGCGTCTTGAGTACCTGGTATCCTGAAAGGGGTTTGATGCAGCTGAGAACAGTTAGGTGCCAGCACATGACTGTGTACATCCCAAGACCTGATCAAATCATTCTATAATTGTTTTCCTGAGGCTGCAGGATCAAAGTCCAAGCCAGCCGTCACTGCTATGAAGTTTTCACCTGCACATAAGAACTTCTCCTTAGTGAATGCCCCTGGAGGGGGTGGAGCCTAAGAAGGAGGAGAAGTAATGTCATGGTTGAACGACTTGATAGTGGGAACCAACCCCAAGGATAAGGCTGGGCAACAGAAGGCCTAGAAGGTGAAACTTCAGGCTCTTCCTGGCCTTAAGCACACATTAGACCAACGCTGGTATGAGCCAAATATGCCCAGGTTGGTACTAATGAGGGAGTAAAACGCCCAGCCCATATGTTGGCCCAGGCATAAAAATGGATGATCTACATAACAAATAAAGACGGTTCAATTTGGTTAATTGGATCATGAGGTTTCATGTCCCATTTGAGTTTAAAATAAATTATGAGTTTATGTAGAATACAGCTTCAATTGATCACTTGAGTGAAGACATTTTCTTTGATTCTACCAAACTGGATGGGAGCATTTGCCTATTGGAGAATCAGGGCTTGGGCCCACTTCCACAGACCCATAATTACCCCAACTTAGTTTAACATGTTTTTCACTACCAACACTCCTTGTTGGTCAACTTTTCACAAATGAACTTACCCATTTTTTTACTTTTTTTCTTTATGGTTCCTTGGGAAAACCTGGATGCAGACCTCTTTGAGTAGGTCTCCAACTACGTTGGCCACTACATACTATCACAAATAATGAAAGTTTCAGATGCTCCCTTGGGCCGCACAAATTCCCTCCAGATCGAGGCACCCAAGCCTCCTGGCACCTATTTACACTTGATTATGGACTCACCTCTGGGGTCCACTCAAGCTGTGTTGTTTCTATCTTACCTGGTACTGATTAACACGCTCTACACCCTTGCCTTGAGTCCCTTTTGTACAGGCGCCATTCAAGTTGTCTTGTTTCCCATTCTCCTAATAGCTAGTTCCCTATCAGTGTGAGTTTGCATCCCACACCACCTTTCTGGGAATGAAAGAGTTACAGACACTCACTTGACAGTGGCCTACATGGATAATTTTCTGGTGTTTTCCCTAATCAAAAGTCCTATGCAATACATCTGTGGTGTAACAGTCAAGCTTTACTCAATCATTGCATTTCAACTCATATTCAGATTTTTTAATAGGAATCAGATTTCTTTTAAAAAATTACATTTGGTTTGTTTATTTCAGGCGCTGGATTGTGCCTCACCCAAGTTGTAGATTAGGCAGGTGTGAGCCTAATCAATAACTCAGGTGAGGCCCCCAAAGTGCTGCCTTTCTAAGGCATACCTGCCCATTCCAAAGTTGACTTTGGAATTTTTACCCTACCATCTCCCTTCCCTGGGGAGCATTGTCAGTTGCTCCCCAGATGAGCTCTTGTCAGTTTTCCATTTTATTTTCCTGAATAAAATAAAGGTAGTTTTGGGGTTTTCATACCTCGCTTACCTGTTGGTCTTTTCCCCCGTTGAGGAGTTTTTTGTATAGGTTGGTTTTAGACCAACTCCCCCAGAGGACTTAATATAACCAACCAATAGTAGGTGAATGTTTGGCGCTGTCAGTGCCCCAAACCTCTCCCTCTTCAGTTAGGCTCCTTCAGTTGACTGTCATTGCACTGAAGAATTGTTTTATATGGTGTTTGGAACCGGGGCTTTTCTAACTGTTACATGTGGCAAGTGGTAAAGAGTTTAAGAGCTGCCAACCTTACGCTGAAAATGAGTAAGTATGAATTCTTTAAGTCCCAGGTCACCTTCCTGGGCAACGTCATGTTCGATCAAGGCCAAACTATATCTCCATACAAGTAGATAGCAATAATGAGTGGCCCACCCAAACTTTGGTCAAGGAATTAAGTTGTTCCTTGGTATTGTACATTCCTTCAGAAATTTACACCAAATATTTCTGAGATAGCGTTACCATTGTACAAGGCAAGTGGAGCAAAAGTGCTCCAGTAGTCCCTCATTTTTCAAGGTACCTTCCAAGCGGTAATGTGCACCCTTTTGTCCACGTCTGTCCTGAACCATGTAGATCCCATAAAAAAGTTTATTGTGGCCACTGATACCTCCAACTTTGTCATAGTAGCATCCCTATTACAAGTAGGAAAAGGTGGAATAGAGCATCTGGTGGTATGTTTTTCCAGAAAGATGTCTCTGCCTGGATTAAACTATGCCATTTATGATAAAGAGTTATTATCAGTGGTTGAGGTGCTTAACTATTGGTATCATCACTTGCATGGCTCATCCCAACCCTTCTGCATATGTATAGATCACCATGCCTTGTTTTACTACTTTGCATCGCATGTCATGACCCCATGACAAACCCGCTAGCATGAGATCCTGGCACAATTTGTGTTTACTTATGTGTTTACAAAGGGTAAAGAAAATGGCTTGCATATATTTTGAGCTGAAACCCTGCACTAGCTCCTGATCTTAAGAAGGTAGAGGTACAAAACACCCACTTGATGATTTCACCAGGTAAGATTGTGTCCCAACATCCCTCTCCTTTGACCCATGGGTCAGCGTTTGCTTCTCTGGAAAATGTGGAGGAATATGTTATGTTCTGAAAAATGGTCCTTTAATATCCCTTGTCATCAAAATTTACTATGGTTGTCACCAAGAGCAAGTTAAATCAGGAAGGTATTACTAGAGGGTACACATGAAGTATGAGCTGGTGTGGTTTCATGGATGCTTATGGGTTTTCACTGGACCCCTTCATCTGGGTATCATCCAGGACCATTATGAAGGAATCACCGTTAGACATCCTAAAAAGACAAAAACTCTAGAGATAATTTACTGCACAAACAAATTGGAAGGGATTATCCATGCAGGTAGCTGGGTATTATAAAGATTGCCTGATCTGTAAAAAAAAACCAAATTTTCAACCCCTCACAGGGTTGTTGGTACCAACTTAAAAGGCTGAAGGGCCTTGGACTTTATATTGGTTAATTTCATTGTAAGCTACCTGCATCTGATGGCTATGATGCCATCACGGTAGTGGTGGACCATTTTACAAAGTTTGCCCACTTTGTTTCTTCAGAACCACTGTAACCTTGGTTGAGATGGTTAAGATTCTTGTATCTCATGGGTTTGCTATTCACAGGGTCCCCAGGGAATAATTGGTATTTGGGGCCCCAGTTTACCTCCAACTTTTGGGAAGAGTTGTGTAAAACTCTTCAGATTCACCCCAGTTGTTTAACTGCCTATCACCCCCAATCAGATGGGCAGACTGAATGAGTGAACCAGAGCTTAGAACTTTTCCTGCGGTGTTACACTGCCGCAGATTATTTGGATTGGGTTTTACATCTCCCCATGTCCCAATTCTGCTATAACAAAGCCCAACATGCATCATATGGTTGTTCCCCTTTTTTGCCAACTATGTCTTCAACTCCACCTTCAACACGGAGCCCAGTTATGGATCCAAGGTGGAAGCGGTGGTAAACTTTGCTAAGACTAACAAGAAGGTATAATGGGGTGAGCACATGTTTGGACGGTGCTATACAAGCTTTTAAGGAGAACGCCGATGGGAAAAGATGGGTGTGTCCTGCATACAAGAAAGGGAATCTCGTGATGCTGGATGCCAGAAACATCCCTATCAATCAGCCATGCAAAGAGCTGGGACAAAAGAGGTTTGGGCCCTACTCATTATCATAAAGGTAGGCCACGACTCATACCAGTTAAGTCTTCCTTCATCATTCTGGATCCTTGCCATCTTCCATTGGAGTAAGTTAACGGTGTTTGAGGGCCCTTTTGAGACTCCAGAGGCTTATCTTGTGGATGGGGCGCAAGAGTGGGAAGTGTAGGAGATCTTAGCCTCACATCGAGTAAGAAGAAGGCTTGAGTACCTTGTATCCTGGAAGGGATTCAATACAGCAGTGAACAGTTGGGTACCAGCGCGACTGTACCCATGCCCAAGATCTGATTGAAGTTTTTCACGAGCATTTCCCTGAGGCTGCAGGGCCCAAGTCAAATCCAAACTATTGCCACCATGAAGCTGGCCCCTACACATAAGAACTTTTCTTGGTGAAAGCTCCTGGATGGGGTGGGCCCTAAAAAGAGAGGGTAATGTCATGCTTAATGATATAATTGAGGGGACCAACTGTAAAGATAAGGATGGATGTCAGGAGACCAAAAAGGAACAAGTTGCAAAACCTCCTTGACATAAACATACCTTGGACCAACGCTGGGTGCAAGTGAGAAATGCCCAGGTTGATCCTGGGGATGTGCGTGATGCTCATTCCACTGTTACAGCAAGTGTGTTAAAATGCACCAGCTATATTAATAATGATGACAGGTTGATTTAGTTACTTGTAGAACAGGGTTTCAAACCCATTTCTTTTTTTATTATATCAAATTGTGATGAGTTCATTTACATTTAATAACTCAAGTTCAGTTAATCTGAGCTGCAATACTCTGGCCAATGGTAGGGTGCGCCTATTGGTTTGCTTAGTCTTAGCATCACTTCCTCTGATTGATGACTCATCTCCCATTGTTTAACTATGTTTCATGAGACCAACTTTTCTCGTTGGTCAACTTCCTAATAAAATTTCCTGTTAAGTTTTATGCTTTTTATAGTACCTTGGGAAAATATATTCATGACCTCCTTAAATAGGTCTTCTATAGCATTGGCCATTTTTCTTGACAGAATTACCTATAGTATCTGTTGCACCTCTGGGCTGACCTGGTCCCCTCTAGATCAAGGCACCCAAGCACCCCTTCGCTAATCTCACTTGGTTATAGACTGCCCATTGGAGTACAACCAGTTTTGTTGTTTATTTGTCATCTACTAGTATATAACACGTTGTACACCCTTGCCCTGGGTCTTTTTTACTCAGGCACCCTCCGCGGTGCCCTATTCCCTATCTTGCTAATGGCTAGTTTCCTGTCAGTGTGGTTATGCATCCTGCACCACCTCGTTGGGAACAAGAGAGTTACAGACACTCATTTGACATTAGTTGACCAAACTTTCTATTTTATATGCATTTTAAATATCCATGTGGGGTTTTCTTTATATGCAAACTGGTGTGCTGGTTGTTTGTCATGGCACTATGGTACTCACCACAGTCTTCTCATTTAGTTATGTATTGGTGCATCTTGGCATTATTATTGTGACTACTAACTGGGAAGTGCCCATCCTTCCTGCTCATACCTAGTGAACTCAGACCTTTCATTATCCTATTGTCGCAATTCCCTGTATTTCATCCAAAATTTGTTCCAAAATTCAATATGCTTTTGTTTCCCTCGCATTAGAAGCTTCTTTTGATAATAATAAATTGTCTGGTTCTCGTCCACCCTTGTTTAAGGTAGATTTGCTATATTAGCTGACTCCAGAGGCTTCTGACTAGGTTTTCATGTGTTCCATGCACAGCCGCTTTTGTGGAAATCAGTGGAGGATTTTAGAGCAAGTCCTGGAGCCGCGTCATCCTGAAGTGTTGTCCATCCATACCTTCCATGAATTCTTTTCTCTGCGCTAATCTGGCTGCACATTTATTTCATATTTGAATAAACTTTAAGATAAAGCATATTCCACTACTTTTCCTGATTTCATTAAAACGTCATTTCTCCATTCCACCTTGAACCTCTCTGCAAAAAATTCTATAATTTGGCAATTGCCCCCTCCCAACTTCTACCAACTGAGTGAAGCTTTTTAGGGCGATTTTGCCGCCTTAACCTGTGAAGAGTAGGTAATTTGGCTGTCATTGTTTCACCCAGGGTGGCTTTATAGATACAGGCTTGAAAAGTTGCCCGCATCTCATAAAAGAAGGAATCTCATCCTTTCATTACTTCAAGTTCTGCCAAATTTTAAGGCGAGCAGGGATCTAGCTGTTGAAGATTTGGGCTTCGCCTGATGGATGGTTCATTGTTTGGTGGAAACTGCAGCTTAAGCGTCTATTATGTGAGGACAATTGACAGGATGGTGCTTTATATTTATGATATAGCTTTTTGGTAATACTTTTAATTGTATACCCATTCATTTCACTTGGACGATGGCACGCTGCCCTGATCCTACTGATTCCAAGTGAAAATCAACTTTAATATAAAATAAAGTGATAACGCAAAAAGTTTATGAGATAAATTAGAAACTTAATCCAGAAGTTTAAGGATAACTTTATTAGTGTAAATGCAAGATTTATTTATAAACTTTGATGTTAACTACATCTTACCCATGACGCCTTACTTTCAGTGGCCCTTGGCCACATAAAAAGTTTGTAAGGATGTCTACAAATACTTTGACTCAAGCATAATGCTCAGCCTCAGAGTCATAGTAAACACCATCATCATCCTTGAGATGGCATTTTGTCATATCTTCAAAATAGCTGAACTTATTCATTTTTATGTGCAATTGGCAGCAGATACCAAGGCGATTCGTATCACTAATTAGTAATTAATTTGATCAAAAACTTGACCAACATTAAAACTAATTTTGACATAGACCAACAAAGCCCACGTGCCTGAGTCATTAAATCAAAACTTAAATTTAAGTTCAACCTAACCAACAAAGCCCTCAAGCCCATGTCATCATAGTTGAATATAATTAAGTGAAATTTCTAGGCTGCAAGTCCCAAGTTCAGATACTTAGGATACACCTGAACCATAATCATTGATATTGAATATCTGACAATTAGGTCCAGTCAATTCCTCAACACTAGCCCTTAGTTTAAATTTAGTGTTTTAGTCAATTCTTCTGTGGTAATGTCACCTGCATAAGATTCTATAACTATGGCGCCAACAACTATTGTGTCTCTTTGAATGGGGAAGAGTCCTCATTTTGGTGGAATTTAAGGGTCTGGGAGAGTTTAGCCCCAAATTTAACAAAAACAAATCCACAAAAAAATGATTATTCTTTGCACCACATTTCCACGGCGCAGGCTGAAGCTTCAAAAAAAGAGCCTGGTGGTGATGGCCTTGGATAACAATGTATAACTGGCCACTGAATCTGGCATGCGGTCATTAATGCCCATAAACGTGTTTATATGATTCAATTTTACCTAAATTAAAATAGCCAAAAAATCAACTCTTAAAACTCTAGCATGGAACCCAATTTCTGCATACCAGATTGCCCTAAAGAACCCGCTTTTGGCCCCTACCATGATTTGCAGAACACAGGTGGAGGAAAAGGAATTGTTTTTAATACACAAAAATGTTTTTTCAATTGGCAAGGATATGGTGGGATATGTGACCTCAGTAGTAAGAGTGGCCAATTATCCCTCTCCATTATATGATGCAAAAACTTATCCTGGAGGCATGCTTATGCCTGAAGAAAATTTTTATGGTGAAGTGTTTGCGTTATCTGCTATAAATAAATACCATTCTGGAGACTTTTGTTAACTGATAACCTTTCATCCCCTTTAGGAAAACTCAGCACAACTATTATGGTGAAAACAGGAACCTCTGAGAATTTTATTGACCAAGACCTAGCCGACTATCTGGAGTTGAGTTACTTGCTAGGTGGTATGGTTAGGGGAGGGGATTCCCAAGGGATTTACACGCTGAAAGTACTAGGGTTAGTGGATTATCAAGTCAGCAAATATCATTTGGATGACCTCCTCTAAGAAGTCAAAAAGTTCTTGCACAACATTATTTTTGGGAGTGGAGTAGTGGCGAAAATTTGACGTCAGAAACTACTTGAAAGACAATGCCATACTATTAACTTTGAAGAATAGCCATGATTTAGTTATATCCATGTCTGAAGCGGAATCTCAGGGCAATTTGTTCCAATGCCCCAAGGTCAACACCCTCAATCTAACTTCGCTGCTGAAGCCTTTTTTGAAGGCACCCTTACCTTTCTATTTTGAGGGGCTTCAATCTTTGTTTGATGCGGCTTCAGCAAATGTACTACCAGCCATTCAGAGTTTACTTGTGAGTTCAAACTTTCCGTTGATTTGGTGCATATATCTTTTTCCATTTATCCCTTGACTGTATAATAGGAAGCAGCCTTGGATATGTGGGTCAAAGAGCATTTAGCTAAAGGTGCAATATTTCAGTGTACCTCTCCAGTATGCTACTCACTTCACTTTTTGGTGAAAGTTAATGGTACTTTATGCCCTTGCGTAGATTATGAGAACCTAAACAACGTCACAGTAGCAGATTTTCATTTCATCCCAGAGGGCTCACAGATTGTTTGCTATGCGGAGAAGATTAGAGTCTTCTCCAAACTGGATTTCTTAGATGCATTCAATCAGATCCGTATCAAGAAGGACCAGGAGTGGCTCACTGTGTTCTGAACCATAAAAGGATTTTTTAGTTTTGGGTTATGCTCTTTGAGCTTGAAAATTCAGCTGCTATTTTACAACGTCATATTGATGCAGCCTTGGGGGACCTGATGGGTCTATGCACGGTGGCCTACATGTATGACATTCTGGTGTTTTCCCCTGATCAAGAGTCCTATGCAATACACCTGCAGCAAGTGGTGAAGAGTTTAAGAGCTGCCAACCTTACGCTGAAAATGAGTAAGTGTGAATTCTTTAAGTCCCAGGTCACCTTCCTGGGCAACATCATGTTTGATCAAGGCCAAATTATAACTCCAGACAAGGAGATGACAATCATGAGTGGCCCACCCCAACTTTGGTCAAGTGATTAAGTTGTTCCTTGGTATTGTACATTCCTTAAGAAATTTACACCAAATCTTTCTGAAATAGCGGTACCATTGTACAAGGCAAGTGGAGCAAAAGTGCTCCAGTGGTCCCTCAATTTGCAAGGTGCCTTCCAAGCGGTAATGTGCACCCTTTTGTCCACGTCTGTCCTGCACCATGTAGATCCCATAAAAAAGTTTATTGTGGTTACTGATACCTCCAACTTTGTCATAGTGGCAGCCCTATTACAAGTAGTCAAAGATGGAATATAGCATCTGGTGGGGTTTTTCTGAAAGATGTCTCTGATAGTTTTAAACTACGCCGTTTATGATAAATAGTTATTAGCATTGGTTGAGGTGCTTAACTATTGGTATCATCACTTGCATGGCTCATCCCAACCATTCCACATTTTTACATATTGCCATGCCTTGTTGTACTACCACGCACCTTATTCCTTGACCCCATGGCAAACCCACTAGCATGAGACCCTGTCCCTATTTGTGTATAATTATGAGTTTACAAAGGGTAAAAAATGGCTTGCATATATTTAAATGAAATCCTGCACTAGCTCAAGATCCAAAGGAGGTAGGGGTACACAACACCCACTTGATGATTTCACCAGGTAAGATTGTGTCCCAACATCCCTCTCCTTTGACCCATGGGTCAGCGTTTAATCCTCTGGAAAATGCGGAGGAATATGGTATGTTCTGAAAAGTGGTCCTTTCATATCCCTTGTCAGAAAAATATACTATGGTCCTCACCAAGAGCAAGTTAAATCAGGAAGCTATTATTAAAGGTACCATGCAAAGGAAGAGATGGTGTGGTTTCAGTGATGCCTATGTGTTCCTGTCAGACCCTATTGCCTGGAAATCATCTAGGACCATCATTATAAAATCACCGTTGGCCATCCTAAAAAGGCAAAAACTCTAAAGCTAATTCACTGCACTTATAATTGGAAGGGATTAGCTAGACATATTGTCAGGTATTATAAAGAGTGCCTAATCTGTAACCAGATGAAACCAAAATTTCAGCCCCTCACAGGGTTGTTGGTGCCATCTCAAAAGGCTGAAGGGCCTTGAACTTTATATTGGTGTATTTCATTATAAGCTACCTGCATCTGATGGCTACAATGCCATCATGGTAGTGGTGGACCATTTTACAAAGTTTGCCTACTTTATTACCTGCAGAACCACTATAACCTTGTTTGAGATGGTTAAGCTCTTTGTATCTCATATGTTTGCTAATCATGGGCCCCCTCAAGGAATAATTTATGATTGTGGGCCCCAGTTTACCTATTAATTTTGGGAAGAGTTGTGTAAGACAATTCAGATTCACCCCTGTAGTTTAACTGCCTATCACCCCCAATCAGATGGTGTAGAAATTTACTTTGGTTGTTATCAGCAAGCAACCCTAGTAACCTTTTTACTGCACAGGTTCGGTTTCCTCATGCACTTTGTCACGTTGTATAGTATAATTAGAATATTGTTTGATTATAATATGAAGACTATAATCTGTAGTTGAGTATGAGTTATTATATTGGTCCAACGCTTGGCCAGTATTCTTAATTAAATACTTGTAATGTTGCACTCATAGGGATTTGTTCCCTTAGCTCTTGTCCACCCAATCTTTGCTGAGATACCCTGGTGACAGTCTCTTCAGTCTTACACACAGTTGGCAGCTATCCTCAATTGTGACTCCTTCTTCTCTAGATCCCCACTCAGATCTTTACTCTTTTCTCTAAGAGTCTTCCAATTATTGAACACAGTAATAATATCCTTGAGACATAATAGCACAATGGAAGCTGATATTAGTTTAATCTTTAAACTATAAATACCAAATGGATAATTCTTTATTATCTTCTGTAATATCTGAAGTATTATCTAATCCTTTTTTTATTATAGTGAACATTAGGGAATATGTAGTGGGGAATTTGGCTGTCTAGCTCTTGGTTGACACCTCTTTGATGAAACAGCAGCTATTGCCATTGAATTACCCCTCCTTGTCTTGGCAGCAATGGTCTTCCCCATCCTGGCTAGGATTCTGTCATTGGACATCCTCAAGACTTCAAACGGAAAGAGTCAGAAAATGTGTCCCTAACGTTTTCCTCTCGATATAAGCAAACCAACCTTATTTGGCTAGCGATCTGCTTAGGTAATGGGACTATTTACCCATTAAGGCAGGTCACTCTCCAACTAATTGATTCGCTAGTTGCAGGCAGCATTACTCGCCTCACAACTTGCTATTCATTACCAATCAGTCAGTGATGAAATTAGACCAATCCCAATTGGTACATGATAGTTAATCACTATCAGATTCCCCTATTTCATCAGCAACTCCGCCCAATGAGATCTTAAGTATTCATCTGGACTGATCCTCGACGGATACAACCAGGTGAATACTAAAATCCCAAAATGTAGTTACTCCAAAACTTGGGCCAACAATTTCCAATTCACCTAAGCTTAGGGAATTTTCCCCTATCTATACCAGGTAATCTAGCAGGCTGGGAATATGGGCAAAAATCCCAACACATCCCCCTCTTTCTAGATTTCCAGCGAGAAAAGAACCAGGGCATGAGAACACCACTTTGGAAACTTGGTCGAATACTTCATTGGTTCAAGCGGAGTACACTCATAAATACTCAATGCTGCTTGGGACAACCTTCAGCATATGGCGTTCTTCCTTTTCCTCTTTGCTACCACCTTCTCAGAGCGTGGTCCCCATGACCTACTATCATGCCAGGCTGATTGATTTACTTGAGACAATATTAGTCCCAGGACCCAGTTTTCCCCCTGTCAGGGTATATGACCTGCTGTCATATTCAGGATTCTTGGTCTGGCGTCCTTGATTTCCTGATTTTCTCCTCATCCTAGACAAAAGACTATTGCCATTGATGTTTGTTTTGCGGCTCAATTAAGAATACTTATTTCTATTCACCCTTGTAATTTCTTTCATAACCTCTTGGCTCAACTCATTCTTAATTCTTCCCTAGGAAAGCTTATCCCATTAATTTTGAGATTAATTTCTCCGGTATTGGAGCTTAAAATTATTGTAGACTACATAATGACAACTTCCATATAAGTCTGACATCCCCCTCTCATTCAGCTCATATGTCAAATTCCTAGTCGTGATACCAGCAGCTTCTGTATAGTTTGCCTGATCAAGACCTCCGTCTCTTCCAGCAAATGAGTTGGGATGCTCAGTGGAACCTCTTCTATGGTCCTTCCAGGACTCATAAACCTAGTCTGGTGCCAGCGGCTAGTCCTTCCATCAAATTACCAGAAATAGTAACTAATCCCTCTGAAACCAGGCTTGCAATCATTTCAAACAACTCTCAGCTGATTCTTCCTCTGCCACTGATTCCAGAGTTGGACTTCAAAACTCTCCTAGATTCATCTCCTTTCGCTGATGCACTGACCATTGTCATAGATGTTCTGGAGATTATGCCGTTTGCTCTTGATCGCTCATTTTTTTCTGGGTCAGACCTGCTTCCTGAGTTCCTCTTCTGACTTGGGCAATATTACAAACCCTCTTCTGGTATCTGAGCTCACCATTTGTAACAGTATTCACTTTGAGCTCCCCTACACTGAACTCTGGGGCCAAGTCACCAAGGCTTTGACCCTAGCGCTAAATCCCTCTGATCTTGATAACATCCTGGATCAGGATACCGCCACTTATTCTCTTTGTTTTTCCAGCCAAGTTCTTCAAAGTTGGTCCATGAAGCTTTCAGCCTCGCCCAGGTTCCAACGTTCATTCAACTTTAGCTTCCAAGAAGCCCATAGTCATTGCTTGCAGGATGCAATCCGTTCCCTGAACAACTATCTTTTCTAGCGCTTCCCATCAGTATCTTTTGCTGATGGCGTTGATAGGAGACATGATCTGGCAACCCCCGTCAAGCATCCCTTCTTTGTTGCCAGCCCATATGTCCAGTGCTCTTGATGAAGCCCGTCATCAGACGCTCAGAACTAATCTTCCAGCTCTTGTACCATATCAGGATTACTCAGGGTTATTCACCAAAATACTCTTCTTATACTGTTGCTTTCCTCCCGCTCCAGGGTTTTGTTGTTGGCTTCATCTGACATCTCAATTTCCATTCCCCTAGTCACTTTCTCGCAGGGCTCTGCGTCCACTCAAAGAATGTGGTTTCATGTAGGTCTAGCCCTCGCTGGCATCCAATCTCATATTAATTTCAATGGGCTGTTCATTCCTACCGCAATCCATCCCCCCTCCCCCAAGAGGCGACATAGGTGGAATCATTCACGTACTGAGGACAATTAATAAAAAAAATATAAAATTATAAAATTATTTTAGTTTTTTTCTCTATGCATTTATAATATTTTTTCCTAATATCTTTTATCAATTCTCTATCTTTATTCTTCTTTTTTCTATAATACTTGACCTTGTTTTAGTTCAGCAGTCCATCTTTTTATTTATTTTTCCCCAAACTGGGTCCTGGGTGCTTAAAACTGCCAGTTTTCTATGGTTCAGAGGTCCTTTTTTCAGAATTAACCATCTAGATTGGTTCAGAGGTCCTTTTTTTGGACTTGACCTAATCATCAGGACATGACCAACTTAATGGTTCATCAGTCCTTTGGGAACTCTTTTATTTTTTCATTGATCCATCACTATAGATACTTAGCGGGGACTCAATTCACAACTCTTCCATTTAAGAGATTCTTGATGTAGTAAGCATCAGTCGCCATCTTGGCAATCACTTCAAATGGACCTGACCACAATGCATCTAGTTTGTTTCTTCTTCCAAAACCATGCATATCGCAATAGGAAACTCTTACCCCTGTTCAATACTCAGCTAAGGCCGGTCAGTTCTTATCCATTGATTTTGCTCATATCCTTTTCTTCAAGGTTGTATCAAATGCTTGCAATTACATATTGATCAGAATATTCATCAGTCAGTTCAGGTATTGCTTGGTACTCATCCCTGAAGTAGGCTCCACCACCAAATATAAAATCGGCGGCAATGCAGCCTTTCTCCCATATAATAACTCAAATGGCATCTTTCCCATTGCCGTATGATGACTAATATTGTAGGTGAATGTCACCAAACTTGGGTACATTCCCCATACAGAAGTTCTTCCTGTGACTAGCTTCCTCAGCGTCATGGCCAGCGTTCCATTCACCTGTTCTAACAGTCCGTTCATCTCCGGCCAGTAAGGTACTGACATGACTCCTCTGATCCCCATTATCTCATTTAACCTTGGGATCACATGAAATGTGAAGTTGATTCATTGTCACTAAGAAGGACCTGTGGACATCCATGCCATTATACTACTTGATCCAGGATGAACCTCACAGTACTGGTAGCGTTCACTCTTGTTAGGGCCTTCATCTTAACCCATCTCATCAGATGGTCAATGGCAACTATAATGTACTTGACTCCCCCTGTGCTCATTGTCAGTGGTCCCATCACGTTGATGGACACCGTGTGCCAGGCAAATCCAGGGCGGACCAGTTGGTATCCAGTTGTATTCTTATGTGGTTTGTGCAGCTGGCACACCATGCAACAAGCTAGATAATCTGCAACATTGTAGTTGATAGATTCTCAGTAATAGTTCTGGTGAATATGGTCGGTTGTTTTCCTCAGGCCTCCATGACCAACAACCTTGTGAGCTGCTTGCACTAAAGCTGCTCTTTCCAACAGTTTTGTGAATAATAACTGTTTCCCATTGATCATCTTAAATACTTGTCCATCCATGGTCCCAGTGTTTTCCATCACTTTTTAAAGCACGCCTTTGATTTCTCAGGGCTCATCCCCAATTTTTCCTTTGACCATTCTCTGGAATAGCTCATCCACCTGCGGGTATACCATCTGGACCATTGGTAACTGTGATAAGCCATCTGCATTCTGGTGAGAAGCCCCCACTCGTTGACAATCTCATAATCATAGGCCTGGATCTTAAGTGCCCATTGGGCCAGTCTTCCTTGTGGCTCTTTTAAATTGTGCAGCCTATGCAGTGAAGAGTAGTATGTTACCACCTTAAAGTGCATTCCATGGATGTACACCCAAAACTGCTTACATGCATAAATGACTTCAAGGCATTCATGCTTTGTCACGGTGTAGTTTCTCTCAGTGGCTGAGAGTATCAGCTCACATATGCCACCAGATGTTCATCCCCAAGTTCGTCTACTTGTCTCAGTACAGCGCCAATCGCCATCAATGAAGCATCAGTTTGAATAATAAACTCCCAATCAAAATTTAGATATTTCAGAATTGGTGAATCTATTAAATACTGGCGTAACTCATTGAAGGAGTCCTGGGCCTCTTCATTCCATATGAACCTCTTATCAGATACTTTAATAAATGGAATAATGGCTCAGCTATTTGGTGAAGTCCTGAATAAATTTTTAATAGAATTATACTATCAGCGCACATGCCGGCAATCTCCTTTCATTCTGATCAGCAGATTTTCCCCAGTATTGACCTTGTGAATCACATCTCTTGTGCATTCCAAAATCATGGTCATTTTTGGGTGAATACTCTCCGATACTTTTCAACAATTTGAACACCTTCTTTTGCTGGCCTTCTGATAGATCAGCGAGTTGCTCTTGATCAACCAATAGGTTGATGCTCTCAGTTACCCTAGCCAATAAATTCATCTCATCAAGAGTGGAATTTCCTCCGTTTGGATGTCAGGATTTCTCATCATTTCTTAGGTCTGAAAAACATAGACCATAAAATCAATATTTTAATATTTTATATATTTTTTGTACCTTTTCACCCAACTTCCTGAAGCCCGCAAAGAAGCTGAAGTTCTCCTCGCAGCTTTTTTTGAGACACTTTCCTGTCATTATCTTGATGCAGAAGTGGAAAACTCCTACTACGCTGACCTCAGCCCCCACTATGCAGATGCCCCAACGCCCTGGCTCTCTGCTCTGATCCGGTACTGCAACCAACACCCCTTGATTGAGGCGGGTCTTTCTGAAAACCAACCCCCTGACCCCTCCTCACCCTCTGCCATGGTGGGTTAAGCAGTTTCTGCTTCCCACCTGGTTAGTAGTTTGTTTTGCCATTTTGAGTGTTGTGATCAGTACTGTCCATCCCCTGGTTGGCATACCTCAAATAAATCGAATAAATCAAATATATATATTTTTTATATTTTTCTTTTGCAATGGGACTTGAAACCTATAAAAAGGTTCAGAGGTCCTTCTTTTCCCCTTCATCCAAACTGGGTCCTAGGTACTTAAAACTACCAGTTATCATGTTTCAAAATCTTATCCTATTAAGATTTAACCAACCATTTGGTTCAGTGGTCCTCTTTCCAGGACTTGACCAAAATCTCAGGATATAACCATTTAATGGTTCAGAGGTCCGCTGGGAACATTGCAACTATTTTTCTTAGGCTCAATACTACTGATTAGTATTGACCTTTATCACTATATGACCAGCAGCGCTGTTTCTGAACTTATAGGCTACACTTGCCAACTTTTAGCAATTCTCTTGAATATTAGGCCTTTAATCCCAACTGGTTATTTGTCCAAAAGGTCCTAATTTCATCTCTTATTTTGGCAACTGATGCTTCAGATCCTCATATCCCATTAGCCAACAGTTTCATCCAATTGTCCAGATTGTTTTACTCCTGAAAACGAATTTTCATCCTTCATGGCCATCTTTAATTACACAGGTCATTCTGGCCTCATTAGCTTCATTCAATTTCTCCTGAATTGATGAACTTGTCTCCAGTAACTTCTGATCAGTGAGAGAGTGTTATTGATATAAATGATTTTCTCCACTATCTTGGATTAATCATTTCCTGTTTTGACCTCATATCTTCATTGGTATAGCAATCCAAGTTTCCAGAATTATTGCTTCCTATTTTGTCCAATGCCTCATCTAAACACTCACTCCTCAGGACTATTTAAGGTGGATCCAATTACAACCTGAGTTGATCCTGATGTCTCTTTGTACTATTTTCAGCAAGCCCAATTCCAACCCAAGTTGGCCCTGCTGATTTTCTTCATCTCAAGTAGATGTCCGGTGGAACAGGTTTCCTTGCAGCACTAGATAGTTCCATATCTAGGCTGCAAGTCCTTTTCCCTGCACTTGAGTATTTTTATTTTGCTTCACTCAGAGCTCCACTGATGAGCTGGGTGAACGCTACTGAGCGTGATCCTCTTCACATTCTATCTTCATTACTTCCTTCAGTAACTTATTTCAAAATTGAAAACATCTTCATGAAACATCATTTTCTATATTCTTCAACTCAACTACCCCTGCAGTGAGTACCAACTTGTAAAAATTTACTTTGGTTGTTATTGGCAAGCAACCTTAGTAACCTTTTTGCTGCACAGGTTCAGTTTCCTCATGAAGTTCATCACATTGTATAGTAGAATTAGATTATTATTTGATAATAGTATGAAGACTATCATCTGTAGTTGAGTATGAATTATTATATTTTGGCCCAACGCTTGGCCAGTATTCCTGATTAAATACTCATAATGTCACACTTGTAGGGATTCGTTCCCTTGCTCTTGTCCACCCAACCTTTGCTAAGATACCCTGGTAACAATCTCTTCGGTCTAAAACACAGTCAGCAGCTATCCCCAATTGTGACTCCTTCTTCTCTAGATCCCCACTCAGATCTTTACTCTTTTATCTAAGAATCTTCCAATTATTGCACTCAGCAATAATTTCCTTGAAACAGAATAACACAATGGAAGCTGATGATAGTTTACTCTTTAGACTATATCCCAAATGAAATAATCCTTTTATTATCTTCTGTAATATCTGAGGTATTATCTAACTCTTTTTTTATTATAGTGAACACTAGGGAATATATAGTTGTTTTTTTGATGTATAACCCTTGGTTGACACCTCTTCAATGAAACAGCAACCGTTGCCATTGGTTCATTCATCCTTATCTTAGCAATGGTCTTCCCCATCCTGGCTAGGATTCTGTCATTGGACATCCTCAAGACTTCAAACGGAAAGAGTCAGAAAACGTTTCCCTAACGTTTTCCTCTAGATCTAAGCAAACCAACCTTAGTTGGCTAGAGACCTTCTTAGATAATGGGACTTATTACCCATTAAGGCAGGTCACTCACCAATTGATCAATTCGCTAGTTGCAGGCAGCATTACTCGCCTCACAACTTGCTATTCATTACCAATCAGTCAGTGATGAAATTAGACCAATCCCAATTGGTACATGATAGTTAATCACTATCAAATGCCCCTATTTCATCAGCAACTCCACCCAATGAGATCTTAAGTATTCATCCAGATCAATCCCCAATGGATACAACCAGGTGAATATCCCAAAATCCTCTGAACATGGTTACTTTAAAACTTGGGCCAACCAATTTTTGATTCACTTCGCCTTAGGAAATTTTCTCCTAGTGATACCAGGTAATCTAGCAGGCTTAAAATATGGGTAAAAATCCTAACAGATGAGCAGACTGAATGAGTGAACCAGTGCTTGTAACATTCTCTGTGGTGTTACACTTCTGCAGATTATTTAAATTGGTGTTTTCATCTCCTTATGGGCCAATTCAGCTATAACAATGCCCAACATGCATCAATAAGTTGTTCCCCCATTTTTACCTAATATGTCTTCAACCCCACCTTCAACATGGAGCCCTGTTGTGGATCCAAGGTGGAAGCGGTGGTGGACTTTTCTAAGACTATCAAGAAAGTACACCAGGGGGTGAGCACAAGTTTGGACGCTGCTATGCAAGCTTATAAGAAGAACACAAATGGGAAAAGATGGGTTGGTCCTGTGTACAGAAAGGGGATCTTGCAATGCTGGATGCCAGAAACATCCCTACCAAGCAGCCTTGCAAAAATCTGGGACCAAAGAGGTTTGGGCCCTACTCATTGTAAAAAAGGTGGGCCACGCCTCATACCAGTTGTATCTATATTTGTCATTTTGGATCTTTGCCATCTTCCATAAGAGTAAGTTGACGTTGTTTGAGGGCCCCCAACCTGAGACTCCGGAGGCTTATCTTGTGGATGGGGTGTCAGAGTAGGAAGTGGAGGAGATTTTAGCCTCACGCTGAGTAACAAGAAGGCTTGAGTACCTTGTATCCTGGAAGGAATTTGATGCAGCAGAGAACAGTTAGGTACCAGTGTGTGACTGCACACATGCCCAGGATCTAGTTGAAAATTTTCATGTTCATTTTCCTGAGGCTTCTGGACCTCAATCTAAGTAAACCATAGCTGTCATGAAGCTGGCCCCTGCCCATAAAAACTTTTCTTGGTGAAAGCCCTTGGAGGGGGTGGAGCTTCAAAAGTATGAGAGGGTAATGTAATGGATTAATGATATAATTGAGGAGACTAACTGTAAAGATAAGTCTGGATGTCAGGAGTCCAAAAAGGTCAGGTTTCAAGACCTCCCTGACTTGAAACATACCTTGGACCAACTCTGGGTGCAGGCAAGATATGCCCAGGTTGGTCCTGGGGATGTGCATAATTCTCGGCCCTGCATTACAGTAGATGTGTTAAATGCAAAGCTATATTTCTAGTGATGACAGTTTGATTTGGTTGCTTGGAGAAGGAGGTTTTGAAACCCAGTCAAATTTTAATAGAATCAAAATTGAGATGATTCCAGTTACAATTGATAACTTGAGTTTGGCCAATCTCAAGCTACAGTACCCTGGCTGATAGTAGGGTGTGTGTCACGGAAACAGCAGAAGAAGTTTAGACCAACCTGCCAGTCAGGATGCATAAGCACCCAAAAAGCAAGCCAGAATGCCAGAGGCATTGCCAACTGAATGACTTAATATGGAGCCGGGCATTGGGAAATGACAAATTGTTGGTGCAGCACAATAGTGAGTATGATCCTGACAACAAACCACACTGAACCCACTCCCAACCAAGGGGGTCTTGCTGCAGGGGGTGGGATTGCTGAGATAGTCTCGATTAGTTCTTTGGCATATGGGGCCATTTCAACTGGGGCAGCAAGGAGATGGATTCTCTCTTGCAATTGGTGGATATAAGGCCACAAGATCCCCATGTATTGCTGCCAGAAGTTAGTGATAATGGGGTTGTAGAACCAAAAATATTGGACTCACTGAATCCTATTGATGATAGAGGGGGCCATAGTGACCAAGTGTACTGGTAAATCCCATCTGGTATACGGACTGATGGGCCACCAGGGAAATGCCATCAGGGATGCAATCAGAAGAGATAATCAAAATTGTTTGGTTTTTTTGCAAAATTTTTATTAAAGGAAATAAAGAAAATTGACCAACAATTTTCTTAGTGCTATGCAACTGATTAATAAGTAGTTGATTGGGGTAGTGACAAGCTGGGATTGGAACCCTCAATTTTGACCTAACCAGCAAATTGTTTGGGAATGGGCTGGTTTGTTCCTTGGAAACCTACATTGCAAAATTTGGTGGTGGGCCAAGTCGCTGTCAGTTCAACCTTGAACATCTGAACTGAGGATCAGCTACATTTCCAACAGTTGGCAGGATGGCATTTGGCCCAAAGAGTGACAGGATCAACAGGAATCCCCCAAGGCCGCCCCACATAGGGGTGGGTCCATTTAGTTGGGAACGGGTTTGGGATGCCCAACCCACTTGCGCTCAGTTGCTGGACTGTTCATTTTGGTCAGTGGCATCACATTGGCCGCAATGCCCAAATTGCCAACAGGGGCTTCAAACCCTCATCAATGGCACCCAATGCTATAGCCTGATCATCAAGGATGATCCCTGATAACTTTGGTGGGAAGGTGCTTTGTTTGATCAGCATATTGATTGAATTGGAACTGTCAGGCATTCCAGCCAATATCAATTTGACAATCTCAGTGCAGATTTTTCTGATTCCCCATAACAGTTCTGCTGAGGTGAGTGTGGGTACTGGGGGTGGGGTCCGAAGTGGAAGAGCTGTTACCCATCACTCATCTACTACATGAGCGAGATTGCCCTGAGTAACTGAGAGGTACCACCATCCTCTTCAGTGTCTTCTTACTCAGAAATGGGAAGATGGCCCGTACAGCCAGGGGATTTTACCCAGGACTTACAGTGTGCCTATTGGTTTGCCTAGGCTTAGAACCACTTCCACCAAATGACAACTTGCCTCCCATTGTTTAAGTATATTTAATAACAAAAACTTTTTTCACTCGTTGACTTCCAAAATAAAATTCCTTGTTAAGTTTACATTTTTATAGCACTTGGGCAAACCTGTGTGAAGACCCCCTTGAGGAAGTATTTTACAACATTGGCCATTTTTTCTTGATAAGTTCAACTACAGTATCTGGTGCACCTCTGGGCCACCCTGGTCCCCTCCAGATCATGACACCCAAGCACCCAGTCACCAATCACCACTTAGTTATAGACTCCCCATTGTAATTTAACCAAGTTTTGTTGTTTATTTGTTATCTATTATACACCATGTTGTACACCCTTCCCCAGGGTCCCTTTTGCTCCAGCACCCTCCATGGTGCCCTGTTCCCTATCTTGCTAATGGCTAGCTCCCTGGAAGTGTGGGTGTGCATCCTGTACCACCTCATTGGTAATGACAGAGTTACAGAAACTCCCTTGACAGCTCCCTCCTCAGAAGCCTAAATTCATTGACTTAGGTTTGGATGATCAAATATTGAGTTGGTTCTTCCTTAGAAGCTTAAATTCTTCAACCCTGATGAATCATATCAGGGTTCATCGCCGTTAACTTATAGAAGTCTAATCATTAAATCACCTATAATTGCCAATTTGGAGCTCCTCCTCAGAATCCTGAAAGTCATTGACTTAGCTTCAAATGATCAAATACTAAGTTGGAGCTTCCTCAGAAGCCTCAAAGTCATCAACCTCAATAAATTTATCAGGGAACATCCCCAATAACCTATGGAATTCTAATCATCAAATTAACCATAATTGCTAATTTGGAGCTCCCTCCTCAGAAGCCTAAATGTCATTGACTTAGCTTCAAATGATCAAATACTTAGTTGGAGCTTCCTCAGAAGCCTTAAAGTCATCAGCCCCAATAAATTTATCAGGGAACATCCCCAATAACTTTAGAAGCCTAATCATTAAATCACCTATAATTGCTAATTCAAAGCTTCCTCCTCGGGAGCCTAAAAGTCATTGACTTAGCTTCAAATGATCAAATACTAAGTTGGAGCTTCCTCATAAGCCTTAAATTCATGACACTAATGAATCATATCGGGGATCATCCCCCAATAAATCACTAGCTCTGGAAATGTTAAAAGCTTAAACCGGGTAAAATCCCAACATTGAGGAGAAACCCCCACCACCCTTTATTTAGTTATTCAACAAGTTGTAATAAAGTTAAAGTTTATTAAAACTTCCACACGAATATAATTCTAATCATCGATCGATATGTTTAAATTAAAAGGTTTTATACCTGAACCTAGTGGTTCCTAACCCAGCTTAAATAGAATATTTAAAATTTAAAATGGGTCAAAGTAATGAAACCTAAAAGTGTGTATAATATCGGCCGGTTACGAGGGTACCCAACAGTTTAGGAATTTTACGATTAAAATTGAAAATTTTAAAAGCTCTTTAAAGTTGAAGCTAGGATTTCTCGCCATAGGTTTATGGGTTCAAAAAAAATTTGGGTCAACTTGGATCCCCCTTCCATCATTATAATTTCGCCGATGGACATTTTAGTGAAATGATTCAAGTTGGCTGCATAATAGTAACCGTATTAAGTTAAAAATTTTAGGCTTGAATGGTGGATGGTGGCTTAACGGTAAAATGGGGTAAAGGCCTTTTTATTTAAAATTGGATATTATTGCCATCTATTTATTATTTTAAAATTAAGTGGTTTCCAGAGTGGTCCATCGGACCCCCAAATTTAATTTTAATCTGTCACGGATCCCATCAGCCATCCCATGAACCCTTGGGGGGTCCGTAAGAACCCACTTTGGGTAAAGATGGTATAGATTATCGGAGGAAACATCGGCCCCATAACCTCGCCCATCTCTTATTCCCTAGTTAAGGTAGATTTATCTTAAGGTTAACCTATCCCAAATAAGGCAAACATTAAAAAATAGCGGGTTGGTAAAGGGTACATTAAAACCCCTATTTCCGCTGCTACGTCCGAGGGAAATAAACCATTTCAAAAAAATATTGGGGGATGGAACTAACCCCAAGCCGGTAAAAAGAACCCCCGCGATTTGCCCTTAATCTCGCCACCTGAGATATCGGCGAATCCACGATTTCTCCATTTGCGGGGGCTAAATGGCCAACGAAGCTTACGTCCGACCGCCACCGGTGCGGTTTTTTATAAGGGGTTAATTTATGTGGATTTAAATTATAATGGTCTATAACTGGTATACCCCCGCAACTATAAAAGCCATCGAAAAAGCTTGGATGAACTTATACAACCTTCTAGGTGGTTTAAATTTGTAACGTACCCTAATTACCATGATGTTCCCGTTAGCTTCTTGTACCCTTTGCTTGGGTGTGACGATCTTGGCCTCAGCTGGGATTGACTTAGTTGGGGCCCATACCCAAACGCAACGGGATTTCAACCCCAATCAATTATACCATACCGACGTTTCGGGGAGTAGGCCGGTCAAGAATGTCGCAATGTAATTTCTTGATATTTTAATGAAACTTAATGAGGGCTTCGGGGATAATTTTCAAATGGACCAAGTTGGATGCTGATCTTTATCGTTTTGCGGTTCGCGTAGCTTTCCAACCAAGTGATCTTTATCGTTTTGTGGTTCGCGTAGCTTTCAACCAAGCAAATCGCGTTTGTATCAATATGTTTCGTTTGGAACCAGTTCGGCTTCTCCAAGTTTAGATATTTTCAAATCGCTCCGACGTTCATGTCTGAGCAATGGTTTTGCTACTGGATGGGAGCTTTAGTACTCATTCATATAATTCTGAAGTTTGCTTAAATTGTGATTTTGCCACTTTATAAACAGCTTATACCAACTTTAAAATGACTAACATCGTGGTTTTAAAAGCATCGGGGCGGGAGCGGGAGGGAGTAGCGCCGCCTACTTCATGAGCCAGTATGCGAAACTGAACCCGTATGGCCCTCGGATCAACATCCAAGTTTTCGAAAAGAGTGGGCGGGTTGGCGGAAGGGCGCTGCCTAGATTTTTCGGGACCCATCACGATAAATACGAGCTTGGAGCCCTCGCCTTTGTCCCGTAAGTTTGCTAAATGTTGGGCTCGCGTAATTTACTTATGCCAAACCTTAGGGTGAATTATAACCTCGTGGTGAGTGGATCCCCAGCCTTTAAACCTTGGCCCCTTACCCCATCTGAGGCTTTCTTTAGTAGTTTGGGTAAAGAACTAAGCTTCGTTTAGAACGCCAGCCGGGACTTTGGAATCGCACTCGAACCGGTGACTATAAAGAACTTCTCGATTGGGCTCTACGACGGGGAGAAGTTTGTGGCGCGGCATGGGCCCAACTGGTTCAAAAACTTGGCGTTTTACTTCCGCTACGGGTGGGGATTTTTAAGGGGCAACCGATTCGCCAACCACGTCAAGAACAAGTTCCTCAAACTGTACGACGAGAGCGTCCCCCTTACGAAAGCGTAGAGGAGATGTTAGAACGGGTCGACCTTCTCAAATACGTGACTCGAACCTCGAAGGACGTTTTGCTCAAGGATTGGAGCGCCGGTTCCACGTATACCGATGAACTCTTCCAGGCCATAATGCGCAAGATTTACGCTTCCGACAACTCTTTACACGCCTTCGCTGGCGCCATCTCGCTCATACCAGGTATGGCTTTAACCATAGTACTAAAGGCGTAGCCCAGGGTTCATTGATCGCCCAGGAGGGCAACGATCAGTTTTTCATCAAGTATTTGGAGCACTCGGCCGCCAAGCTACACTTGCACTCCACCGTCACCAGAATCACCCGTGTCCCAGGACACTTAGCTTGGAATCGGTACAAGCTGGAAGTGGGTGGGGTCGAGTTAGATGAGACGTTTGATGCCGTCATCTTGGCTACCCCATTTCACCACAGCAACATCACGGTCAGCAACCTGGATGTCACGTTTAAAGAAGTCCCATACCGGGATGTCTACATCGCCGTCGTTGAAGATGCCTCGCTCGACCCCGCCTTCTTTAATTTAAAGGATGGTGCCGCTTTGCCATCGGCCATCTTTGGGTACAAATCCTCGTACCCGTTTACGTTTATATTCAACGATCCCGAAGCCCGCCGCGTCAAGGTTGAATCGGTTGTACCGCTCACCATCGATCTGTTGGCCAAGTTGTTTACCACCCCTCTGGCCCCAACCCAGCTTACCTTCAAGCACTGGAAGGCGTACCCAGTCCCTAGCGTAAAGTCTCCCGCTCAGTATGGCAAGGATATGTTTCCTCCCATTACCCTCGGCCCCGCCCTCTACTATGTGAACGCGGCGGAATCGGCCATCTCTTGTATGGAGGTGGAAATCTTGTCCGCTAGAAACATTGTCCGCCTAGCTCTAAACCATCTTTAGTTTGAACTCGGCAACTAAGCCTAGCAACTAAGCCTAGCAACTAAGCCTATCGTCATACCATCTCGAATGCGTAAGAATTTTAAGTTATTAAATAATCTAATTTATATCTATCTCGATGTTCGTTTTAATTACCTTTATTGGTGCCCATTTAATTGTTTTGGAATAAACGGTTAGCGTAACCGATCCGGATAAATTGGGTATTAAACTTGCCTCGTTCTATAGAGTTCAACATCCATCCTTATCCAAAGGCTGTATCTAACGGGATTAATTAAGGTTTTAATACCGATAGGATAGTTTCCATAATAAGCATCTAATATAAATATCTTCATCAACTTGAGTCACAGTAAGGCTTTCCATAATACGCATCTAATATAAATATCTTCATCAACTTGAGTCACAGTAAGGCTTTCCATAATACGCATCTAATATAAATATCTTCATCAACTTGAGTCACAGTAAGGCTTTCCATAATACGCATCTAATATAAATATCTTCATCAACTTGAGTCACAGTAAGGTTCGTTGATTGAAACTTGGTCCGATATCGAATTGAATCCGTACACGCTCATACGGTATCCTTTCCGAACGTATACCGATCACCAAGGTTGATGTTTCCGTTACCCTGAGCGCATGCGATTATTTACGTATCTAGAACAGTTTAAGATATCGATGTGTCTGTCCCCTGGTCGGCCATCCTCGTATAAATAAAAATAGAACAGTTTATAGATCGAAGGTGGAACTAGGTCATTTAGCTTTAATTCCAATTTGTAAAACCTTGTTCCAGAGCTCACTTAATAAAACGTTTACCTATAGTAACCACGATTTAACCCCTAGGCTTGATAAAATATAGATCCATATGACTTTACAGCTTGGAGAGAATAGTATACAATAGCTGGTTAGACTACTTTATCGGATACCTTACATGCCAATTTTTAAGCCGGTAAAATTTTTCTATCCCGTACTCGATATTTATAACCTCGGTGTCAGGATACAAAGTTATACCGATCGGCTAACCTTTGCGAGGGGTAAACCGAGCTGCATCGAGCTTGAGATCAGCTGACCCTTCCCCCAATAAGTCAAACCGGGGAATTCGAGTTCGGATGAGCTTGCTGTAGAGGCCAAAAGGCTCAGGATGATATCGATTCCAATATATTTAAAAATCATCCGGTTCAGAAGGTAAAGCCTATCATCAAAGTAATTGGGGTGCGACCTTGGGACAGTTATACCCCAATTCATCAAAGTAATTGGGGTGGGTCGACCTTGGGATAGTTATGCCCCAATTACTTTTTTCTAGTCAGTACAGTTTCAAACTTGAATCAAACAAAACCTGCACTAGGGTGGAAGTTGGAAGTACCCTGCCAAGCTAACCACCCTAAAGCCTATCATTACATTCACCATATTTTCATGATATATGCCCTACAGCTGCGGTATGTTCAAAATCCAGGCAGGTATGAGATTGTAGATGGTGAGCTTAAATATTATAGATGGGTACCACCAGATTCTGGTGGTTGGCCAAAAGTTAAACCCAACAACTGACAGATCAGGCCAATTGTCCTTACAAAGCTCAAGCTTAATCTAATTCTCAACTAAAGCCAACTACTATTATATGGCTCAGGCCATTGTCTCAATGTCAATTAAAATTCAATTATTCTATCAAAAAAGCTCAGGCCAAATATCCTCACACATCCAGGCCGATTATACTGGTGACAAACTTGGCATCTGGTCCCATCTAATTGGGAGCAATATTGGTGATGAGACAGGATATTCCTGACCATCACAGTGTTATAAGAATTAATGATAATAAACATGACAATAATTTTAATAATAATAATTTTAGGGAAGAAGCTAACCCAATTGGGGCAAAGTTTATTAATAAATCAAGGTACTTTGATACTTTTGAGGGATCTAATGAATCCAAGCTCCAAAAATCTGGAACTGCTTAATAGTTGATCCAGCCTTAATATCAGATTTCCTCCAACATGGGCCCCAAAAAGATCCCCCATTTATAGGGGTTCTGAAATGGTACAATTCTCAAGTGAACATAGTAATCCACCTGTTTCACATACATAATTAATCTATAAAAAGTAAACCAAATTTTAATTAATTCAATTAAAAATCAACCCAATCAAAACCAGATTGTCAGGTCTAAAATCAGGCCTTCCAAATTAGGTATAATAGTAATGGATGATCATCACCACATATTACTTAAATTGTTGATAACTATCAAATGTTCTAAACTAAAACCCAATAATCTAATCCTATCTTTAAAATCACAACTATCAACTATTACAGGCTAATCATTTCATAGGACTTAAAAAAGTCTAATAAATTATTATTAACATACCATAAAAAAGGATTGAGTAGGTTTTATCCCTCAATTTGGTGTCCTTACCCAGCCAGCTCGATGAAACATATCTTAAAAATTCCTTTAGATCTTAATTTTGTTGAACTATATACTATAATGATCACCTTTTTCCAGGATACTGAACTCACCCACCTAATTGTATCTCTATCTGGGGTCTCATCTGGGTTCAAGGGTTAAAGTTAGAGTTATGTATTATCCTAACTCTTATCCAAGGATGGTTTCTATATTATCATAGTGGTATACAGACTTTCAGAACACTATCTGGGGTCTCATCTGGGTTCAAGGGTTAAAGTTAGGGTTATGTATTATCCTAACTCTTATCCAAGGATGGTTTCAATATTATCATAGCGGTATACAGACTTTCAGAACACTATCTGGGGTCTTATCAAGTTTATGGACTATCACCTGGTTGGTATTACCCAATACCAATATCCGTTATCAGAAATAACTGGTCCATTACAGTATACAGAATTCATCTAGTTTTTTATTTGTGGTGAGAGTTTCAATTGAGGTGCCAGTTCAACCTTGCTTACCTGCCTGGTATCAACATTCCCCTACCATGCTGATGATCATCTTTACATAAGTGTTTTTGATGTGGAGATTTATTGGGTGATGAGGGGGTGGATGCCAGGTCCATCAACCATGAAGCTGTTACAATTCAAGTCAGTCCTATTTAGCCTATCTTGTTAACCTTGGCTTTGGAAAAAGTCCATGCAGGTTTTGACAAAGTGCATTTCTAAGGTTGCATATCTAAAATGTGGGGAGGGAATCCCACTTTGCTGATCAGACTTCTCAAGTTTTGGATGAGTCACCTGATGAGCCTGCCACTTGTATCAGAAAACTTCTGGATAAACTGAAGAAGCTGCCTGAAACAATTGATGATTACCTTCAGTTGACTGATCAAGTTGCTTGTCCTGATGAAGGTTGGGGTGCAGCTCAGTCAGCTTTGTTGTTAACAACTTAGGTGAAGTGGTCAGTAGAATAATATACATGTTCATTTTGTCCACTTGCTCATGAAGTGAAGGTTACTCCCTCACAGCTCCCACAGATGTTTAGACAAAACTTACACCCAGACCTTCTTTCAGCTATGGTGACAATGCCTATTGCTGAGGATTTGGAGGAGGTGACATGATGTGCTATGAATGTAGAGCACCATCTTAAAATTAAAAAACTGATCAAAGATCTTTTGTATGCCCAAGGATACAATAGTGTAAAAGGAAAGGGTTTCTGCCGTGGATAGTCTAAACCCTATGTCTCACTAAGCAACCTCAAGCAGGATAACCTGCACACTCTAGATAAAGCCAAGAAGTTGTTGCCATAACAAACACCCCTGGGTCTGTTCAGGCTTGTTCAGAGCAACTTGTATCATCTGCTTGGACCATGAATTTTAATCCAATAAAGGAGGCCCTCCACATTACTTCTATTTACTACTTCCACTTAAAATAGTCAATGGTCAAAACCAGGAAGAGGTGATAACTTTAGTAGACACTGGTGCCAATGAGAACTACATCTAAATTGAGCTTGCGCAAAAATGAAATCTGCCCATAAAGAAGGCAACTAAAGTGTCTCTAGCAGATTCTACTAAGACTGCTGTGTTTTGGAGGGTGGAAGGACATCTTCAAGTTGGTCAAGGGGAACAACTATTTGATCAGAGCTTCTGCACTCTGAATCACCTTCCTTACCCTGTAGTGTTTTATATAAAATGGTAGCATCAGTTTACCCTTCAGTTCAATTTGCTGACCAAAGAGGTTATTATTAATCTCATGGATTCCCTATCCCTCCTATGGAAGTTTACCGCTTTAGAGCCAACATCATCCAAGCTTGTATTTATGTCTGGAGAAGTCCCTAACAGCAAATGGCTTAGGGAATATGCTGATTTTGATAGTGTATTTAACCCTTGAGAACTACCCAAGTTTGATGCTTGTGGCCCATTTTCTCTCAATTTCCAGTTCAATAATAACTCAGAGTTGCCCTGAGGATGTCCCATTTATATGGTGAATTGAGGATCAAGTGAAGCCTTAGAAAAGTACATTGATAATATGCTAAAATCAGGATTAAATGTTCTCTCCAAACCTTTCATGGTCTCCCCAATCCTGTTAGTACCTAAGGCTAGTGGAGATCTTTGGCATTGTGTGGATTTCTGCAAGATGAATGATGTGACTTAACCAGACGTTTACCACCGCCCCACTTTGAGAACATCTTACCCATAATCTTTGGAAGCACTTGGTTTACCAAGTTAGACTTGGTAGAGGCATTTCATCAAGTGCTGGTGCACCCTGATCATCACAAATTCATGGCATTCAAGTGCCACTAAGGAATTTTGAGTATTGGGTAATGACTTTTGGCCTTAGAAATGTCCCAGCTGTGTTCCAACAGCTATTTGTCATATGCTCCATGATTTATTGGGATGATGTTGCATTGCCTATATGGATGATATTAGTGTTCTCTAAATTGGAATAACAACATGTGAAGGATGTCAAGTCCATTCTGAAAGCCATTCAAGATGCAGAACTTAAACTAAAACCCTCAAAATGTGAGTTTCACAAGTCATCAGTAACGTTTTTGGGGAACATGGTTTCAAAGGAGGGCTGGTGATATGTCCTGACAAGCTTAAGGTTAGCAAGGAAAGGAAGGCTCCAACAGGTCAAACTGGGGTGAAAAGTTTTTAGGAATGGTTAACTTCTTGAGTTGTTTTTCTAAAGATCTTTCCACAGTGACAATACCTCTAACTAGATGTCAAATTCTGTGGTTGACTCGAATATAAACCCTTCAACAACCTACAGATTGGGCCAATTTTCCCACTTAATGCTTAAACTAATATTCTAATTAAAGCTTAGTACAATAACATGGCTTGGGCCAATTATTGTATGTGGATTTAATTATATTACTAAAGCTCATGCCGAATATCCCCGCACATTTAAATTAATCTTCTCTGCAACTACTTGGCTGGGTTGATCAACTCAATGTCAATTTAATTAATTATTCTATTGGCAGCTCAGGCTGAATACATTCACACAGTTGGGCCGATTATCTCAATGACAATTTGACAAGTAATTTATCAGGCGCTCAGCCTGAATATGCTCGCATATTATGGCTGATTCTGATACATCAAATCTAGGCAATTGGTTGGGACCATCTAGTACTAAAAAAAATCTAGGCAATTGGTCCCAATTATTGAAACACAAACCATTCAATTGTATACAAAATAATTTGGGGATGACCCAAAGATACATTTAAAAGTCCCATAGACATTTAAACAAACAAACAAAGTTAACAATTTTCTGCCTGAGGGTGAAATTTATATGTCAACATATGTAATAAGCACAATAACACTTACATGGACTGCCCAAAGGGGGTTACTTAAGGCTATGGAGGAAGAGGCCTGCTGACATTCCAATTAGGGTTGTGTCATTTTCTATAATTGAAGCCAAAATTTCACAGAAGGTGTGTTTTGTCAGCAGTATGATGAAACTAAGTTCCTGAAGATCTTAGAACAACTTTGCATGCTTTTATCACAATTTTTGTACCTGAAATCCTCCTGATTTTGAGAGTATTTTGCCACCAATGAACCTAAGAAAAGGTTTCAGTCATAGGCCGAGCTGAGTGGCAAAATGGCTGTTGAAATTTTGTGCTGGATGTGGCAAGAATATACCCTAGAGGTATAAATACCAGCGCCTGGCCTAATGACCATTATCAAATAATCTAGTCTTAAATAATAGCTATTTTATTTTATCTTTGTTTCATTTGTATCTAAAGTCACTTTTGGAGAGTGTCAGCAAGCAGGAAGCTCAGGATCCCCAGCTTGCCAATTTGCCTGCATCAGCTGAAGTTCCCGATTATAAAGGAAAAATTGAACCCAAAGTTGGATGGAAAAGTTGGAGCCATTTTTATATGCTTAGTGCATTTCCAAACAGTTATAAAACCATAAGCAACTGGCTAAATTGAGGATCCACCAGCTGAAATTCAGCCCAATTTACCTTGTAGTATTTATTTACTCAAGTGAGCAATCCTCAGGTTTTGACACTAGATTAAGTGGGAAGGTTGGCTTCCAGTGAGGTTCAGAAGAAGATGAAGACTTTCAAGAAATAAAAAGAAATCTTATTCCATGGCCCGCCAGCTAAAGCGGGCGCTGGACAAAAGTTTCCCCAAAGCTTCCTCACCTTCTGATATGGCTTCCTAGGGTGATAACCTAGAGGCTATATTAGGAATTTTTTAATTTATGATAATCCCTTTGTTTGGCCCATTTGCAAATAAAGATGCGTGGCGGCTCTCCCTTTTGGGTTGGGCACCATTAGTGCTAAAAAAAGAAATCTTATTGAAACCCCTGTCTTATCTCATGCGGTCCCAAAAGAAGCCATTTATACTAGAAACTTATTCTTTCAACTATGCAATTGGTGCTGTCCTTCTGCAACAGGGGGAGTATGGAATAGAACATCCCATATGCTACTTCAGCTGTAAGATGCAGTCTGTATAAACCAATTACCCTATTTATAATAATGAGTTATGAGCAATAGTGGCGGCTCTCCATGAGTGGCAAAACCACTTTATGTATTCCTGCTGGCCTATTATTATTCAGACTGGTCATAAAGCTCTGGAGTTCTATAAAAAACCACAAAGGATGAATCAGAGACAGTCTCTCTGGAATCTGGAGTTATCCAATTTTGTGTTCAAGATTGAATACCACCCAGGCAAAATAAATTTGCTCCCATATCTATTAAGCTGGTATTCTAGGTTATCTTATGTTCCCCATGAGCTAGATAAATTAATATGGCTACCATGTTACCTCCTGATGTCTTTGCGCTAATTAAAGATGGAGCCAGGGGAATTAATTGAAAAATTTGTGTTTCCCAAGGTAAAACTAAATTTGAAAAGAAACTGTTACAGAAACTGGTTAATGGACCTTCAACCAAATTTAAAGATTTCAGCAAAGAGGAGAATGATATTAGTTACCGGGGGAAGATTTGGGTTCCCACTAAAAACTAACAGAAGGAGGTTTTAGAAGCCTGTCATAGCCATACACTGGCTGGACATCCAGAAAATACCAAAACCTTAGAACTAATCACTAGACACTACTCCTGGCCTGGAATAGTAAGATATGTTAAGGATTATGTAATTCAATGTCTACTTGAACTCATGTCAAGCCTCAGCGCAAACTTCCTGTGGGGAAGCTAATGCCCTTGCAGAGACCCCACAAGCCTTGGTCATCCATTAGTGTGGATGTTATATCTTCTTTAACCAAGTCCAGAGGATTTTATGCCATAATGGTTGTTGTTGACCTGGCTAACCAAGTATGTAGGGTTCATTCCATGTTTCACCCAGATCATTCCAATGGGAGCAGCGGCTTTGTTTCTGGAGTAAGTTTTTTCTTGCCATGGAGTACCATAGGAAATAATTTCTGATTAAGGACCCAGTTTGTATCAAAATTTTGGAATCATCTACTGGACAACCTACAAATCAAGCCTTGTCAATCCTCTACCTATCATCCTCAATTGGATGGTCAGACAGAAAGAGTAAATCAGGTGCTTGAACAATATCTTAATTTTTATGTGTTAGAACGTCAGACAGACTTGAGGGATTGACCATGATTAGTATAATATCCATACAACAACTTGGTTCATGAGTCAATTGGAATGTCTCCTTTTTTGCCAATTAGGGTTTCATCCAGACTCTTGGAACCCTTCAACGGGAGGTCAGAACCCCACAGCAGATGAGATTGCCAAGAAGGCTATGGAAATTTTGGATCTAATGAAGCAGCGTTTGGATCAGGCAGCAAAATTCCCAGAAAACGAAGGTGGACAAGAAAAGATGGGACAATCTTGGAATTAAAGTGGGAAGTTATGTGTTGATTCACTCTCAGAACTATAATGCCAAAGTTCCACATAACAAATTTGGTTTTGTGTGGATTGGACCATACAATGTGATTATACAAGTAAACCAAGTGGCTTTTGAGTTATCATTACCAAAAGGATCAAGAGAACATCCCGCTATCCATATTTATCAACTCAAGTTGTTCAAAGGGGCACTTCCAGAAAAGTCTTCCCCCTCAAACCTGTGTTGTGTAAATATCCTGAATATGAGGTTGAAGATGTATTAGACAGTAAGTTGGTATGGGGGCAATGCAAATTTCTGGTTAAATGGAAGAATTACCCCATTGAGTAGTCTACAAGGCAAACAGCTGAAGATTGTCACCATTGTTCTGATAAAATCAGTGATTCATTGTTTCAAAGGGGAGTGATGTGATGGTACAGGATGTTTCAGACCATCACATTGTTATATTATAATTAACTATAACAAACAAAACAGTAATTTTAATAATAATGCTAAAATTTTGAGAAAGAAGCCACCTGATTGGGCAAAGTTTAATTATATATCAAGGTCAATTATACTTTTGAGAGATCTGAAAAATCTGAGCTTTAAAAATCCAGAACTACTTAATAATTAATCTGGCATTAATGTCAGTTCTCTCCAACGCAGGCCTAAAAGAACCCCATTTTATAGAAGTTCTAAAATGGAGTAATTCTTAAGAAAACGGAGTAATTCACCCATTTTGCATAAAAAATAATTTATAAAAAGGGACCTGAATTTCAATCAATTTTATAAAGATCAACTTGATCAAAACCAGATCATCAGGTCAAAAAATAGGCCATCTGAATTGGGTATAATGGTAGTTGATGATCATTGCCACATGTTACTTAAATCATTGATATTTTTCAAATATTTTAAACCAAAACCCAATAATTTATTCTTATTTTTAAAATCACAGTTATCAAATATTGCAGACTAATAATTTCACAAATCTTAAGAAAATCCAAGAAAGTATTACTAACATACTACAAAATAGAATCAAGTATATTTTATCCCTCAAATATGTGTTATTACTCAGTTAGTTTAATAAAACATATCTTTAATATTCCTTTAAATTTTAATTTTATTGAACTATATACTATGATGAATGTCTTTTTCTAGGATACTGAACTCAGCCACCTAAAAGAATCTCTATTTGCTCTCACCTGGGTTCAAGGATCATTTTTAGAGTTAAGTATTGTCTTAACTCTTATCCAAGGATGGTTTCAACATTATCATAGTTGTATGCGGACTTTTAGAACACTATCTGGGATTTTATCAAGTTTATGGACTATTACCTGGTTGGTATTGCCCAATACCTTTATCCATCTGTCAGGATTCTCCCTGAATTAGGTGAAAGCCTTGTCCAGGGAGAAGGTTGAGATATTTGTATGAGGGGCACAACTCCTGTTATTCCCAACTGGCCCAATAAGTTTTAGAATGGGGTTTGGCTCTATGTTATTAGCTGGTATAACAAATTTGGGGCTTTACCTGAATTATCTCAAAATTAGGATATTTATAACTTCTAATTATTTTCTAAACATTTTAAGATTTCCCACCTATTCTAGTATTGGAACTTTCCTACAGGTCCCATGACTCTACCCTTTTAATTACTTTTTATTCCCTTTAAATTTTAAGCATTATAAATAGTGCTTGATTTTTCTAAATAAAGTACTTTCTTTTATGCCTATTATGAATAAAATTCTTAATTGCAAAATTTTTACCTAGGAGTAAACAAGGCATAATGTTAATAATGAAAGTGAAATTTGAAGCACCCCCTTCATATAAACGTGCCACCATTGATTCCCCCTGGTGCCCTAACAAAATGGTGCACCCTGCCAGGTGCTTCCAGGTCACCCCAAGAACATATATGTTCAGAAAAAAGGGTAACGACTTAAAAGAAGCATGTCACTTCCAAAAGCTCTCAAACCTAAGATCTGATGGGATAGAAGAAATTTACAGTCTCAAGTTTGACTGTGTCAATGACTATCAGGGCTTACTCAATACAATTCATTACTAGCTTATCAAGCTTACCTATAACCTTAAAAATAAAACCAAGGGAAAGAAAATCTCATACAGCTTTATGGGCTTCAACAGAATTCAACTTAATTTGATTGGATACCATGCCAAGAGAGCAGGTACTCAAATTTTGAACAAAGCTTTCTCTAAATCTCTCAACCTCCCTAAAGTTAAACCTGATTATGAGTTAGCTATAAATGTAGTTATAGAAATGCTCCAAAAATACCATACCAAGTTGGACCAGTACCAGATCAAAGAACCAAAAAGATCCCCCAAAAATAAATTTAAAAAAATATAACAACATTAAATTCAAAGGAGGAACCTCTCAGAAAACTAGAACAGCCTAGTTAAAAAGAAGCTCAAAGCCTTCCAAACCCTGAACCTGAATCTAACGGGTCAAAAAGGGATTTGATCAAAGAGGGAAATAAATCAATATTTTATTCTGAGGATCTAGATGTAGAGAATCAAGCTCACATTAATTTTTTTAAAAAGTCTTACCTTATATTGTAAGGATTTTGATGATGATGATGATGATAACCTATGATATGCACTAGATCCACCTTACTGCCTTCACAAATCAAATAGAATCTATTCTTTAAGTCATTCCAAAGGAGAATTAACCATATCAAATTCTGTCTCTAATCAGGATTCCCAAATCACACCTCTTTTTCCTAAAATTATTTTTATAGGTGTCCCACAAAATGAACCAACTGATGAGGCTAATGAAACTCTAAATATCTCTACCAACCCACATGACTCAGATAAAAAAATAAAAATGAATCTTATTAGCTGTTTGGAGTTAAAGGTGCCAAACATAAATTTGGATGAGTATCATCTGAGCAATTGGACCAATCAAGCTGGGCCAACAAGTTGACAACTAGTTTCCAAATTTGATAAAGGCGCAAACCTCAAGAATTTTATGGAAGCCTCAAGAAAAATCATTGTGACAATGTGCCAAAAGCGCTGGACAAAATACCTGGGACTTACCTTTATGAAAGCAGTGACAAGCTCAATGACTCCCCTCCAGCAAGTCTAATGCTTGTCAACTTCAATGGCTCCCCTCCAGAGATAGGCCAGATATTACTAAAAGAAAGTATCAAGATTACCTAGTTCAGCTCTCAGCTTGAGATAGCGCTGATCCTAACAAAAACAAGGTTCCTGACAAAGTGAAGCTCAAGGAGCCAGCTGAAGTTACCCCAGGTACTAATGACAACCATGTCAAGGAAGAGTCAACATGTGTCAGTTACAAAAGTGTTACACCCAAGAATGTCTTTGAGACCAAAAATTGCACTTCATAAACAAGCGGCCCACCTGAGAAAGTCTGCACAATAATCAAGAGCGATGGCTAGATTCAGACCTTCATCAATGTGGATGCAATCATCCCTGCTAAAGTGTATGGGACCTGCATCAGACAGTGGGACCACCAGGATGTCAAGCGGGTGAAAAAGAATTCCATGACCTTGTACAACTGCAACTTTATCAGGTGCAACAATAGCAACCCTTCCACCCACGCCTTTGACAACAGTTCCAAGATTGCCCTTGCCAGAAATCTCTGCTTCAACCCCCATGAAAACACCTATGTTGCGCCCCTGGAGGTTTCTGCCACCATCCAGCTGGCAGTCATCCCCACCAGCGATCACCTGCAACTCCAGGCACTCTTCTTGTGGTGGGATGGCAAGAACCTCATGAATCTGCCTGTCATCATCAAGGTCAAAGGCAGATTCGCCTATATCAACGTGGTGGCTGACTGCCCCAGCCTCACTTTCAATGACTCAACTGAAACCGAGCCTTATTGCACCAGGGAGAAGATTGAAGGCCCTGTGGATCACTCCAAGGCTGACCATGACACCACCGCCTGCAAAGCCAAGGGGAGCTTCCCATCCCTTCTCCTTAACATCAAGTACCGCGCTTGCCAGATGGAGAAGGTGCACGCTCAAATCATGGCCTGAATTAAAGTTGAATACAAGCACCTCAACAAGGAGGTGGAACAGCTAAAAGATCACGGAGAACTTGTGGGGAATCTTGAAACCACCTTTAACAAAGAACAATCTGAGTACTTTGCCAAGGAGGCCTACCACCAAGAGCATGCTGTGCTCAACCTTTAGAGCAACAAATTCTACCGGAAAGATCCCAGCATTACCCCAATCTGCAGCACCCTTATTGTCTATGGACTTACCATTGATGATATTGGGGTGGCCTCGTTCCACGGCACCAGCATCAAGAACAATGAAAAGATTGAATCAGATGTGGTTGACAAACAGTTCAAACACCTAGGTCGCACCAAGGACAATGTGTGTCCCAGAATCTTCCAGAAGTACCTCACTGACCCCCAAGGGTGCCACTGCCTTAATGCTGAACAGCATGCTCCAAGTTCTCTAGTCCATCATCATCCCTAGCAACTGCAATGCCAACAACATATCACCATAAAGGAGTTCAATTTAATTATCTACCTGAGCCACTCTGAGTATGAGTCCTACCACTATAAGGTCGTTGAGCGCCAAGCCAAGGCCTACCTCTACATCCACAACTCCATCACCAAAACTGACCTGGTCTGCATCAAGCACAAGACTCTGTACACACCCAAACTTGAGTCCTCCATCTACCTTAACCCTCAAACCACAACTTACTCCCCTAGGACAAAGATTGGTGAGGACTCTGTCAGGATTCTCCATGAACTGGTGAAAGCCTTGTCCAGGGAGAAGGTCGACACATTCATATGAGGGGCACAACTCCTGATATTCCCAACTGTCCTAATATGTTTGAGAATGGGATTCAACTCTATGTTATCAGCTGGTATATCAAATTCGTGGCTTTACCTGAATTATTCTGAATTGGGATGTATTTATATCTCCTGATTATTATCTAAACACCCTTAGATCTTTCACTTATTCTATTATCAGGACTTTCCTACAGATCCCATGACTCTATCCTTAAAATTACTCCTTATTTCCTTTCATTTTCAAGCATTATAAATAGCGCCTGATGAATCTAAATAAGGTACTTTTTTATGCCTATTATTAATAAAATTCTTGATTGTAAAGTTTTTATTTAGGAGTAAACAAGTCATAAAGTTACCCATGAAAGTGAACTTTGAAGCACCCCTTTCAGACAAACGTGCCACTAGTGATTCCCCTTGGTGGCCTGACACCATTACTGGAAAAAACTGGTTTGTTAAAATACCAGACAAGGAAAAGCGATTTGTGAGTGGACCACCTCAACTTATAATCAAGGAATTGAGGAGTTTTTTGGGGACGTGTACATTCCTTAAGAAATTCACACTGAATCTTTTTGAAGTGGCAGCGCCCTTATATAAAGCAAATGGGCAAAAGTGCTACAGTAGTCCCCAACTTTGCAGGATGCCTTCCAGGTGGTAAAGTGCACCTTGCTGTCCACTTCCATCCTTTGCCAGGTTGACCCTGATAGAGATTTTATTGTGGCAAATGATGCCTTCAACTTTACCATAGCAGCAGCCCTATTACAAGTAGGTGAGGATGAAATAGGGCATCTGGTGAGATATTTTTCCAGAAAGATGTCTTTGCCTGAGTTAAACTATGCCTTGTATATAAAGAGCTATTGGCTGTGGTTGAGGTGCTGACTTATTGGCGTCATCACTTGCATAGTTCATCCCAACCTTTCTGTGTATGTACAGACCACCATGCCTTGCTGAATTACTGTGCACCTCATGTCTTGATCCAACTGCAAACCTTCTGGCATGAGACCCTAGCCCAATTTGTGTTTTCATATGAGTTTACCAATGGTAAGGAGAATGGTTTGGCGGATGCTTTGAGCCACAACCCTGCACTAGCTCCAGATACTAAGGGGGTAGAGGTGCATAAAACCCATTTGATGATTCCGCTGGGTAAGATTGTGTCTCAACTATTTTCTCCTTTGGCCCATAATCCAGCGCTTGCTAATCTGGAAAATGCGGAGGAATATGGTATGTTCAGAAAGGTTTCCTTTCCCAGCCTTTATTGACAAAATACACTATGGTCCTTGCAAAGAGCGCGTTGAATCAGGAGGATATTATTAAGGGTTATTACATGAAGTATTAGAAGGTGTGGTTCTAGGGGCACTTATGGGTTCTGGCCAGACCACTTTGCCTGGAAATCATCCAGGACCATCGTGATGGAATCACCGTTGGTCATCCTGGGAAGGTGAAGACTCTAGAGATAATTTTCCACACTTACAATTAGAAGGGGTTAGCCGCACAGTTGGGCAGGTATTGTAAAGAGTGACTGGTCTGCAAATAAATAAACCAAATCGCCAGCCACTAGTGTGGCTGTTGGTACTAGTTCATAAGGCTGAAGAGCCTTGGATTTCTATGTTTGTTAATTTTATTGTGGAATTGTCTGTATATAATAGCTATGATGCCATCATGGTGGTGGTGGACCTTTTTATAAAGTTCAATCTTTTTATTCTCTGCAGAATTATGGCAACCATGGCTGAGATGGCTAGGCTCTTTGTATCTCATGTGTTTGCTCTTCATGGGTCCCCAAAGAGATAATTAGCAATTGTGGACCCAGTTTACCTCCATCTTTTGGGAAGAATTGTGTAAGACTCTTCATATTTTCCCCTGCCGTTTAACTGCCTATCATTACCAATCAGTTGAGCAGACTGAACGAGTGAATCAGTGACTAAAACAGGTCTTGCGATGTTACACTACCGCAGATCATTCAGATTGGGTTTCCCATATCCCCATGGCCTAATTCAATTATAACAATGCCCAACATGCATCAATAGGTTGTTCCCCCTTCTTCGCCAACTATGTCCTCAATCCTGCCTTCAATATGGAGCCCAGTTAAGGATCTAAGGTAGAAGCTGTAGTGGACTTTGCCAAAATTATCAAGAAAGTACACCGGGGGGTGAGCACAAATTTGGATGTGCCATGCAGGCTTAGAAGGAGAACGCTGATGGTAAGAAATGAGTTGGAACAGCGTATAAGGAATGAGATCTCGTGATGTTTGGTGCTAAGACATCCCAATAAAGCAACTATGTAGAAAACTGGGACCTAGGAGGATTGGGCCGTACTGCGTTGTCAGAAAGGTGGGCCACGCTTCATACCAGTTGGATCTCCCCCATCATTTCAAATCTTTTCAGTCTTTCATAAAAGCAGCTTATGTTTCTTGAGGGCATCCACCAAAGGCTCCTGAGGCTTATCTCATGGATGGGGCGCCAGAGTGGGAAGTGGACGAGATTGTAGCCTCCCAGCAGGTAAGAAGAAGACTCAAGTATCTTGTATCCTGGAAGGGAGTTGATGTAGCAGAGAACAGTTAGGTCCCAGCGCGTGACTGCACCCATGCCCAAGATCTAATTGAAGCATTTCACTAGCGCTCCCCGGAGGCCGCAGGATCAAAGTCTGTGCAGGCCAATGGTTCCATGAAGTTTGCCCCTGCCCATAAAAACTTTTCCTTGGCAAATGCCCCTGGAGGGGGGAAAGGAGCCCAAAAAGAGGAAAGTGTAATGTCATGTTTACATGACCTAATTGAGGGGACCAACAGCCAAGACAAGACTGGGCTTCAGGAGGCCCAAAGGGTCAAGCGGCAGGACCTCCCTGACTTAAAGCACACCTTGGGCCAACGCTGGGTGCAGGCCAGATATGCCCAGGTTGGTACAGGGGAAGTGTGTGACGCTCATCCTCATGTTATGGCGTTGGCGTTAAAATGGACTATTTATCTTACTAACCACAACAATTCAGTTCGATTGATAGTAAACAGAGTTTTGAAATTCATTTAAGTTTCAAAATTTCCAACTTGATTCAGCCTTAATTTCAATCAATAACCCAAGTTTGGTCAATTACTAGCTATAGTACTCCACTCAATGGAAATATGCTCTTATTAGTGCAGCTGGGATTAGAATCACTTTTATTAAATCAATTGATTCCCAAAATCTGTTTTAATATGTTTCATTGAGACCAACCTTCCACGTTGGTCTTTGTTTAAACAAATTACCCATTAGTTATGTTTTTATATATGTTAACTTGGGCGCACCTGTGTGCAGACCTCTTTAGGGAGGTCCCTAACAACATCTGCCATTTTATTTGCACAAACTCAACAATCTCAGCTGGTGCACCGCTGGGCTGCCCTGGTCCCCTACAGACCAAAGCACTAAGCACTCCAGCTCTGGTCATCACTTGGATATGGACTCCTCTTTGAGATCCACCCAAGTCTTGTTGTTGGTTTGCTTTTAATTAATATATACCATCTTGAACACCATTGACCTGAGTTTTATTAGCTCTAGCACCCTGTTCAGGGCTATACTTCCAATAATATTAATGACAAGTTCCCTGGCATTATGGCTGTGCACCGCACACAACCTTGCTGGGAACTGGAGAGTTACAGACACTCACTTGAAACTTTTTCTTTTTTGGGGTTATATTGTTAAATGTAACATATAAAATCTCATTTCTATACTAAAATAGAGGCATGTTATTCTTGTAAGGGTCTTTGCTCCAGCTATTAAGCAGGATAGGGTCATCCTCCTCTTTAGAAACAAAAAAGGTTAAACCCTAGGGCCCTGCCTCTCACCCAAATCTTTGAACTAGGCATACCCTGGATGAGAGATGGGTAGCTGATGCCTCCCTGTTTGCCACATGTTTTCTCAAACTTATTCCTCAACCTAAATCCATCCCAGTGTTAAAATCTGCAAGTTTTTCTTTAAAGAAAATTACTCAACTTTGTTAAGACTTTAGCAAAATCAAATGAAACATCAGCCAAAAGTACCCGTTCTCTGCCCCCAACTGGTGGTCCAACCTGAAATCACTCTGAGAGGAAATCTTACCTAGCAAGCCAAATTTTAGCAAAAAGTTGAATAGAAAGGGTCAAAAATGGGTGTTGGTGTTACAGTTCTCTAAATTGTCGCCAAGGTCTGAAGGTGGCTCAAAGCTGCAAATTCTCAAAAAGGTCAAGAAGGAAACGGAAAATGGTTAGAATACCAAATATTTTATTAGGTTAAAAGGTATTAATATTTATAGGGTGAGTGGGAACATGGTGCCTTGAGGATCATCGCAGCCCCATCCATTCAGAATCTTTAATGACCTTCTGGATTGACTGCCTTGTAGGCATCCTCAATGTATTTCACCGCCCACCTGACCAAATCAGTGGAAAGGCCGCCCCCAAGACTCAGGAATTGGGGATGAGAATCCTGAAGTCATTTTTATTCAGATAGGTTCATGAGTCAATTCATTATGGCTCAATTCAGAAGTGGGGAATTCAATTTGTTTTTCTCTCAAATCTCAACAACGCCCCCTCAAGATCCTGTCAGAGGGGGTATACAGCTGAAGGAACTGACCATGCACCCAATTTGACCACGGTCTATTGGTTGACGTCAGCAATAGAGTACTCAGACTTCACCCTATGAATGACCTTATAGGTTCCAGACCAAAGAAGAGTCTAGCTTATTGTGTTAGCCTCCAGGTCAATGGTGATAGAAGAGAACAAGGTCACCTATTTGTAAAGATGGTAAGGAGGGTTGGTTGAGATTAAATTGGGATGCCTCTCTTCCAATAGTGATGACAATGCCTTGTGTGGCTAGGGCTTGAACTGGACAATTTCCTCATCTAAGGCACACATAGTTAATTTAGAGTTCTCAGGTGTTAAGGTCCCAAGTAATATCTAAAAGCTATTTGGTAGCCAAGGTGCACGCCCATATAGGGCTTCAAATGGGGACATATTGATGACTCAGTGGTAGCTTACATGGTAGGCAAGCAAAGCGCTAGGTAGATAGTGGTTCCAAAGGGCAGGATCTGAGGCAGCCACCTTTCATAAAATGGAAATAAAAGTTCCATTAGCGCGTTCTACCACCCCATTAGTAAATGGGTGGTAAGGGGCAGCAAAACTATGAGTAGTACTGAATAGCAAGGTAAGTTCTTGTACTACCTGTGATGTGAAGTTCAACCCATTGTCTGAAACTAAGGTTTGGGGGCACCCATGTTGGGTGAAAATGGATCAAAGGAGGAAGAGAGCTGTGGTTTTGGCAGAGGCATCTGGGACCAAAATTGCTAGCCCACTTGGTTAAGTGGTCCACAGCTAAGATAATATACTTATGGACATGCAACCCAGTGGGAAGAGGGCCCATCACATTAATGCTAACTACATTGAAGGGCCCAGTCAGGGTGACAACTGAGTGTTGAAATTGTCGGACATTTGCCCTTGAAGCTGAAAAGTAAGATTGTTTTAGGTCAAATACAGCTAAAAAAAGGGGAAATGTCAGTCATTTGCAATTATCCGATGCCATTAAGAGTGTTTTTAATGAAAATGTCGAGGATATCAGCCAAAAGACCCTGGATTATTCATGGTGGAACTCCATTATAAAACCTGTTCAGGTGATTAATAAAAATAAATTGGTTGTATTTTCTCAACCACATGATGGACCTTGGGGCAACCATCAAAAGGTACTCCCCCACCACAACCAGGTCCTTCAAAACACCTATGCAGGGGGCACCCCCTTTTATTGGCGTGGTGGAGGTCCCCTGAGGTAAAATTAATTTATCTAGTGGTGATTGGTTAAAATTCATCAAAACATTACCACATGGGTACATTCTACCCCAAAAACCCCAACCTTCGTTTTATCAAAAACTGACTCACATTACCTAAGATCTGATAGGAGCAAAACCCATATCATCTAATTTTTAATGCATCAAAGCTATTCTGAAACTATCCTCAAATTCCCCACAACCCTTGATATTTTTTTTTTTTTAGTACTAGATGGTCCCAACCCAAGGGGGGGGGATTCATCGATGTTTATTGAATTACGCCTGGGCTCCTAAGAGCCTGAGGCGAGGGAAGGGGAGGGAGGAGGCATCGAGAAAGGGAGGGGGTTTGCGCGCCAGAGCCGTGCTGCAGTGACAACTGAGCGGGGGAGGGTTGGCGACATAGTGCAGACCTTCAGGGCCATCTCAAAGTGTACCTGAAAGTGGGTGATCATGTGTGGAAGGGTCCACACCTGCTGGTCAAAGGCAGCACGAAGGAAGGAGTTATGGATGGTCCAGATGGCTGTGGCATAGGCGAGGACACGGAGGGGTCGGTGGCAACCAGGCAATGTCTGCTCAAACATGAGGTCTTGCACAGGGTGTCCAGACCAGGGCTGAGCATGGAGGAGCGCGCGGGCCTTTGGCCAAAATGCGGCGACACCTGGACAGGTGAAAAAACGATGGAGGTGGGAGTCAATAGGCTCCACACAGCGGGGGCAGCTTCGGTGCTGGAAGGTAGGGCCAGTCCGGTCCCCTGTCCTGTATGAACAGTGGAGCACTCTCCATAAGGTGTTGGACACCTTTGCTGACAGGATGGGGTGATAGACGTCCTTCCACAATTCCTTAAGGTCAAATCTCACGGAGGGAGGGAGGAGCTCAAGGAGTCTTGGGCGGATGGGAGGACGATCTTGGGGGTTGAGGCGAGTTGTGACAACTTGTCCATTGTGCACAATTGCATGGCGACGTGGGCTGAGGCCAGGGCCTTCCCTTCTGTATGGGAAGGCATGGTGGATCCGCGCGCCTACTCGTTTCAGGGCAAGGAGAGCCTGGTTCCAGTAGGGGGATGAGGATGGTTTTAGGCGATGGCCTGGGTGGTTTGTGAGCCACTCCCCTAATGAGGTCAGAGATGCTCTAGGAAGACCCAGAGCTGCTGACACTGACTGGCGGAGGGCGGGCGCCCATTGGGGCATGGGGGTCGCGTCCCAGCAGACAATCGGCCATAGGAACTTCAGGAAGATTGTGGTGGCGTGGGATCGCGTGTCCAGAAGCCCTAGGCCCCCTTCATTGCAGGGTCGGGCAATGGTTGAGAGGGCTATTGGTGGATGGTTTGAGCCCCAGATCCAACAGCGGAGGAGTACATTGAGCCGCGTATAAAAGGCATCTGTGAATGGGCAGACGTGCGCTAGGAACCAGACTTTGGAGAGGAGGAACACATTGGCCATCAGAGCTCGACCCTGGGGGTGATGTGCCGCCGGTTCCAGCTGGCAATCCTGGAGTTAACTGCTGCAAGGAGCAAGTCCTCATTGTCTTTTAGCGCAACTCCTTGTTGGTTGGTGAGAACGCCCATGTGACGGAAGGTACCGCGCTCAGGTTCAATACCAAATGGTGGGGGGAAGGTGGGGGAGCCGACCTGTACAACTGTTGTCTTGGAGGTGTTGACCATGGCGTTGGACGCCTTGGTGTACCTCTCAATGGTCACAGCAGCGAGGGCAACATCCCCAGGGCAGCCAAATGCAATGGCAGTGTCATCTGCAAATGCCATGGTGCGTGTGGGGGCTTTACCTGGGACCAGAATCCCTGTTAGCTTGTCCTGTAAGGAGGCCAAGAGGGGGTCAAGGGTGATGTTAAAAAGGATAGGGCTCAGGGGTCCCCTTGCCGGAGACCTTGTCCAACTGGTACTGCCACTGTAAAACCCATTGGCGCCAGAACTCTGGTGTGGAGCTGGTCATAGAGCGATGATATCCAGCGCCTAGCTGCGGGTGGGAGATGGAAGCGGGCCAGGGAAGCATCAATATACTTCCAGGCTACCCGATCATATGCTTTCTCCATATCCAGAAGAGCCACAAAGCCATTCACCTTAAGAGAGTTAGCAGTCAAAGTCACGTGAAGGTCATTATAGTTGTCCCATAACGACCTCCCCGGAATAAAACCGTACTGGGATGGGGAGAGGCGAGGTGACACCCATTTGGTGATGCGGTTGGCCAGAAGCTTCGTGAAGAGCTTGTGGTCTGTGTTGATCAACATCACTGCAGGTTCCAGAAGGTACACCTCAAAGGGTATTCCATCTGGGCCTGGGGCTTTAAGCCGTGGGGATTTCAGAAGGGTTTCCATCACCTCCTGGATGGAAATAGGCGCCAGTAGAGCCTCATCAGCCCGTGGGTCAATGGGCGGCTCTGGAGCCCGCCACAGGAAGTCTTGGATGTCCGATGGGTCCACCTGGGTGGCATGGAAGAGGCTGGAGTAGAAGCGGTGTAGTTCCTGCGTGATTTCCTCCTTATCTGAAGTGGTTGTAGTGCCAATTTTCAGTGCAGTAATATCCTGCGCTGTTGACCGGGCTTTCTGTTTCTGAAAGAAGAAGCGGGTGGGGCGTTCCCATTGAGCATAGTAACGAGATGTTGTAAAGTTTGCTGCCCGTTCTTCCTGCAGTGTGAGCTCCAAGCGGAGTGCTTCCTGCGCCGCTTCCCAGTCTTCCAACCATCTGGGAGAGGGCGAAGGCTGGCAGTTTCGCTCTAGATGTCTGATTCTGGCTTCCGCCCTTTTGACTCTGGCGCGAGCTGCAGTCATCTGGGCTTTGGCACAGTTGTAAGCAACGCGGGTGATGCCCTCCTTGGTCACCGCCCATCTAGCCTTGTGGTCAAGCAGGTGGGGTGGGGGGGAGGTGAGAGTCTCTCGGATGGTCATAGACAGCTTCTCCTTAGTGAAGGGGTTGTTGAGAAGAGCTGGGGCAACCCTAGGCCAGAACCTACGCGACGGTCTAAGTGTGGTGGTGAGGACAACGGTGAGTGACCTGTGATCACTCAGATGGTTGTCACGAGAGATGGGAGAGGAGACGCGGCCAATTAGCAGGGGGCCAATCAGTGCCATATCTATGCGTGACGCTGACTGGAAAGCTCCTCCATCATACTGGATCCTAGTCATGCAACCTAGGCCAGACGCGGAGGGTGGAAGCGCATCTATAAAGCCACTCAGGCAAAGAAAATCCTGGAGGCGACTTGATCCAGGGCGTTCCTTTGCTGCAGGGGGTAAGAGTCACGGACGCGACTTATGGTTGTGTTGAAATCTCCTAAGAGAACTGTATTCCGTGGGAGATTGAGTTGGAGGAGCTCTTCCAAGAGCCGATTTTGCTCCTGACCTGCATTAGGCAGGTAGATGCTTGCAGCGAAGAAGGAGAAGTCAGGAGTGGTGAGTTTGGCCAGTATGAGGCGGCCACCTAGATATTGTGAAAAAGAATGGGTTTTAACCCGGGGATTCAAAACAATAAGGGCGGCATGGTTTGTCCAGAAGGAGTTGCCTCCAAACTGTTCATTCCATGCAGATTGTTCGTGGGGGAGGATATGGGGCTCCTGGACAGCAGCGATGTCAATTTGTGCTGACCTGAAGTTTCGGAGGAGGCGGGCTCTCCGCTTAAAGTCCCGCAACCCATTTGCGTTGATGGATTGCAGGGCCAGGGTGCTGCCATGGGGACTCATAGCTGTTCCCCTCCATGTCCTGGGGGGTTGCCAGCGCTTAAACCTGCTGCTGTGAGGCGGCTAGTTTTGAGTCCTTTAGCTTGACTATTAGCTGCAATCCGTGAGGAGCGTCGAGGGTTCTGAGGGGAAGGAGAGGGTGGGGGGGCGGAGGACCCAGTAAGCCAGCCTAGGATGCTGCCCCCGCTCCGTTGCAGGGGAAGGACCTGAGGGTGCTCAATGGTGACCTCCGCGGTGTCCCCATTTGATGAGTCTGAGTCCATATTCACTTCCTCCAACACTGCAAAGGATCCGCGCGAAATGGACTGTGGGGTTGGGGTAGGACTCTTTGAGGTGGCACTTCTACTGCAGGCCGCGAGTTGCCAGTCCATGCTGGTGGGCATAGCTCCATTGGGAGCTGAGGGCTGATGCGATAAATCGCTGGTGGGGGTTGGTGGGGGTGCCGCGGAGCCCTGAGTGGGGGTGGCTGACGAGGGGCACCCTGTGGGAGATGCCTTGCGCTTGGTGAGAGAGGGAGTTGACTCTGGGAGATTGGAGGGGGTGCCCATTGGAAGGGGGGCATGAGCGCGAAGGTATCCCACACCAATAGTGGGGTTAGCTGTTTCAACTGCTAGGCGTAAGGCCTCAGGGACAGGTCTTGAACAGGAACCCATTGTGTGGGTTGTGGAATTGCTGCTGCAGCCATGTGGGATCGTTTTTGGCCTGGTTTAGGCCCCTGGGTGGTGGCTAAGAGGGCTTGTTTTCGAGCTGTGCAGCCACTATACAAGTGTCCAAGGGCGTTACACCATGAACACCGGGGGCGCGCCTGATCAGGGTCGACAAAAAAGATCTCAGGGCATGCCCCAACTACCGCCACACGAGGAATAACCTCAATGTTACGGGATACAGTGGGGGAGGGGATGAATGACGCCCTAGCAGTGCGAGCTCTTTGAGTGGGAGCATAGTAAGAGGGGACGCTAAAGTCCACTGAAAGAACAGACCCAAACTCCATTAAACCACGATGGAGTGCCAGTTTAAGAGACTCAGGATCAACAGTCGTTGGTAGGTTGGAAAAAGTAACCCATGAAATTTTCTCCAGGTGAGAGCGTGTGCGGGAGATGCGAAGAGATCCGCGTGGAATAATGACCTGGAGGGTGGCAGCATGGTCAGCAAGGGCAGCTTCAGTGAATCCCACATCGATGTAGTGGCCCTCCACTGATTCATGGATGGTGGTGTTAATAGGGAATGTCTCCGCAATCGCTGCAAAGTATGAGAAGTAATCCTCTGTATAGAATTCAACAGGGTTATGCCCATAATAAAGGCGAATTGCGTGGGAGAGGGTTGAGCGAGGTAGAGCTTTTTGCGCTCTAGTTTCGGCCCATTTCTTCTTAACATCAGCAATAAACGCCACTTCACGGGGATCTGCTTTGGGTAGCGTTGGTGCCAGAGGTTTTTGCCACGCCCCAGTGGCTCCTTTGGTGCGTTTGTGTTTGCTTTGGGCTGCAATTGCAGGTTGAGTGTGAGCTGGTGGTTTGGACAAGTTTGCGGAGTTCCCTTGTTTCTGGAATGTTACAGCAGTTGCTGGCGTTATATTAAATTGAGGGGCGGTTTGTTGGGCCTCGCTAAATTGGGAGAGGCCCATCCAGATTGGAATTAACTCCAGCCAGTTGGGAGGAGGGAGATGTTTCATCACCATCCCAATCTATTTGGGTAAATTCAGCCCGAGTATTTGCTGTGATTTCGTGGGCAAAACTCACTGGCTGATTGGTGAATTGGTCGTTTTCAGCATATTGAGATAAAGTGCCGACTTGAGAAGTGCCAATTATGGGGTTTAAATGGGACGGGTGAGATTGGAACTGGTGTGAAGTTCCAAAATCTGAACCATTTAAATCCCCATTGGGAAGAGTAGATTGTCCCAATTTGGTGCTTAGTGAACCAGAATGTGCGGCTAATCCAACCTTACATCCGAGGGTTTGGGGGCCAGGTGATTGTTGGGCCTCGCTAAATTGGGGAGTCCCATCCAGATTGGAATTAACTCCAGCCAATTGGGAGGAGGGAGATGTTTCATCACCATCCCAATCTATTTGGGTAAATTCAGCCCGAGTGTTTGCTGTGATTTCGTGGGCAAAACTCATTGGCTGATTAGTGAATTGGTCGTTTTCAGCATATTGCGATAAAGTGCCGACTTGAGAAGTGCCAATTACGGGGTTTAAATGGGACGGGTGAGATTGGAACTGGTGTGAAGTTCCAAAATCCGAACCATTTGAATCCTCATTGGGAAGAGTAGATTGTCCCAATTTGGTGCTTAGTGAACCAGAATGTGCGGCTAATCCAACCTTACATCTGAGGATTTGGGGGCCAGGTAGCTGGGTATCGCCCCTCATGGAGGGGAGCCAGAAACACGGCATCAGCAATAATAAAATGGGGCTGAATTAGCTGACACAATGGGGGAGGTGAATGTCTGGATGGGCTGAGTTGCATTCAACTGAGCAGACGCCATTAAAACAGCGTGGGTGATGGCCTCCTTGGTTGGAGGGGGCCCAGCGGGTTGGTGGGAGGCAGCACACACAGAGCTGTTAGGCGTGCAGGTTGCAGAAGTGCGATCAGGTGAACTGGCGCTAGTTGGAGTAGCTCCAGGTTGGGGGGTGGTGCCTGCTTTCATGGCTGCTGCTTGAGAGCGGGTGATTCTGGTTGACCCTGAGGTGGGTAACCGAGGGTTGCTTCGTTTGGGGGTGGTGCTGGCTCGTTTGGCATAGCCTGCGGGTTCTTTTGCGGGGTTTCCCGCCATATTTGCTAATAGTTTTCGTAAATCTCTTTAGTGGAGCTAAATTTCAGGCTGAATTGATTTTCGAAAAGTGATGCTTAGCAGAAAGAGATTTTTCACAACCCTTGATATTAGTTTAAATATGGATCAGGCAGATATCAAGGAAACAGTTTTCTGTTACTACCCTGCGCTCCTAATATAAAACCTTATAAAACAATTTTTAATAGAATTTTATTTTATTATTTTTATCAAAGCTTTTGTGGGATCCAACAGCGTAAGCATCAGCGAGCACCAGAGAGCTGGATTCCTACAAATTGGTGCTCACTACAGGGGACCCTGTACACTAAAAATCATCAAAAATAGAGACTAAAACCATGAGTAACTCTCCCACTTTTCCTCTTCACATGGAATCACGTTCAATTGCTCTGGAAAGCAACTAACAAGAGCTCTAGCCTGACTCAATGAACTTGAGCAGTGCCTCTAAACCCATATTTTAAAGACAAGTATATCCCTGGAAAAGGGAGTATTGCTACCTTTTTTATTTTTATGAAGCTTCCATGGATGGTGCAACGGATGAGCAAAAAGTGCAACACATACTTCCTTGTTTAAGCCGCCTAGTGCAAAAGATTATAGTTCCTTATCTGGACCCTCTGCACACCTGGGCAGAGGTGAAGCAGGATCTTCTAGCTGAATTAGGATTAAAGCAAAGTCTACTCAGGGAAAAACAGGCCTTTATGCGCCTTAGTATGTATGAAGGTGAATCAACCATTGCCTTTGCTGAACGATTTTACCTCGCTGCATAAAAGTTGTCAACCTCAAACATGCTTACCCTGGATGATGCTATGGCCGCCCTGTTAACTGGGTTAGTGTCTCAGCCTTCTTTAGCCAGACATTTCATCTCAGTGAAACGCCACTTAAAAAACATCCGTGATATCAAAGAGGCTTTGGTAGAAGTGGCTGTATTTCAATTATGTGCCAAAACAAATGTCGCTGAGGTGAAACCTTCAGCTCTAAGCATTAAGGAGTTACTACTGGTTGAACAGTTGGGAATAAGCTCACCTGTGCATATCCTCCCTGCTAAACCTGCTCCCTCAGTGCAACTCAAAAAGGTTATCACTCCAACTTATGAAATTAAAGCTCTGTAATGTAGTAACAACCATACGCCTGCAAAAGCTCACTAAAGCTGCTGTGTCTACCCCTTCAGCTAATCTGGAAAATGCGCGCCCTAAGGCTATTCAATCTTCTGTGGCCATCTCTCCTACCTCCATTGCAGCCTTACCAGTTGTTGAGAATACTTTTGGGGACGAATCTGAGGGGGGTTATGACGTTTTTGGTTACTACATACTTGGAGCCCCCGCAGAGGTGGAGGTTCCTGATCACCTGAACTCTGGAGGAGTAGATGAGACCACCATACCTGAGGAAACGTACCTCAGTCAATTACTAGGGTGTCCAAAAATTACTGACACTGCCAGCAATGATGACCAATTTTTAGATGGCTTGACACGACCTCTTCAGCGGGTTCATCCTATAAAGTTCATCATGGATAGATACCCTGAGACCGCTAAAAAGCTAACCTCTACCTTCCAGCTCAAGGAGGTCTTAGCTTTTTCACCTAATTTTGGAGGAGCGCTCACTAAGGTTGAAGTGGTCATTCAAAAGGTCCAAATACTAGCCATCCTGGACACTGGCTCCACAGTCGATGTGATCTCCACTACGCTTATTAAGAAGATAAAACTAGCGCCTGACTTGGAGTACATGTAAGAACTTGGAACCGCTGAACCCAACAATACCTGTGCTATTGGGGCATACTCTTTGCTTCCCATTTGAATTAGAAAGTTTATCCTATCAGCCCCTGCTGTGGCTTTGGACAACAACGCATATGATATGCTCATTGGCACTCAATTTATTATTGAGTATGAAGGAATAATCAACCTGAAGCAAGGGGTCCTCTCATTACCCAACTACAAAGTCCCCTTAGTATTATCTAATAAAGAACCCAGCAAGCACGAGTACTCTTTTCTGATCAAATACCCTTTTTCAGCTATAACCTTGCCATATTCCACTTCCAGCCACAATACAAAGAAATTACCTGATTCAGTGGATGCTGGGGATGGTATCCCTTTCTATGCAGCAGATGAGGTCTTGATTAAGCCTGGTGAACAAAGAGTGGTTGACACTAAAATCACACTACAAATCCCACATCATTACTTGTTGCACCTTGTAAGTATTGAGGGCATTAGCCCCTTGGAGCCTCGTGTCTTGCCTGGGATACTAGACCCAGCCTATCAGAGGCCAATTACCATTCTACTAGGAAACCTTACCGGAAAGGACATGATCATATGGAAACACCAGGAGATTGGTAGAGGTTATCTACTCCCAGTAGAGGACATTGAATATATCCACTCCGTTGGCTCTATGGCGGATTTGGGCTTACCCATGGACAACATGGTGTGAACCTTACCTAATGTTCATATTTCGGATAAGCTAACCCCAGAGGATTTGGAGAAAGCTCATACCTTGTTCGATGAATACAGTGTCATAATCTATAAATTGGATACTGACTATGGACAAATGAAGGGCTGTGCCACTTCATTGATGTGGGTGATTCCCAGCCTATAAGATCCAAACCTTATTGTAAGTCAAAGGTAGAGGAACAACAGATGAGGACGGAGCTCCAGAAGTTATTAAACGTGGGGTTACTCGTTCCTTCACATAGCTTTTGGTCTTCACCCCTATTACTAATTAACAAGAAAAACGGAGGTCATCAGATATTCATGGATTACCGTAGGTTAAATAGCCTCACTAAGAAGGATAGCTATCCTATCCCTCACATTGATGACGCCATGGCCCAACTCTCTGGCTCTAACTTCTTCTCCTCCATGGACTTGGCCAGTGGGTACTGACAAATGGACCTTACTTCTCAAGATCATGAGAAATGCGCTCTTATATGAAGTGAAGGTCTCTTCCAACCCACACGATTACCCCAAGGGTTGTGCAACGCAACTGCCTCTTTCCAGCATGTGATGGATCACATCTTGCGGGACCTTAAGTTAACTTGTGTCATCATCTATCTTGATGACATCACGTTGTTTTCAAAAACATTCAACAAACATATTGATCACTTGGAGATGTTTCAACGGTTACTTAAGTCTAATATTAAGTTAAATCCCTCAAAGTGTACCTTCTTCCAATGGAAATTGGATTTCATTGGTCACTTTATTTCTCAAGAAAAAATTTAAACCATGCAGGAAAAGGTCGAAGCCATCTCAAAAATGCTGCCCCCTAAAAATCTACTGGATACTCAGGTATTTCTAGTGATGATGGGGTATTACCATCAGTTCATCCCTAATTTCGCCCAACTCACTGAGCCCCTTGTCCAGCTATTAACCAAAAATACCCCTTTCTATTGGGGTGCTGAACAAAAAGCCACTTTTGATACGATTAAAAACTACAACAACAACATCATATCCTAAAGCACCCAGATTATAATATACCCTTCATCTTGTTCACTGACGCCTCGGACTATGCCATTGGAGCCATCTTAGCCCAATTAGATGTACACAGTGTAGATCATCCTGTATCCTATTTTAGTAAGATAATGTCAAAGGCGGAATCCAACTGCAGTGTAACATAGAAGGAGTGCCTTGCTGTTCTGTTAACTGTAAAACACTACCAACCTTTTCTATATGGAACTACTTCACTGTAGTTATATACCACGAATCCCTAAAGTGGTTACAGAACATGAAGGATTCTACTGGTCGGTTAGCTCACCGGGCTCTAAAGCTCCAGCCTTATGACATGAAAATCAAACACCGTGCTGGAACCCATCACCTGAATGTTGATGGGTTGACTTGGCTACCAGTCCTTCACTTGGATAATAGTGAGGTGGAGAGGTTACATGACCTCTTAATGACCCCCAATGAATGGGAGGATGAGGATGAGCCTGTTCAGAAGATGTTAGCCCGGCGCTCCCATAACACCAAAGTTAAATATGGGAAGTTGTATAAGCAGGTGAGGACAAAATGGCTACCTTACCTTTGACCTTTGGAGCGTGTACCTGCTATCTTAGAAGCACATTCTACCCTAGGTCATGGAGGAGCAAAGAAAACGTATGAGTGGATTAAGGATAAGTTTTATTGGGATGGTATGATGAAATCTATTGTTGACATCTTGGAAGCCTGCCTTACATGTAAGAAGCAATCTAGTTTCAAGACTAGATACCAGTATCAACCTACTACCCCTCAACTATTCCATACCATCAGCTTAGATGTAATAGGTCCCCTTCCTCAGTCTACCAGTGGAAACAGATTTATTCTAGTAGCTATTGACCACTTCACAAGTGGGTTGAAGCGTGGCTCTTCCTGCCCAAACAGCCAAGGCCACCGCCACCTTTTTACATCAACACATCTTCACACATCATGGCTGCCCCCAAGTACTACTCTGCGATAATGGTAAGAACTTCACCTCCAGAGTAGCCAAAATCCTGGCCACATCTATGGGAGCACAATAACTTTTCTCAGCTCCATATAACCCCTCCACCAATGAGATCGTGGAAAGAGCAAATGGAACTTTAGTTTCCATTCTTCAAAAACTGGCCTCTTCTGATCCTCTTCACTGGGATCAATATCTACCCAGTGCTCTTAAAGCATACTGTATCAGCTATCTTCAGATTTTAAAAAATGTCTCCATTCTGTGACTTGTATGGGCGGGAACCAGACACTCCTGCCCTCTTAGCTAAGGATGTATTGTCTTCCATAATTGAGGAACTTGAGAAAGTTATGAGAAGATTGGCTCAGCGCATAATTCAATTTCAATTCGAAGCTTTGACCAATTTAGCAAAAACAGTGACAAAAGAAGGTCAGGCTGCCAATGAGTTCTGAACCCATACCTACATTCCAAGTGTCCAACATGGTGTTGTACTACCATAACCGCATCACTCCTAGAAGCGGTAAGCTTGGAGCAATTTGGGAGGGTCCCTTCAGCATCATCTACAAGGAGAGGAAATGAGTACTCTATCATATCTCTAGCTAATGGCATCACCATTAATCGCGTACATGGCCGTTTCCTACGTCCATATCTCCCTAACATTCTTAAGGGGGTGATGTCAGACCTCTGCCCTTGCAGCTGAAAAGTAAGAATGTTTTAGGTTGAATCCAGCTGAAAAGGGAAAAAGTCATCTATTTGAAATTCTCTGATGCCATTAAGATCAATTTTAATGATAATTTCAAGGATATCATCCAAAAGACCCTGGCCAATTCACAGTGGAACCCTATTAATTGGGGTAACACCATTATAAAACCTGTTTGTGCAAAAAAAATCAAATGGTCAGATTTCCCTGACCACATGACGTACCTTGGGGAAAACATCAAAAGGTGCTCCTCCAACCACAACCAGGTCCTAAAAACAACTACGTGGGGCCACCCCCTTTTATAGGCGCGGCAGAGGTCCCCCAATGTAAGTCCTGGGGACCAGACCCTACAACTGAATATGGAGCAGCATCCCTTTCAGACCAAAAGGGGGCCAAAGGCCCAAGTGGCCCCCCTGCCACAGTTGAGCTAACTGGCACATGTGGTTGATGAGCGCTGGGTGACTGCTCTTCCTCCTAGAGATATTTAGATCTCTCCCCTCCCCCCCTCCCCAACCCTGGTAAAATTAAGAGAGGGGACCTGCCAGGAGATTATGCAGGCCAGGGGCCATGGGCGGGCCCCTGGGACCCCTCACTCACCAGGGGAAACTTACCAAAATTTTGAAGAAACAGCCAGTGCTGGCATTGGAGCCCAGTCTGCAATTTTTGGGCTAACGGAGCCAGTCTGGACTGGGTGGGTCGAAAAATC